>JASFAT010000734.1:0-396758 GCA_031353405.1 Baronia brevicornis
TCACCTGAATTTTCAAGGTCCGCAGAGAGTATCCGGACACCGCCGCAAATGCGGTGCTCTTCGCGTTCCGAACCATATCTCCCTTCTATAGGATTCCATGGAACTCGAACGCTCAGGCAGAAAAGAAAACTCTTCCCGGACCCCTCGGCGGCGTCTTCAGGCCACTTAAGGTTACCCCGTCGAACACTCGCATTGAAACGAGGGAACGATTGTTGAAACGGTTCCGCTGCCGGGTTCCGGAATAGGAACCGGATTCCCTTTCGCTCAAAGGGCGTTATTTATCAAATAAACACGCCACATCGACGTAAGATCTCTCCTTTGAGCCTAGGATCGAGCTGACTCGCGAGCAACTACTGTTCACGCGAACCCTTCTCCACGTCGATCCTCGGGGGCCTCGCTGGAGTATTTGCCTACTACACCAAGGTCTTGCCGACTGAGCTCCAGGCGGGCTCTTCAGACCCTTCTGCGCACTCACGCCGCGGCGTCCTGTCGATGCGGCGTCCAGCGTGGCGACGAAAATGAAGAAGTTCGCGCTTGCCGCGCGGTAGTGTATATAGGCAAAACGCTTCAGCGCCATCCATTTTCAGGGCTGGTTGCTTCGGCAGGTGAGTCGTTGCACACTCCTTAGCGGATTCCGACTTCCATGGCCACCGTCCTGCTGTCATGAGCGACCAACGCCTTTCATGGTGTCCCATGAGCGTTTTTTGGGCGCCTTAACACTACGTTTGGTTCATCCCACAGCGCCAGTTCTGCTTACCAAAATTGGCCCACTTGGCACCGTCATCAGATCTCCGGCTTCATCGTTCGAGTAAGCCGGAGTTCTCACCCATTTAAAGTTTGAGAATAGGTTGAGGTCGTTTCGGCCCCAATGCCTCTAATCATTCGCTTTACCGGATGAGACTGTTAGTCATCGACGCCAGCTATCCTGAGGGAAACTTCGGACGGAACCAGCTACTAGATGGTTCGATTAGTCTTTCGCCCCTATACCCAGTTCCGACGATCGATTTGCACGTCAGAATCGCTACGGTCCTCCATCAGGGTTTCCCCTGACTTCGACCTGACCAGGCATAGTTCACCATCTTTCGGGTCCCAGCATATCTGCTCAGAGCGCGCCTGCATTCGCGGATTGGAAACGAGACGCCTCGGGAGTGCGAGAGATCGATATATATCGACGCTCCATCCTCCCTGAGCGCGCGACGAGCGCACGCCTTCACTTTCGTTGCGCCTTTCAGTTTATACATAACTCAATGACTCGCACACATGCTAGACTCCTTGGTCCGTGTTTCAAGACGGGTCCTGCGAGTGCCCGAAACTGAATCATCGCCGACTGAGACGCGCACGGTCCGAGACTACACGGCTGCGACGACAGACGCGCCGCACCGTCGTCCGCACAACGGCAGGACGACGGAGACGACGTTGACTTGCGTCGGGCCGGACGCGCTTGTTAGGTGCGCGTGCGCGATTCCTGTCTTCTACCGTCCGACGGCCGGTCGGCCGCCGTCGCGGTCCCGTTGTCCGTTTTGAAGGGACTACGGGGCTCCCGGACGGCGCTTAGGCCGACGTCGAACGGGTCGCGATGTATTACGCAAACACCCAGTATCAGAATATATACCATACAAAAATATACCCTAATAATTAGTAGTGTGTGATGCGGCACACACAGACATCCTTAGGTACATTGTCTTCAAATGTCTGCGACCCATTCACGATCTGGACTGTATATAACAAACCTGCCATGCACCTTATTGGTCTTACAGGTCGGGTTGTGTTTCTCATGGCATAGCTTACCACCATCACTACTTCCCTGTAGAAACGGAAATCGAACTCAACGACCACTGACTTAATGAAGGCGGTAGCTACGCCCAATAGCGTAGCTACCGCGTTGACTCAGTAGTCAATCGCCTTCGGTCATCTAAAACATGACAAAAGTGATACTAACGTAAAATATTATATTCTAGATATTTTGTAGGTTTAAATTCGATTTCTGTAAAAATAATTTGCAATGGAATAAAAACTTAATTGTATTTGGAATTTGTTGTGGTTAGATTCAATCATATCATCCAATTTCAAACCCGAAATTGTTTCAGTTAGCGTTTGAATGAGAGGATTTTTGTGTCTAGTGCAATCGTGACCAAAATGGATAAATTGGCATGCTGGAGCGATCGTCTGTAGGTACTTTTATAAATGTATGTATGTATATGGTTAAACAAATAATTTGAATTATTTCAAATGAAATTATTATATTATTTCATATTTACATTTTCTATCAAAGTGCCTTAAAATTATAAGCAGCAATACCTTAATCAGATAGAAGTTGCTTTTACTATTAGAGGTCGTAGCTCTGATAAAATTAGATGTTCGTTCCTCTTCTTCCTTTTATCAAGTATACAACGCCACTGCCAGTCAATTCACATTAATGGATGAGAAGCACAGCCTTGAGAGAAATACTTAACAGAAAAATAAGAAAATAATTTAATGATCGGAACAATTTGAACCACGGCCCGGTATCAGTCCCGGGGTTCCGGAAGATGACCCGACAGTTGAGAACCACTGCATTAGATCATTGGTGTGAACCATATTTTTGCCGTGTGGTTCCCTACATGGAATACATTTGTCAAACGAGGCAAATATAGAAACAAATAATAAAAAAATGAGCAATAGCGGCTATCTGAGTAATAAAGACTATTCTACGACCACACCACCGACCAAAAATTAAGATTACGGCAACACCCCTCAGTTTGAAGGGTCTGTCTGTCTAGCGGTGGATTGTTACTGCCTTATTGATTGGTTAAATTTCCACCTTTTAGCTCAGTTGCAGTGGCTAAGGAGAACATAATTAGTGTATTCTTCGTAATGTAATCTTTTTTAAATTACGGATAACTTCGTTACTATACAGATCCGTATTATAAGGTTATTGAACAGCAGAGGAGGTTTTGACGTTCAATAGTCGGTTATGATAATCATCATGTCCGTTGACGTGATACGGACTGTCATTGTTCACGTTTCGGCACCGTAACAGAATACAGGCAAGCCTTTTATCTCCAATCTTTGAGGTGTGGGTGACGAAAAGACTTGACAAGTTTCCTAAATGCTGCCTGAATGCCTCCTTCTTGTAGGTCATATGTACATACAACATATATCGTCTAAAAGTGATGCTGAGTCTGTGCCACACAGATCACACTTGGACAAGTGTTGGTTAATATGTATTCCTTCAATAAGGGTCAGGCTCATGCCCAGTTGCCCATGCGGGATTTACATATAGGGGCTGCGAAAAAAAAATTGTTGTAATTTATTTTAGTTATGTATAAACTGAAAATAAACTATTATATACATTAAATATGCATTAACTACTTGATATTCTGAGTGTAAAAAGTTAGTTAATGGGTCGAACTAACAAAAACAAGGAACAAAGCTACGACCGAAGCAAACTTTTAGCGCTGCTTGGAATATAAAATGTCTACATTATTTTTTCCAAAGCAAAACAGAACACTCGCTAGCTCGTACTGTGCAATATTTTATTTTTTTAATTATTCTACTTTTTTAAACAATTGTTTGAACACTTATAAAACAAAAAATATATATTTTATACTTTAAATACTTTTTCTAATAACATTTAAGGTAACGTTAAGCTAAACATTGTGTGTAAAAGTCGAATCTCAATCAATAGCCATAAAGAACATGTGAAACAGTCGGCCACCGCGTCTATTCGCATTTTTTAAATTTAGAAAAGTTTTGAGGAGAAAAATAAAAAATATGTTATTTATATACAAAATTAATTACGACGACCCAATGGCTCAGTTACAAAGTTATCGATTTCAAAGTCAATGGACATATATACATATGCCTACATTATTCTGATTCTGTTTGCAAAACCATTCTGCATAGGTCTGAAGTGTGTTGATTTAGATGTAAGGAGGCCCCATAGCTGCAGATGGAATATATATATACTTTTCTCGCCAACTTTCATTAGTGACGTTGTTTTTATTTCATTTCTATAATCTTATATAATTATCAGTTAAATTATTTAATTGTGGTGGCGTATTATGCAATATAGTTCGATTAAGGTGTATAAGTGAAGTGATATGAAATAAATGCGTGTATCGTGACTTTTTAAGTTGACTGAAAAAGTGCATAGAAGGTTTTAGTAAAATTTTATCAAGAGGTAACGTGACAAGAAAATTAATGTATTCCAAGATATTTAATATTATAATATTTAACTTGACACTAGCATAATAGTTATAATTTTATTTAGCATATAGTAAAGTAACCGAATCTGTCTCGTGAAATTAGTAATTTGTTGTAATTTACCTGGAAATTACACAGCGGAGACAATTGTGTGAGAAAGACGAGTAGGTATAATCGCCGGGTAGCGGTAAATTGTATATAGACGATGCTAACGACAATAATTAAACCGAACGACTCCGATCCGAGACACTTAACAAGTCCCCACATGAGCCGATTTAACGGTTTGTCACATAATCTTTGAGTAGCAATTACATTTTGACACGTATTAACGTTAAATATAGCTCTTCAAGTTAGCGGACTGAAGTGGCAATGGGCTGGACACGTTTGTCGGAGAGCAATCGTTCGAGTAGACGAGTGCTGGAGTGGAGACCGTGACTCGGCAAACGTAGTGTGGGACGCCCTCCTGCTAGATGGAGTGACGATCTGCGCAAGGCGGCTGGCAGAGACTGGACGCGTGTAGCTGAAGATCGGGCTAGGTGGCGGGCCTTGGGTGAGGTGTATGTCCAGCAGTGGACTGCCGCGAGCTGATATATATACAACGACCAATTGCCTCAGTGGTAAAAAGGGAGGTTATTCTATAAAAAGAAAACAGATACATTTTAAGACCTTTGCCTAGCCGTTTGTCCGATACTTATGGTATTGGTACACGGGTACGCGACCCCGGCCTCACGAGCTACTACCGTATCACTCCTCGTCTTCTGTTGCGGTAGTATCATATACTTATCATCCCGTCTAAATCCATCTTTTCTTTCCCCTGTATTTTCCTTGCTTCCCTTTCTTTCTGCCAATCCACGATCTGCCGTGCAAAGGATTCGTGGCTAAGGGCGAGCTTAGTCGCAAGCGTGCCGACCGTCCCGGGATTAGGCTCCCCTGGGTACTATAGTGGCTTACCTCAGCATGCGAGGCTCTGCTGGGGCTGACCTCTACCCTCCCTTGCGGCTTGTGGAATTCACTTTGACGAATCTTAATATACCTAATTCTTTAAAAAATGACGGCAACGTGGTTTGCCACTCGTCACGTCCTGATTCCCACGATGGCGAGAATTGACGAATGGAGAGCCGTTTCGCTACGATGAATGTGAGAGGAAGGATGCGTGAAAAGATGGATGAGTGTGAAGGAAGCAAGGAGGGTGTGTCGAGATCGTAGCGGATGGAGATTTGTCGTCGTTGCTTAGCCCTACAGGGAGACGGGCGTGACTATATGTATACGTATGTATGTATGTTATATCTAATAAAACAATCAATGCTTAGGAAAATGGCCACTTGCATTCTATGAAAAAATTGAAATGTACTTTTAATTTTCTCATTAACCTCGTTATAGGAAAAAGAAAATATTTACTTATAATAATTTTTATCCATGATAGAAGGCTAATGAGATGCGAGAACACGATTGACTCGACGTACTTCGTAAATTAGATAGGTACATGTTTCGTTTCCCTTATTCCCGTAAGATTACAGCTAATAAATTTAGATTTAAGTTACACAAATTTCTGGTTAAAATTACTTTAAAATAAACAATTTATAGACATTTACTAACAGCTACAGTCACGCACTACTTGGCATAAATGAAGTTGAAAGGAAATGTTATCTAGTAAATAGTTTAACAGAAAAGTATCTCACTTTGCAATATATTTAGACTTAAGACACTAGACACTGCTTTGTGCGCTTTGGCATAAAATAGCGCCATTCCATTTCTTTCCGTGTGCCCTACCAGTGTTTCGACCAGTGTGTCGTACCTGTACTCTCCTACGGAACCGAAACGCTGACAGTCCGTCTGCTGCACATGTTCAGAGTCGTTCAGAGAGCTATGCTCGGAGTTTCTCTGGTAGATATGATTCGGAATGATCAAATCCGCCAGAAAACTAAAGTCACGACCTAGCCTTTCGAATTAGTAAACTAAAATGGCAATAGGCTAGTCACGTTTATCGGAGATCCGACAATCGTTGGAGCAAACGAATGCTGGAGTGGAGACCGCGTCTCGGGAAACGTAGTGTGGGATGCCCCTGGCTAGATGGTGCAACGACCTGCGCAGGGCAGCTGGCAGAAAGTGGATGCGTGAAGCTGAAGTTTGGCCTAGGTGGCGCTTAATGGGGGAGGCCTATGTCCAGCAGTGGACTGCCGCAGTTTATTGATGATGATTTCTTTCCGTGAGTGTGACTCGCTTACTTGTTTCGCCTTCTCGGCGATAGCAAAAAATAGAAATTATAAAAAATGGAGGAAAGAAAAAGAACAAAATTTGGAGAAGTTAATTTCCAGTTAGTCTTTAGTGAGCACAAGCACTCGTTAAAATCTTTCGCTCGACCTCACAAATCACAGGTATTGTACAGGTTTGCCCTAATTTTTTTAATTAATTGAATATACAATTCCTAAAACGTAGCTGTGAACTCAAAAGTGCATTGGAAAGTTAACTATTTCAATATTTCAACTTCGCTTTGATATTTTAATTTTGTTACTCGACGTGATTTTTATTGTAGAACAAGCATTGTTGCTGGTTTGTTACATAAAAGTTATGAGTATTTAATATACTCTAATGTTTGACATTAATTCAATTAACGCTACCCACAAAAACGACACATAGAAATGCAGATCAATTTCGTTCGCCGTATCGCGTTTACAAATCACAGGGATGTGAAAAGTCCTTTAACACGTGCGGCTGAAGCACTCACAGTTCACACGCCACAACACTCCACTTCAAACATGAAACGACACACGAAGCAATTTCGCAAACACTGCCATGAACACGATATTAACACCCAATGCACCGAATGTTAGAGATTTCTTTTTTATAAATTTGCATGTAGAAATTCTTCAGCGATACTTCCGAATAGATTGACAAAGGAACTTAGAAAGACAAGCCTGCATATTTGTCGAAGCCTCGCAATGCATCTTCTATGCTCGATGTTGCATTGATGCTGATGTCCATTGTCGTTATTGATTGCTTTCCACCAAGCGATACTGATGCTTTTCTTATCCCATAAACTAAAATTAATTTTGAAAACGTTTTGCTTAATATTCCAAGCGCTCGAATCAAGCTATTGTATTCTAGCTGATTCGGCTACAGTCGATTTAAGTAACCATAATTACCCATAAGTGTCAACTATCGTAAATTACAGAAGGTGAATCCTCCCTTATCCAATGAAAGTATTTTTATACAATTAGAATAGAATTAGAATACAATCATCGTAACGACACAATCGATCTTCATCATTTTTAAATTCAATGCATATCAATCGATATCATATCATTTTAGTTTATATAAACATAACTTAATATAAACAATACCATGTTAGTTTATATAAACGATAGCGTGTTAGTTTTCAGATGCATGTTTTTTCTAGTGAATATTAAATACTCATAACTTTTATGTAACAAACCATCAACAATGCTTGTTCTACAATAAAAACCACGTCGTGTACCAAAATTAAAATATCAAAGCGATGTTGAAATATTTCAATTTTTAAATTAGTTCCAATGCACTTTTTAGCTCACAGCAACGTTTTAAGAATTGTATATTCAATTAATTAAAAAAATTAGGGCAAACCTGTACAATACCTGCGATTTGTGAGGTCGAGCGAAAGATTTTAACGAGTGCTCGTGCTTACTAAAGACTAACTGGAAATTAACTTTGTTTTTTTCTTCTATTTTTTATAATTTCTACTTTTTGCTATAGAAGAGGAAGCATGTAAGCGAGTCACCTGGAACACCAAGCACACTGCAAAAGCCTTGGTTTCTATTCTCAGGAATGATGGTGCATAATGGTAGAAGGAGAGGTTGTAAAGGAATGCGGGTAATGAGAGATGAGTAGAGGAATTAGGCCTCCAGCCTCCAGCTTTCGCTGCGCACTGAACAAAATAATGTAGCAAAGCCGAAAAATAAATTATGAGTAGTATACAGTCATAATCTATTTTTCAAAAAAACTTCGAAATTTTCAATCAATATGTTTAATAACATTTTATGTTTATTAATGGAGTCAGGCGTTACTTTGCGGAAATCCATCACTATATGGACAGTCAAAAGTTTTACTTAGCTAAGATCCGCGACAAGCAAACAATAACAGAAAATTAATAATGTGTGTTTTTCCGTTGGGTTTAGTGGATTTATCTGGAACTTAAACCAAAAACTTACCGAAAATCGGCCATCAACTCTCCACCCACCAACCACTATACACAACGCCAAACACACACTATCACTCGGTTCGGTTTCGGTTGTCTTCCGTAGAGTCTACTATACCTGAAGATACCTCGTGTTGGGGCGAAACACGTGTCGTGTACAAGATGGAAAAGTGATAGTGTGTGTTTGGCGTTGTGTATAGTGGTTGGTGGGTGGAGAGTTGATGGCCGATTTTCGGTAAGTTTTTGGTTTAAGTACCAGATAAATCCACTAAACCCAACGGAAAAACACACATTAATAATTTTCTGTTATTGTTTGCTTGTCGCGGATCTTAGCTAAGTAAAACTTTTGACTGTCCATATAACATTTTATGTGCAAACTGTATCATATATATACATTTCTTTATAAATATTCAATGCATCACCCAATAACTTTTTATGAATATTTTTTTAATGGGATAAGAAGTTAAACTAACATGCGTGTCACCTGATAGAAAATAATTACCAACCCCCATAGACATCTACAGCATATAAACATTGCTTATGAAATTTTTCCAAGGCCGGCCTTAAAAAGACATGTAGGCTTTTGTTTTGAAGGTTTCAATGTCGTATCGATGCGGAAACACCGCTGACGGTAGCTGGTTTCACAGATTGGTGGAGCGTTGAAAGACGTTATGGGAAAAACACACTGTACTAGACCGCTACTTATCCAGATAGTGGGAATGAAAGTTATTTATATATCATTGCTTTTTAAAACCTTCAGCAAACCAATTAACAATTAAAACACTTAACATGTAAAAAAACGCCTTTAATCTCCTCAATCACAGCAATGCTTGGATAATCGTAAAATTGTCTTTATTATATCGAAATTATTTTGTTCTTAACTATTATTTTGCTATAATTAATTATTTAATTGTGAGATTCACTTAATTTTGCACTGTTGTCCTGCAAATTTCAAATTCTATTTTATCTTACAAGAATAATTCGTTTGTAGTGAAGCCGAACGACAGTTCCCTACAACTTAACTTGTTAAACAGTGCAGCTCGAATATTCATGGGTAAACTACCGTGAATTTTTAACACGGTTTGTGATTTGCAGAACTGTTTTTACAGCAGTTTAACATTATTTTATCCAAGTTAACACTATTTATTTCTATAAGTATTCAGATGACCAATTGGCTCAGTGGCAGGGCCCTCCTCTCGCGGAGTCAATGGTCGCGGGTTCGATTCCCGCATCGGAATAAATATATATTATGTATGGATTTATAAATATTTATTCCGAGTCTGGTAAGCCCCCCCCCCCTAATACGCATTTTCTGCCCTTTCCTTTCTTCTCTATCCTCTCCCTTCCTCTCCGCCAATACACGGTCTGCCATGCCAAAGGATGCATGGCTAAGGGCGAGCTTAGTCGCAAACGTGCCGACCGTCCCGGGATCCCCCGGGTACTATGGTGCCTTACCTCAGCATGCAGGGCTCTGCTGAGGTTGACCTCCATCCTCCCTTAGTTAAGACATATATGTATATTTTAAATATGTAGATGAAGAACGCTTATTATTATTTATTAATACATTTGTTATTAATTGAAAATTACCTACGTTATAATAATTTATTTTCATTGCAACAATACACTTACTGAAGCAAAGAGTTTTTAATTTGAAACGTGTTTTTGCATATAATTAGGAAGTTACGATATTAAAGGCTGCAGGGCGATATGGAAAACGTTGCCCTACTTATGATTTTAGCTTTTATTTCTCACGATTAAACTACCACACTCAAATATTATGTTTTTATTTAAGATTTTTGAATCGGTCATGTAAAATTGAAGTATGTCATGTAAATACTAACTTGGGTAAAATGGGGGAGGTAATGTGCTGTAGAGAAAGAACGAAAGATTAAGCTTGGTAATGAATTTTGAATTCTTAGTTTTCTTCTAAAGTGGTAGACTCATGGAAATTCATAAAAACCAAATACTATATGTATTTGGTTTTGATGTATGCTTAAAAAATGGCATACGAGCAAGCGGGATACATGGATATTTGTATATTAAGGGCAATTCAGAGGGCTTGAGATTAAGATGCAACCTAAGAGTAAGATTATAAGTAATGGGAGGGATGAATTTAATGGGAATAGAAGAAGGAAAGAGAAAGGAATTGGACTTCCGGATCTCAGCACTTACTAATATTCTGTGTGGTTGTGTACACAGCCTATTGTATACTCCCTGTCGAGCCCATTCGGTGGTAAAGCAACCTCTAGCCAAGCTATTGATATGCATCCTAATTATATATATATATATATATATATATATATATATATATATATATATATATATATATATATATATATATATATATATATATATATATATATATATATATCTAAGTAATAATATATTTATTATTATATACATATTATATTATATATAATAATTTTCTAAGTCTCACTATTATTACTAATCTAATTTTTTTTATATATATATATATTTATATATATATATATATATATATATATATATATATATATATATATATATATATATATATATATATATATATATATATATATATATATATATATATATATATATATATATATATATATATATATATATATATATATATATATATCTAAGTAATAATATATTTATTATTATATACATATTATATTATATATAATAATTTTCTAAGTCTCACTATTATTACTAATCTAATTTTTTTTTATTCCGAAACGAAAATTGAACATGTGATTATCAGTTTGAGTAATAAGTCAAATATAATGAAATGTACCATTTGGTGAGTTTATATTGTATTAATATTATTTTAAACCAAGTTTATTCGCTTCACAACGCACCAAATTACCTCTTGTGGGGCTCACACGCCACTAAATTACACTCCAATCTTCTGAAGCGCTCTTGAAATAATTTCGCAAACACAGCAATGAATGCTGTAGACGAGACTTAATGCTGTGTGTGGGAAAAAAAGATGGAAACATTTATTACACTGTAAAAAAATAGAAATAAATTATTTATTTCATTATAAAAGTATATTATTCTTATTTTCTATATTTCTTCTATTTTATTATTTAAAGAAAGTCTGGTGACATACAAGACTTTCTTTAAATAATAAAATAGAAAAGAGAAAAAAGAAAATAAATATTAAAAAATGAAACGTTATCAGTTTACTTCTGCATCGACAACTGTTGTTTAATATTCTGGTAAACTTTGCAAACCTGCAAATTGATGAGTTCACGTAGATCAAAAGCTTGAACCAGTTACTTTCATCGATATTTTCAAACCGTTACAACATTGGCACCGTTTAAAAACAAGCCTACACATTCTTTCCGTTACGTCCTACGCAACGCTTCCGTTACTGTTGTGGTATCGCGGATGTCTATGGGTGGCGTTGATTGCTTTTCATCAGGCGACACGCTAGCTCGTTTGCCCTGCTATATCATAAAAAAATACAGAAGAACCAGAAGAACCGTAACCAGAAGAATTTTGGACCACGAACGTTAACATACAAAACATTGTAAGAAAGAAAAAAGCGAATAGATGTCTTTATTTGTTCTCGTTTGTTAGGAACAGAATGACAAATAGTAAAAATTGACCATAGATTGATTTCCGAAAGATGATCATTGATGCAGTGAGAGGTTTTAAAGACGTCGACGTCGTCAAACCAACCTATGTTATCAAAATAGTGATGTGAAACTTGACAAAGGCGCGTTGCCTGCATACAAAATGGCCGACGCACTCATTTGCGAACAAAAAAGTCAACTTGCCTATTTATAAATAATAACAACGATAATAATAAATTGCGGTTGGTGGTGGTGCTCGACATAGCCCGAATCGTTCACCGGGTCCGCTGCTGTAGCTTTCGTTCTAAACCCCATCCATTTGGTCTTAATGCTGAAACTACAACGTTAAGCGGGATAAAAATAATAATAATTAGGTTGTGGGAAGGTTACTTTCCTTAGATGACTAAATGCTTCGTTGGCTTGGTTTATCCCTCTATAAAGGATTAATAACTATTATATTAGGTTTAAAATTTAATATACATATAATTAATAATATAATTTGTATAGTAATAATATTGTTATTAAGAGAGAAATATGTAAATAAAATAAAAAATAATAATAAAATAAATAGGGTTGTTTTTGTATTATTTGCTTTCACTTCTGGCTTTCTATTAAAATATATTTGTTTTTATAAACAATTAATTTTATATATTTTATTTTATAGGAAAAATATGTAAATTTCACTCGACATCATAATAAGTGGCGTTATAGTACAACAAATAAAAAGTACTACTAACTTTTTATTTGTTTAGTTCTTTTCCCTTCTAATTTTCTAAAAATATATATTTTACTGCATAGGAAAAATATGTAAATTTCACGGAACCGTATATATGAGTTCTAACTCGCTCCTAAGTCGGGGTAAACTGCCACGATACTTGATATATTAACCCCCGGCCCGGGAAGCCGTCACAAATGCCGCCTAAATACGCAGCGCCGCACGTAATCCTAACCACTTAGAGCGCGCAGCATCTCCTTTGTGTATACGGAAACTTTAATCGTATTTTAATATAGAAGCCAGAAATACACCAACATTGTTAACGAAATCACTAATTACTATTTATTTTGGCGGGCGCCTTGGATTGATATTGCGTCATCGTCTGCCAGCTTTTAAAGAAAACATTAATTTTTATAATTGCCAGTTTTATATAGGCGTTCTCAGCTTCCAGCTTCATCTTGAACACTTGTATTTATTCCTTTTATAACCAAAATGACATCAACAAATAACCCGATTCCGAATAATAACTTGTAAACAATACATATATGTATTTCACAATAAACACTCTTACCCACTTACCTTTTACTCCAAAAACTCACACATCACTACTGAATCACTCTCTAAGTCACACGAAAAAGTAACATGAAATAAAGATAGATGATTGATATTTTTTTTCTTTATTGGTAGTTTTAACATGTTAACATTAAAACCTAAATTACATGAGGTTATCAAGCGAGACACTTTTAATATTGTTTAACTGAACAAGAACCACAAAAAAAATCTGCGCATCTTAATAAAGTAACATTAATTTAAACTAAGTCATTTATTGATTCAATAAAATATTTTCGTATTGAACGTAACGAGAACAGGTTTCATAGACACTACATTTTGGTAGACGCTAACTCGTTAGGTTGAGAAATTTAATTTTTCCTTTATCAACGGCGGTTGAAGCAAAGTTGGAAAATTTTATGTTTGATTGAAATTCTTCGCGAAACGAGATGTGAAAATTTAAACTATGCCTCAGAGCAGTGGCGAGACGCGCTCTAAAAGCAAAAGAGCGTTTATTCTCATCTTTTATTATTACGTCGTTGTTTGACTTTGTATGAAAAGCCGTAAGCAAAACCACAGCAAGCTAGATCAAATCCATTTATCCCATAATAATCTGATTAAAAGAATAATGTAAGGAAATATACATCGCAACGAGTCATTCTTCAAACTTTCAGACTTTCTTGTACGCAGTGCATCCATCTTGCTTTATAATCTTTAGACTGATGACTACAAAGCAAGATTGTTGATTTTATTGTTTAACTTAACCCTAAGATGAGCCATCTAGTCCAATCTTCGGCTTATCATATTGAGTTTCACCATGTGTTTTACGCAATATGGCTTTCTATCTGGCCGGGGGGTGTATCCCACATTACGTTAACGAAACGCGATCTCTACTCCAGCACTCATCTACTCCAGCTTTTATCGGTAATCCGTGAATGTGATCAGCCTATTTTCTAATTCGTAATGCTGCGCTAGTGACTTTGATTTTCCGATGATTTTTTTTTGTTTTGAACTATATGTACAAAAACTCTTAGCGTAGTCCTCCCCATAGACCTCTGAGCGAGTAGGAGCAACCATCAGTTTCCATATTATAACATAGTCAAGCAAGAAGTAGTGGTCGAGACGAAGAAATCGTCTGCAGATTGAGTCAATAACGAAGCTTTCTAAATGCCAATAAGCAACATTATCGAAGCTGAGCGAATATTGTCGTTCTATATATACCTTACATACATATATACATTGCAAACTTTTCTTGGAACTCAACAATAGATTATGTCTGAAATAAACTGTATTCAACAACTTATAAATATTTCTGACGCATCGTAAACTCGGGGCTACAAAGAAGCTACGCGTATTGTATGTATGCTACGAAATTCGGAGTTTGTTAATTTACAATTAAGCCGCTTCCACAGTAAGTAATTCTTAAACTTGAACATGTTATGTTAATTTTACGCATTGCGTAATTCTTTAATTTATTCTAACAAATCTTTATTGATTTTTCATGTTTGAGAACATATTTGATTAATTTTGTTTTTGCAATTATCGATGTTATATGTTATTTTATTCATATCCCATATATGTCTCATTGTTGGGCATAGGCTTCATTTTTCTGGGGGGATTTAAAGAGAATTGGCGAGACACCCAAACACTGAATAAATACCTGTAGGTTACACAATTAGTTTGTGTGATTGATGAATTACATATAAAATAGTATACAAAGAAAATAATTATAAACAATATAAAATGTAACAAGTAATGTATACAACAAGGCTTAGCTAATTATAATATAAACGGCCGCAGCAATTATTAAAAAAACAACAGAACTTTTATTGAATTAATTTAATAAAAACTAATTTTAAAATATGTTATTTAATTAAAATATTATATAAAGTTAAAATCTAATACAAGTTCACCGATTAAACGAAAATGATGGAAATTTTGTAATTGATGTCCGTTGAAGTATCCCTGGTTACTGAAAACGAAGCTACACACCATGGTGTCAGCGCATTGTGATTATCCCACCCAGAAGCTTTGTTAGGCGATTTCGTAGCAAGCTACGATAAAGTTATGAACTTCATTGTACAGCATGGATTTCGTTTCAGCAGTTAAAATAAATAGCTCAGCGAGAGGCACACCAAATATTTATTCGATATACAACTTACTCAATTTTGTTAAATTCCTATTTGATTTTTAAAATTTATTTATCATTAATTTATTTTTAAGAATAATATTTTTGTGTGCTTTTATTTCTAGCATGTGTTAAAAAGCAACTAAATTTATCATTCTTGTTTCATTTTTTTAAAATTATATATATATATATATATATATATATATATATATATATATATATATATATATATATATATATATATATATATATATATATATATATATATATATATATATATATATATATATATATATAAATCCTTCTCTGATTTAAGAGGTTATAGTTTGAGGAAAATGAAGTTCTCAGACAAGTGCTCTTCACAATTTTATTAAAGCTCTAACGTATCTGTTAGAAGTAAGCATTTCACCTACTTTTCA
The DNA here is from genome assembly GCA_031353405.1 of Baronia brevicornis. NCBI lineage: Eukaryota > Metazoa > Arthropoda > Insecta > Lepidoptera > Papilionidae > Baronia > Baronia brevicornis. The sequence continues at coordinate 15,734 of JASFAT010000734.1, forward strand.
GCTTAGTTTTATTAAACTATTGCTAGAAAAGAGCCCAACTGAAAACAGAATAAAAATCTCTTCCTCTGTTAAAAGGATATAACAAGCTATTTAATGATCTAGATGATGACGAACTCCTTCGAGTAGATTCAGTTTCGATTACATTTAAAAAATCTGAGAAAACTTTAATGCCTAGAATAGAACATATATTTAAGGGCCTTTAGAGTGCGCACAAATAAAAAGATACGCTTCCGTCCGAATAAACTTTGGATCAATAGGAAGAGAATTAGAATGCCAAATCGAAATATGTGTTTTGACAACTATGTTTTTTTTATGCAATGGACATTAAAATCTTCAACAGTCAACTTAAAGTGAACTTGTTCTTTTTTACAATTTTTGGGTATTAAATATTATGATGGAAATTTCCACCATTATGCAAAGAAGGGTTAACTATGTCGACCTAATTGGCTCAGTGGCGACGCTACCATTTTCGAAGTTAATGATCTCTTATCAATAATTACATAACCAACAAATATTTATTCCTAGTCTGAGTCGTACTTAAGACAAGTGTAGCGGGTTAATGAACATTTCTCCGGAAACGGGGAGGCCCGTGGGTTATACTCGTATATGGGCGATGAAAAAATATGGATAAAGGCCGACGTAGTTCTTCGAGTTAACAAACTGAATTTACAATGGGGCTGGTTACGTTTGTCCAGCACACTAACTTTGGTACAAAGAATTACGTTGATAAATTCCAACATTATTTTCTAAGAATTGATTTTAAAGAATGTGTGTGAATTTAATTCCACACGCGCGCACAAAACGTGCCTGCGTGTACCATAGTCAACATATTCTCTTGTGTAAACTAAGATGATTGTATTATGTCAATAAAGTAAATTTGTTCTTGATTCCTAGGTTCAGTTTTAATTTATTCTCACTGTTGAAAATGTGAGAGGTGGCTTCAATGAGAATATTTGATGTTTCATGTGACGTCATTACATTTGTTTTTTCATATAGTTATGATACTCTAACGGCTAGGTTATAGTCTAACTTACTCCAAGAACTCATAGAAAGATAAACTGGGAAAAAGATGTATTAAAATAATTAGGTTGGAACGTAGAAGCTGTTGCCTAATGATCTAAAATCCCTTTCCAAATGGCACTAACTTTCTATAGAATTGGATAAGAATTTTACTTTCAGCTCTGATGCTATACCATAAAATATACATATAATAAATATACATATAAAAATATTACTATCATTGGTATCGCTGGCGATTTCATTGACGAACGTGTTCTGTTATCATTTTAGAATTTAGTAGAAGGTTATTCTTTCCTTTCCCTTTGAAATTTAATAATAAATTCATAGATTAAGAAATAATTTATTTTTTCATCAGACTGGAACCGACTTAAACGTTGGCTGATGTCGAATAAAAGACGCATATTTAAAACATCATCTTTGTTCTTCGCCATGTTAAATGGAACAAAGGTAATTTGTGGTGGAAGTTGTAAAATTCACCGCGCAGTATCCGTTTCATTTGAATGTTCAGAATAAACAAGAGTGAGGCGCGTATAACCGCAAATATTTATTTAATGTTTCCGTATGTAATCGACCACAGAGCATGCAGACAATTGTCAGTTGCATCTTCTCCTTCGCTAATGGCAGCTATTCATGTTAATAATATCGAATGACATAGTGCTTCAAGAATAATTATTTAGTGCATACGAACTAAATAATTATTCTTGAATTTTACCTACGTAAAAAATCAAGACGTATATACATATGTAGATAGATAAAAGAACAAGCGGATCTTCTGACACTTTTGTAATTTTTAGAGTAAGGACGTGATAACAGGAGGAGAAGAAAGATTTGATAAGGAACATATAAGGATCACCGGATCATTGCGTTCATAGTACGAAATACGGCCTACAAGATGCGTCAGTGTCGCCTTACGTATCGGAATGTAGAATACCGTCATATATACTCGTATGTACATATGTATCTACCTATAATATTTCATTATATATATATGTATTGTCAGTCTGCCCAAAAATGTCACTTGTTGCTAAAGATGGACTCGCCTTAAAAGATAGATTTGAATTTAGAAGTACATTCTGTTACAATAATTTTGAAATGAAAATTTATTCTTTTAATGATACAATTATGTTCAAAATTTTGTGTACCTAACTAATAAGCCGCTTTATATATATATATATATATATATATATATATATATATATATATATATATATATATATATATATATATATATATATATATATATATATATATATATATATATGTATATACATATTTCGTATTATATGTGTGTTTATTATATAAATAATTCATTGAACGTATATAACCTAAAAAACCAGAGTGACCAACTGAAAAATCTGTCAGACAGGTAGGTAGTCGTCGGCTGATTTTTTTTACTTCGGACATCGGAAGCCTCTCCCCTTCAAATATTTTCATCGTCTCGTCCCATTACTTCCTTCTCCGACTCCTATTTAATCTTTCTTCACCTCTCATTATTCACAGCCTTTCTCTAAGCTAGGCAATTTTTTTAAGCTAGGCATTTGCAGTTCTCCAGATATACATCTTAGGCGGCGGTTGTTACAATGACATGACCTGCATTCTTGTTTGCCTATCCCGACTAACAAAAAAAACATACTGAAATTTTGAAAAGTGAATTAAGGCGTAATATCATCGTCATGATATCTAAACGAAATGGTTCCGTGTGTCATTGCCGACAAGGTCCCAGTCAGAAAAATAATAATACCAAAAGTGAAAGACATTTATCTGGACACTAAAACTCTAGAGTACAACGAAGCCGCTGCATAATTTTTAATGACGTGCACTAAAAATTAAACTTTAACGACTAAGTTAACGGAAAAGAATATAAACGGATTTTTTTCTCTAGTTATAACTTCCGAGTTAAAGTATCCGAAGAACAAATAGAAAAAGAAAAGTTCATTATTACTAAACTTCTTGCTGCGACTATTACAAGATGAATTTTCTTTAAATTATTAAATATCCTTCCTCAACATTTATTTTTTTTTTGTTACTGTCCGTTGTAGTGGCACACTACTGTTTGGTCGGACTAATATATTCCATCTAGTTGGCCGACAACTTACAATGTCTTAAGACGAGGTCTCTATTTCGGAGTAGACACCGATTATTATCAGTTCGTCGACAAACGTGATCAGCGTATTGCCACTTGAGTTTGCTAACTCGATGGGCTATGTCAACTGATTTAATAAATTGTTTTTTATTTTATTTAACTATTCTAACATAGTCGCTTTAGCTTGTAAAAAGGAATTTTAACTTTGGGTCAATTTTAATAGTTAGTTGATGTTAGTGATTTTTCAATTATTTTAACAATAAAGTAATTGTTGTTTTTTTCATATTGTTTTTGGTTCTCTTACAGTACTACCAACTTTTGGTTACAAATTAAAAAGGAAAAAGAAATATAGTATTGCCTATGAATTATTTATAATTACTTATGAATTTTTCTGTATTCTATACGTGGGATGTACATTTAAATACTTGACCTCATTCAAATTAAATAATGCCTATATTTAATGTCCAGAAACTATTATAAAATTATCAATTGTTGCAATATAATCATATTATTATCATCATCATATGTAACGATTGACACATTTCCCGATGGCTAGCAACATTTATACAATGCCTTTGATGTTGTAGATGTCTATGGGCCGTGGTCATTGCTTTCTGCCATCAGGCGGTATGTTTGCCCCTTTCACTTGCGATCCCACGAAAAATAAGAATAAAGTTATATGAAGTGTGTAGGAAAGCGTCTAAAGATTACTGACAATCACTCAAAACGGTATGTTAAGCTTAACCCACTCTGAAATACGAGTATAACACCCCGCGTGAATCTAATTTAATGTGTACTTGAAATGAGTCGTGCTTACGCATACGATTACGGGTGTACTCCTGTGGAAAGTAATTTGTTTATGCGTATGAATAACGAAGAAATTCTTTGTTACCAGTTGTGTGACGAGGCACGCAAGGACTTATTATTCTGGTCGCTTTCAATCTACAAAATTGTGTCGTCACTGAAAATATTTCCACATAGAAAAGTTACTAGACATAAAGGAGTTCCATTCCTACTATACGGTGGAAATGGATATCCTGTAATGGATCGTCACTCCTCCATATGAATGAGTGACCATCCGTTATAGTTCATTTTTTCCAAAACTTTCCAACTCACTTCTATCGAAACTTCAGTGGTATTTTTCAATCGATACAATCGGTTCCACTGAACCTTAAGAAAAAAGCATACACTTTTTTCAAAAGCCGGCAACGCTTCTGCAATGTCTATGCTGTCGTAGATGTCTTTGAGCTGCGTTGATTCCCTTCCATCAGACGAAACACTTGCTCGTTTGCCTTTATATTCTATTAAAAACACGTAAAACATGCTCTTCATGCGTTGATTGCGTAAGTACTTAAACGAATATTTAAAGAATATTGCTACCCTTTCCAGATAAAATTATTTGTTTGTTTCATAAACCTTTACTTTATCTGTTTTATCTATTTTATTTATCTATTTTAGAGGTTTTACTTTATCTATACATATAATTTTATCGATCGCTAACGCTCCAAATTTATCTAAAAATCCAGAAGAAAATGTAACCTACTATTGCCACTTTGTAGAATTATCCCAGAACACAAGGGTTAAAAAATAAAACAAAATCAATTACATCACTTTATTTCAATGCTGAATTGAATATTTTTATTTCTATACAAACAATTTCAAAATTATATGTCCTTACCAACTACTTATAGAATATTACATGAAATTCTTCAGTCATGTTATCCATCTAGACCTTTTCTTGTAGACACATTAATCTCCTCGCTTATAATAGTTTTCCTTTCACACTAACGAGAGCTTGACTGTAAGTATCGTTATGTAATAGTAGAATTTTCTATAAAACGTGACTATACTTCTAACCACTCTTAAACATCGACTCTACGTATGCTAAATACCTTTTACGGCAGTCCACTGTAATAAAATATATTGTAGCCGATTAAAGGAAGGAAAAATTCAAGTAATTTATATTGTATGAATTTGTAACACGCGCCATGTACATTTATTGCTTTGCTGACGTCATACACGGATCGTACGTAGGGTGAACAAAAAAAGCTTAATTAGCTAAAACTAAGGTCAATTAAAATATTATTTAATTAATAAATATCTTATAGTTTTTGTAGTTACGTGGAAAAAACTATAATGATCTACAAAAATTAGGTTAATGCCATCTAATAGAGATAGAAAAGATAAAAGATTCACCCTTTTACGCCTATGCTTTAGGCAAAAATTATTAAAACAATAATTTTAAGTTAAATTAAATTTAATTTACCATATCAAAATGTTATTTCTCTAATAATCCGAACAACATGAACTGTGGCGAGAGTAATTTCAGTGGTAAAATTTGAAATATTATTAATGATGATACCTATAAAATCAAATTAAATTTTATATTCGCGAAAGAGTAGTTAAAAGTAAAATCAGGGATCAGCGCGTGCAATATTTTTATACAATGTACCGCACAATTATATTATTAATAATTTGATTTCACATGAAACAGAGCAGACACTGACTGTATATTTACTAATAACAGACACACTTAGGTACGTCAGTTTATCTTAATCAATAGATATTATTTATATCTTTTAAATTAATGTTAAATCCCCTGTACAATCTCATAGTAGTGTCAGATTTATTCTTCCGACTGTACTACTTTATACTTATTTCAAATTTTCACATTTAGTTATACTTTAATGACAGTATTATGAGATTATAGCAGTTAGTTATATAACACTAGGAATTGTTTCATGGCAGTGTATTCAAACCCACGGGTAACCATTTTTCACTATAAAAGCGCTGTTACATACAATAGAAAAAAGAAAATGGTCACCAATGAGTTCTAAGTGCGAATAATTGATACGTTATACAATTAAACACACACCCAGTTATACAATAAAATACGTTCATTTTGGAATGTAGGAAATATGAAACATTTTTACACGACCATTTTATTCTAAGTTTTATTCTGAATTTTAATTATGTCATTAATTAATAAATTTATGAAGTTTTAATTAATGGCTTAATATTTTACAGACGGTTGTATATTTTTTGAATTTAAAATTGAATTGCGAAATAAACATTTGAGATCTGCGTACAAAATCTTAAAATATTTATACGTAAATTATACGTAATTATTTTTTAAACAAATTTTCCATACGAAGGTCTGAATCAAGAGGAAAAACTTTTGAGGGAGTAACGATAATTTTTCTTAATCGAAGTTTAACTAAATGAATATAATATGTTTCAATAGTTTAGTTGTTATAATAAAATGTTATATAAATTATTATTTTAATGATATAAACAAAAAAAATCTGCGAAACATGTTTGTATTAGCGTCGTAGATCGGAGTACTGTAATCAATACAATAAAACACGAAACTGTTAATGAAGCTATCGGTATTACTTTATATTTCAAATGTTACTCTTACAATTCGTTGATATGCATAATTATAAGACACCTTGTATATTTTCCTAACATTAACCATACAAAAGTTACATTAGGGCTATGGAACATTAAGTTATATGCATGGGCATTTTTGCTGTACATATTTACAATTAGGGCCTAATAAACACTTATATTTTATTAGCTATAGTACTTTATAACATAATATTCTAGAAGAAACCTCTTTAAGTGATTAAGGGAACCGGTCCTTTGATCACAAACAGAGCTTTAGATATAAAGGGATACTTTGAAAATGAATTTCAGGTCTTCAAGAACTACAAGGGCGATTTCGAAAGGCAGAAATTATTAAATAAAAATATTTTCTCTGTTGCTTGTTTGTGTCTAGTGAAAACATATGGAAAAGATGGGAATGTTCGCGTATAACAAACGAAATATATATATATATATATATATATATATATATATATATATATATATATATATATATATATATATATATATATATATATATATATATATATATATATATATATATATATATATATATATATATATATATATATATATATATATATATATATATATATATATATATATATATATATATATATATATATATATATATATATATATATATATATGAAACACAAGTGTAGAATTTACAACTATTTTATTAAAATTACGTTTTTATCATATATGTTTACATATGGCTTTACAATATATAGTGGTTAACTTATATATCCATTCTCATATTTCAAATCCTCCTCTATTTTTGGACGTCATAGTTACAAAATCAATTGTATAAATTATAAACGAAACAATTCGTTTCAGTTTTTTAAATACATCAAAGAGTAAAAAAAATATTAAAATTAACCTTAAATATAATGCGAATTAACATAATATGATGGGAGACTATAGTAAACTTCTACCCCCATATTCTTTTTGGATACAAGCATCTGTTTATATGCAAAGGCATACGTCGATAGCATGTACAGTCAATAGCATAGTTTTTTCTTGAAATATATTTTAATATTATGTTCTTATTATTTAGAATATCATTTCGGCAGGTTAAAGTAATATACGTAACGCGTAAACCCCACAACTTGGCTGTTACAAAAGGCTGATGAAATTATATGAAGTTATTTTAATTTATCACAATTATCAACTGTTCATATTCACAGTTTAGCTTGAAACATGTTCATGGAAAACAAATAAAAAAGCAAGAATACCTATAGCGTATCTTATTTATGCCAGTGACTGTACATTACAGATACTCCAAAAATACATAACACATAACTTAATAGAAACAGGAATAATGGCACTTAACCTTTAATTGATACGTAAAAAAACCTTACATTACACTTATAAATGCTGCCAATGAATAATACTAACTCACAAGTGATGGATTACGTCACAATACTTAATAACCTACAAAAATAACAAAACAAAAATAAAAAAATTATAAGCACGAATTGTTCTAAATACACAGCAGACTCACTGCTAGTTGTTGTCAATATTCGCCTCTATAATACTAGTACATGTATAAAATTACTTTACATAGAAATAATTTAGGCGTATCTATGCCTAAACAACAGTACGAATCAGTCATTTCTTAAAACATATTAACATTTTTATTTTTTTTTTGTCCAAAATGTTATTTTACATCAGTAATATACAATAAATTAGGTGTTTACGTTCAATTTTTCACAATCCCGATATCGAATCGAATACACAATTTTGTTAAGAGACTTTACCGGCCGTATTACTTCAAATCGATTAAATACGAATTATCAATAATAGCGATTAAAATCGGTCCAATATCTAATTGACGATTAAACACGCGTTAATGTAAATGAACGGTTGAATAGTTCAGTTTTATATAAATATGTGGGAGAAACGCCCGTTGATTTTACCGTAGTTTATATTTGTTAAAGGATACATAGTACACATATTAAAGCGCGAGATCGGAAAGCGGTAAAAATGGCATATAAAAATTATTGTTTAGACAATATTGTATGAATTTTTCCAATTGTTAATAAGTTTTACTCATTCCAAATAATATTTTTAAGATACTACTGTTATTGTTTTGTTTTGAAATAATGCTTCTATGCTAATAAATTCATTCTCTATTTAAAACTATTTCAAGTGGATTTCATATCGAAATATACCGTTTTTCTTTTTGTATTAGAAAGTGGACGAACGAATGAAAGACAGATCTCCTCAACATTGGAATCACCCGCCCTTATGAATAAATTCAAAGAATCGCCACTAAACATTATACATAATACCGCGGACAACAGTTCGTAAGCACTGAAATCACTGTAAGAAACTCAAAATCGCATAATTATCACAGGCTTCTTCCAGGGTCCTCTGAGAAACAGAGCGGTGGGGTCCAGCGATTGACTTTTCACAACACTAAAGCATTCACGGAGAACACAGGTCATGTTGAAACGATAACACATTAAGCAATAAGGCATCTTGTTGCTTGGTGTTTTTAACTTCAACCAAGCGGGGTGCAGAATAATTTCGCTTTTACTACAAAGTTATTTAAGTCGATAATTGGATGGCTACACGAGCCAGGCGTGGCGCTAGCACCAAGACTCCTCGTGCGGTGCTCTGTCCTCGTCCGAGTCTCCATACATATCCGCCAGTTTGCGGAAACGGGGACCGAATGTTGACAGATAATTGAATTTGAGATCACCGTCGTCAGTACCTGAGGGGCAAAGAAACGTCATTACTAATGTTACTACTGGTATAGCACGAATTTATATTTCGGCGTGGATGGCGGTTCGATTTTGAATGCATTTTCCTCGACTGAATTTCTGCCTTTATACACAAAATCGAGACGACAAACAAAGATAATAAAGAATGGACAATGAATCTAACAATAGATTTGCTTCAATATAGCAAAATGTCTTAACAAACAAATAAAATTACTGCAAAATAATTCTTAAAATACTCAATATTAAAATTACATATAATATTTATATGAATTTTAGATAATTCTAAATAATTTATTTTATATATAAATTACAATTATTATAATAATATTATAAAAAACAACATTATTTTTACATAATCTGGCAACAGACATATAAAATTAGTTTTGTCTATTTCAGAAAATAATTAAATAGTGATATCAATTCTAATACACCCACGGGTACTAAATGGTGAAGTATCAAACCCTCACGGAATATCAAAGTTAAGTGATAATATTTTTCGGTGTTATAGCTTTTCATAACGCTAAGGGGTGTGTAGACCTGACAGCAAAGCTGACACTTTAATAAAATGACAATTAATATATTTTATATTATAAATTTATAAAATATTTAAAAACAGCTGAGTGCAAAATATAAACAAGACATAAAAAAAATTGTTTAACGAATGTGTATAGAAGGACTGATAGGGGAAAACGAAGGAAAACATATCTTGACCAAATTGCCGAAGTTTTTAGGAAAGGCCAGGTCGAGAGTACCCATAACCGGTGGGCTTACAGGCGGAAAATATGAAAAGTATGCCGAGATCGTAGCAGATGGAGATATGTGGTTTCTTCCTATCTCTACGGGAAACAGGCGTGACGATATGTATGTTATGTGTATGTTTAACTTACAGCTTGCAAGCGAAGAGAGTGAACCGCTTGTGTTGCCGTCTCCCTCATATGCATAATGTCGAACATCATCGTACGGGTTGATATCCGGATCGCGATCTAACACAGATTTCTTGTCGTCCAGAAAACCAGAAATATCTGGTGCAGCTCCAACCACTATAAAGACAGATTAAGTCATACTTAAAATAATAAAAATATAACATGATTGATTTGTTGTCAAATTAACTACTACTTAAATACACAGGTGTCCTCGTATCAATGAAAAAACCATTACCCATTTGTAATCAATCCCAAAAGAAATGTGTTTTATATTACAAAATATTAATTTCGCCATATTTTTTACAAATAAAATTACAAATTTCTGGATAATATGTATCACGTCGACACGTGTCAATAAACCGGTCCAACAACATTGTGCAGTTTATTAATAAGTGTCGGCTTTAATAGGATCATCGATACCCTTATTTTTAAATAGGTAATTGATCCCTTTATTTTTAAAGAAGTCTTTGATCCTTTTACTTTACGTCATATGTTGACATACACTTATTTTCATAAATATTATTTAATTTAAGCAAAATATTTAAACAAGTTTTTAAAATATAAAGAACCGTAGAACACATGTTATTTCCTTAAATTACAATTTTATTTTGTTTTTATATGCAAAAAAGATCACCTGTTTCACCTAAACGTGAAGTATATTGTTTCGTCTTGTAACATTTATAATATTATCTCCTGACATCAGATGAAAAATAATCATTACCTGGCGCTTGCATGAACGTAGCAGATCGATCATCTATAGGCGGGCCGTCGTACATTTGACGAAGCACGTGCAAATCGTAGCCTGCATCGCCTTCGCCGCCACCTTCATCTTCATACGCGATGATATTCTCCCGGATATCGTCTAACTCCTTCTCGGCCCAAGCATCGGCTCGTCTTCGGTGAACCACAACAGCTAGGAGTAGAACTGAAAACGTATGCGTATTTTAAAATATGCTAAAATTCTTCTTCTGGGTCGTCATGCTCTTTGCAGAGTTTTCGTGGTTGTTATGTATAGTGGTGATTTGTTTAACCAGACGCCGCCAGTCATTCCTCACGGCTGCATTGTTTATGCATTCATGTAGAGGCCTATTGAGAGCGGTCTTTATTTGATCCGTCCACTGCATCGGAAGTCTGCCGCGCGTTCGGGTCCCTTTCACTTGTCACTGCACTACTAGGCGCTCGATGGAGGTATTATCACGCCGAAACATGTGCCCAAAGAAGGAAAGTATACGACTTCGTAAAATAGCGACGCTGTTTAACATTGAGATCTTGGAGAATGGAGACGTTTGTTCTGAACTCGGTCCAAGAGATACCGAACAATTTCTTCTAATGCTAAAATACGAGGAATAAAAAAAGAGCAAATTTAGGAACTTATATCATCAGTACTGTAGTACGTAGTATCATACCCCGTGCTAAACATGAAAGATTGATTAAACTAGTCACTAAATGGGCAGGTCCAAATGGCAAACCAGGCAGAGGCCATCCCTGAGAATGGTGGGCCAAAGAAATAATCAGCCTAGCTGACGACGATGATAGACGATTCGATGAGGCAGGTGTCAAACAAAAAGGGTTGAAAAGTTCTAGAGAAGGCCTATAACCGAAAAGGGAGTTGATATGTCATATTTATTTGAATGAAAGAATAAGGGATGAAAATATAAGAGAGCGATGTAACAGTAAAAGAAGGTGTCGTGACAAAAGTAGAGAAAGGGATGCTTAGATGGTTTAGGCACATATAAAGGATGGATAAAAGACGACGCGCCTAATAATTAAAGATGTTAAACTACAATAATATTGTAGTTTAAATATACCATTATTGCATAAAAACTCTTAAGAAACATAAAATTACTAAAAAAATACAGTGCGTCTAATAATTTGGTCAGGGACTGTATTGCTAGAAACGGGGCCGCTTCGATTCTAGAGGAACAGACTCCACGCTTGACTCCAAGGCAGATTGATTGGTGGGGCACCCAGACTCGGAATAGCCTTTGAGCGAAATATACAACTCCAAAAGCCAATAAGTTGTTTAATATAATGATCTAATATATCTTCGGAATGCGAAGATATTCTAGTTATAAATAGGTATTAATGTATACTCACTGACTAAGATGGCGATGCAGACTAATATGGCGACGAGGAAGTTGGTGTCAATACCGAACGTGACCGCAGTGAACATGCTTTTCTGACAGCTCGGATCGGCGTTGTGGTGTACTGAAGGCTCCCCTAGGTTATACATCTAAACACGAAATGATTATTGAATAAACTTTAGAGTGTTATGTAATTTATTAAAATTGTCTCTTAATAAACAACACAATTACTAACGGAAAAACAAAAAAGTGTGATGTAACGAAAATAAATTAAAAAAAAATAAAAGTCACAAAAAACAAACGACAGACATACAATGAGATGTATAATATGTCGATCGGATTTTGTTAATAGCCTATATTATAGCTGAATACGTGGCCTCCCAATTTTAGCAAGGATGGACATTAAATCCTACATTTGTCCAAAGCGGACGGGCAAGATATCTTGATTCGAAATAAATGCCTGTACGCATTGCATACATATATGTAGTTACACAATGAATAGTTATATATAAAAAAGCTTTTGTTGTCAATTTAGACTAAGAATCCGAAAAATTTAGACTAATATTAATATTTTAACATATCTAAACAATCATTATATCAACGCAAAAAGTGAAAACTGAAAACTTGATCACTCTAAAATAGTCAGTTTCATGGCAAAATTTTCTATTGATCGTAGAGCTGTGATCATTATTTTTACTGATCCGAATATGCATATTTGTTTTTTTTTGACATCTGTATCATTTAAAGTGTTTTCGCTTCTTTGCGGCAGTATATATCGTCGGCCTAATTATCAAAATTCGCAGGTCTATATGAGTACATTTTAAAAGAACAAAAAACCTTCACAGGTTTATATTTTTTATATCTTTTAATGACATCATTACGTGGCATTAATAGTGAGAGGTTACGAATTCTGATAATTAGGCCGACGATATGTACTAACAAGTGTTTCACATCGACCTCTGATAGGAAGTTCTGAATAATTACATGTTAGACGGTAGTTATTATATAGTTATTAGATATGTAAACAATATAGGTTAAATATTTAAATAAATTAACATGAATTTAACTTACAAAGTCGTTGTACGTGAAATTACTGATGCAACCCACGAAGTGTTGATTGGTGGGCACATGCCGCCAACCGAAAGTCCGTGCAAGAGACTGCAGGTCTATATTGGCTCCACCCAGTTGTAGAGGTGCATTCACTTTAAACAAATAAAAGCGTTTAAGAAATCAACAAACATAATCACATTAACTTTTTTTTTTCAGAAATATAACAAAACTTTATTAATACTCCTTTAGTCAAGAAAGTTTATAAATCAAACAAAAGTTTGCTATCGCATCATGAAACATTATTACGGTGTTTTAAGTCACTGATTAATATTATGTATTCGACTTTTAAATAATTAGATGATTAGTTTTTAGCTATTGCATATCTTAATCATGTTATCAATCAATACACAGTCATCAAACAATAGACAATCAACAGTCTACAGTTGGACATTGTCCTTCCTCAAAATAACGTATATTTTCGGTTTTAACTCCTCAAGCATACATCGCTGCCCGTCCATACACTGGTCTGGCTTCATTAGTCGTCTCGTACAATAACCACGAGAAGAAATAGGGTAACTCTATTCGATGCCGGGAACTACAAGGAAGCCTTTTAAGCTCGAGCATCATCTTAGAGATATTTGTATCTATAAGTTCCTCAGACATGTTATGTAAGGTCGATCACATGTATATATATATATATATATATATATATATATATATATATATATATATATATATATATATATATATATATATATATATATATATATATATATATATATATATATATATATATATATATGACTGATGGATTCGTGTTTCTCAAGTTGCGCTGCACTGCATCTGCATGAGGTTCGAGTGGCAGCAGAAAATCGGTTTCTCTGCTCAATGAGTGGACGTTTTGATAGAGCCATCACCCATTTCCATATGTATTTACTGTTGGTTATGTAATAATTTAATGCGTGTTGCAGAAATATATTAATCTATATATCTATCTATCTATCTTTACCCACCTGAGTATGTACAGAAAACAATGAAAAATAATCGTTCTCGTTTGTTATTAGAAAATACGTACCATTCAGTATTTCTCTAGTTCCAGTTGGAGCTGCGAGGCTCATACACGTGGACAACTTGCATCTATCTACAAACATCTCAATGGAACTCCTCATAAGTATTATCTCTATCAAATGAGGTTTCCCATCGGCTACTTGTACAACACTGTTGTTTAATCTTGTAGTACCAGATCCGTAGTTCACAAGGAGCACGGGGAATCCTTGAACGAGTTCTAAGGACATGAAATCTGTGAACAAACAAATATAATATGTTATGTGTACTTTTTTTTCTTTAATCTTCTTTGAATATGCTACAATTAAAAATCATCAATAGCGTTACTGTACGCTACTGCGTTTCCCGCGAAAAGAATTATGCTGAATTGGATGCTAACCTTCGCTAGTCGGAAACACACTCTCAGAAGAATAGCGTTATATTCAAAGAACAAGGTGATATGGCTTTTATACATAATACCGTTGAGCATAGGTCTAATCTCATATCTATGCTTACGAACTCCCACCAACTTGCGCACCGCAAAAAAAAGTTGACACTCACAAAAGTCTACAATCTAAAGTTGTGGATTTGCTTAAGTCTAAAATTGAGAGCGGTCTTCATCGCTCTACATGAATGCATGAAGGAGGCAGCCTTGAAGGATAAATGGCGGCGTTTGGTTGACCAAACCACAACTATAAATAACGACCACGACAGCTCTGCTAAGAGCAAGACGATATAGAAGAAGAAAGAAGAAAATTGAGCTATTAGTGTTACTTATTTTTTTACTACAAGCAGATGTGCTTAACAAGAAATTTAATAATGTTAATGGAAATGCTAAAAATTCTATCAACTCAAATTGAGGGTAAATTTGCTTGGGCTACCAAAGCTCCACTGGAATTATATCAGTCGTTATCCCTATCTAACAATATTAAACTTCACGGATATTCGTATATTTCATTTATTCCTAAAGTTATAATGAGATGCTTAGTAACTAATTAAAGTACTAATACTAATTATTGGAATCATGTCGTCCTAAGACGTACTTAAAATCTGACCAAGAGGAGCTAACATCAATGTTTTGTAGTTGTTATTTTATTGTCTTATTATAAGAATTCGTAACTCCGAAAAACATTTTTCTCACTTCTCACTTTTGATGCCTTGTAAGGGATAATCTTAAATTGTATCCGAAGAAATACTTTACATTTACCTCAAGAAATAGCTCTTTTTAAACCTGAAGTATTGTTTTTTGTTGACATTGTCATACGGATTTATAAATTTTGATAATAAGGGTTAAGATTTGAAATCAAAATATCTTCATTTATATAGATTGTTGGATAATACTAAAAATACTGTTTAATTTCTTAATAATTCGACAATAGACATTTTTCGTCTCTGATACCTACCTAACTAAGAATGTCAAATCATCAAGATTATTATAAAACGTGAAACAAATTTGTATAGTACACAGTGTGTCTTCAAACAAAGGAAAAGATAGTAAACTAAGATCAGTAAATAAATTAATTTTAATATATACAATAGAACTCCCGACCCCCCCCCCAAAAACCCCTACGAGTTATAACATGTGACAAGTGAACCGCATTAGCTGTAACATAAATTACATATTTGTACACAAAGCAACATCGCCTTTCTTACGAATATTAATTACACCCAAACAAAACCATTCCGACGTCTTAGTAATAAATAATGGAAGCGGGATTATTACGTAATTCACGTAATAATAGAGTGGCATATAGGAATGGCTGGTTTATCACGCGACCATCGCCTTCATAAATCATAACGCCGTACACGCCTGTCAGTCATTACGTGATCATTAAAAAATCATTACAACTGTGTAAGTCTGGCAAACGAG
Source organism: Baronia brevicornis (assembly GCA_031353405.1). NCBI lineage: Eukaryota > Metazoa > Arthropoda > Insecta > Lepidoptera > Papilionidae > Baronia > Baronia brevicornis. Next base: position 31,927 of record JASFAT010000734.1, read on the forward strand.
GTGTATGTATGTGCGTGGCGACAGAAACCTTAGTGGTTGCGACTGTGTAGTGCAAGGCGGGTTGGAATTACATTACGTTTGCCTGTATTCATTTTACTTTTATGCTGAACAGGGTCGGGTGACCATGCCGTCCGAATCAGGACATTTATAATAATAATAAAAATAAATAAAAAATTAATTGGTTTATTAATTTTTTTTTTCTTTAGTGCAAGCTGAACCACTTCCAAACCAATTTCCTTAGTTTTGCCCGCAATTTGACTGGTAGGGAATGTCCAGTAGCATTAAGTCCACCTGTTGTGCATTTTGTGCTAAAAAAATTAAATAAACATATTTCAGTGGTTTGTCAATTATATTTCATAATAATAAATAAAAATATTTGTTTGTAGAGGCTATTTATTATATGAAGCTATCACGAGAAAAGAAGGCTTTTATAATGAATAAAGAATATCAACGGTACTCGAATCGGAATTTGTATTCGGTCTAGTTGTGTTTCATAGAATTAGTATCAAGTACTCATTCTCTTGAAATACCACGAGGCATGGGTATAACAACTAAATTCTTCAAAATACACTAAGGGGCTAATGTACACTTTTTTAGTTAGACATTTATTTCAACGGGGACATTGCGAAATTCTGCTTCTACCTTTCACATTGTACTATTCACATAAATATTTTTTACTAATACAAATTCTATGTTATGTATTTGAAGTCGTTTAAAGAATTTTGGGGAGTAAGGAGAGAACGGTAATAACATCTTAACCGACCCAAGTCAACCTAACCTTCACGCGCTTCAGCGGCGGTACCCAGGCGGGTACCGACTGCTGCCTGCTAGCTGTATTGCTATAACAGACGAGGTTCTGGCTACTGAGCAATGACGGTATAACCGTACACCTGACCAGGAAACCGGTGGGAAGAGGCGTCAGCGAGCCTTGGGGTCTAAATGCAGTAGGCAACGGGAAACCACTGCACTAAATTCACAAGAAAATCATGTAAGTCACGTAGAAAACAGTGAATTTGTCATGAAATAGAAGAGCCTAACGAACCGTTGAGTGAAGTCTGGTGATCGCGATCTTCAAACATGAAGGATCGATCAGAGAGAGAGAGAAGGAAATTTTAATAATGAAAACAGCAGTTTACTTTTAATATGTACACATGTCCCAATTTCCACCGTCATATCGGCGACACTATTAATTCGTCGATGCAAAAATAAAACTTCGTTTCAACCTCTTATCCGAGGCCCATTGTGGATTTCGTCCGGAAATCATTATTCAAGTTGTTACGCCAATCTACTGTGACATATTCATTGTAGCAGGCGACATTGTTAAGCTTTCTCGGCGAAGTCAATTCCAGTTAAAGACTTGGTTCGTTTATTCGAGTAAGTTTACAATAGTTTCATTGTATACGTCTAAAGTTAAATTATGTTTCTGCTTATGACTATAGTTGGAATGTATGCTGTTAATACTACTGTATTTGTGACACATTCATAATAAATAGCTGGACATGTTTATAAGAAACTGTACCTTACTTGTTACTCGTGAAATGGCACCTGTTACAGAGAACACTACGATGGAATTATTAACATAAGGTGATTCCAAGCCTTTGTTTGGTAATAACTAATAGAAAACGATAGCAATCACTATCAATAATTCTGTTCACCTCACGCGCCTCGCTGTTGACAAACGAATGCGGGTCTACGGTTCAACATGAAGCCGTCCAGCAATTAGCATAAGAGTTAAATACTTCCAGACGGATGCTGGCATCCGGCCAGACGGCCAGACGGATGACGGACATAAAATGCTATATATATATATATATATATATATATATATATATATATATGTGTGTGTGTGTGTGTGTGTGTGTGTGTATTTTGTGAAATAGTTTCAATTCATAAGTTTTTAACGTTTTGTTGTAATTCTATTTGGAATTGAATATCAGCTTCACTCCCTACAAAAGCAATTCTGCATTCGACACTGTCGTAAGCAATTCCGTATCTTATTCACAGTGTGTGCAATACACTTAACAAAATTGCCAATTTGGCACTGACTGTTGAAAATCTATTTGCTCCCTGGGAAACTTTGCCAAAGATACTATACCAACATATTAGTTTTAACGACCAAATACTTATTGCAGTATCGTATTTCTTAGTTTCTTTTCAAACTGAAAAACTACCATATAAGAGCCATACATATTTTAAAGAAACGCCAAAAACAATTTTTATGGCATTTTATCAATCATTCATTTTCATTCATTCAATTCATCAAAAAAACAATAACTTTATCTCAATTTCTCTCTTAACTTATACATTAGGTGTATGTGTTTCTCAAATATATCAAAGTCCCAAATTGAAAATGTTTCCAAATTCTTCGTTTAAATGCAGAACAATGTAAATATAAGCCGCCTTAAAATTTATCGTCTCTGGTCTGATACGAGCTCTGTGCTTGCGGTAAACAACGCTAATAATTCTAATTGTAACGGTTAATTAATTAAAAGAGATTAACGACTAATTCAGCTAAAATTTACCACTAACACTTACACTAATTTGCTTAGTGGACTTTTATCTTCTTTATGGCCCTAAATTCGTGCGTAATGTGTAAAACTTTAGCTACATTTTCGATGATTGAAATGAAATTTTGTATAGTGGTAGAGCTATTCATGAATGAGCGCGCCCGACAGATGAAGTACCACACTCACATACATTATTGGTGTTAAGTGGTAACATTTTTCTGCATTACCGCGTTTTGTAATCATAGTACGATTGTAGGAATCCGAAGTAACTCTTTTCGCCTTCGTCTATATTTGCTTCTTTGCCTCCCATTTTATAAAGGTAACCCTAAAAAGAGTAATGTACATGCAGTGTCTTTAGTATTGAAGATGTACATTTCAAAAAAGACCACGAACCACTATGGGTGCTTTTTACGCTCAATTCTAAACTCTAAATCGAAATAAGGTTGTCTCCTGTCTGACAAAAAAGCTTACCTCAAATTATTACATTTAAATGTTATAATTTGAGGTAAGCTTGTTTGTTATTAATTATTTTGTAATATTAACATGAGCGCGCTTGTTTGTCTTTGCGTTATAATAAGATGGTCTGTAATGTAAAACATATTCCGAGAAAACAGACTTGAGGATATCACCCTCCAAACTTAGAGGACGCGACCCAAAACTTTGCTGAGAAACAAATTGTATACAAGAGAAAATGGAAGAAATTTCTTGAGACTCTGAAGTTAAACTTTGTACTTTATATACAATATACAATGACGAATATACTGACGTAGACCATATAGATATATTTATATAAATTAATAATTACCAAGTATATATAAATATATATTGTGGAAGCTCATATATTTCTCTTTAACAGGAACGGTAAATTTTACAGACCAACGTAAAGAATGAACAATGATAAACACGTATAGGGAATTAAAGAAGCTCTAAGAACTTTCTTAAAATGGATCAAATCACTCAGTAGAAGCCAATTCAATATAATATTTTAAATATATTTCTACTATTACCACTTATACTACCTACTATGTTCCATTCAAATTCACTTTATAACTATTCTAAACAAATTAATAAAAATATAATTTGAAATAGCTACATCGATAAGTGCGACACGCATTATGTTATGCATAATACGCAATAAAGTTTCATCCTCACTATCTGGATGAGTGGCTCTACTACGGTGCGCTTCTCTCGAAACTTCTTTCCACGCACCACCACTCTGTGGAACCAGTTACCGTCGGTGGACTTTCCTAACCGATACGACATTGGCACCTTCAAAAAACAAGCCTAAACATACCTGAAAGGTCGGCAACGCTTCCGCGACTCCATTGATGGAAAGAAATTAACGGCGGCGTTGACTTCTTTCCATCAGGCGACACGCTTGCTCGTTTGTCCTCCTATCGCTTAAAAAATAACGCGTCGCACTTGTCGATGTGGATGTCGTACAGTTATGAGTGGATAGAATTATAGGTTAGCCGTAAAGTGTGCAAATTAATAATTTACGGATTCTTACATTCAACGTGAAACTTATTATAACCAACATAAATTGTCATTTTTAATTGTTTCTCTTAAGCGCAGAAAATAATAGAAATACAGAGGATGCTACCATATCATATTGCTACGAGAACCGTAACTGTCCTAAGGTCAAGCAGGTTGCGAAAAATGTTATATATATAGAAGGAAAATTACCCTCAAAGGTTTATTTTACCCGTTACGACCGTTAAGACCGTTAGATCTGACTAAACATTTTGAGGTTTAAAAATATCCATGAAATTTTAAATTGACTGTTTTTTGGATACAAAAACATTTCTTTAGTAAATATTAAAAATTAATGATATCTTTGATATGAATCGATATGAAATATATTTATGCTTGCAATCACAAAGATTAAATTAATAAAACTAACGATAGAGTTGAAATAATACTAAAATTACGGAATCTTTGTACATCTTATTTTATTAATTTATGGATAAATTAAAAAGGAATATGTATGTGTTTAACACAAAACATGTATTTTAATAGCGACAGAGTATCTAAAACAAATCTAAATATAGCATACGTTACGTGCATTTTTGAATGAAAAATTCACTGACCTTGAACATCCAGCAGCGGATTGTATTTAAGCGGCCCCAGGTAGAACACAAGACTGTTGGCGGAGTGCGAGGTCACGGTCAGTGTGACGTGACCCTCGTGGCAGGCCGGGGGCGAGGGGTACATAGCCCACCCGTCGCCATGGAAACCGATTGATGTTTGCTCGCAGTGCGGCCCCGATAACCCTTCGGGACACTCACATTTGTCTGCGAAAGGCGTGCCTGTGCAAAATGAACATATAATTATTTAATCTTACAGTAAATGTGAAATCCAATTAATCTTAGAGCATAAGTAACTTAAGCCTTATCGGTCGCTAGCTTTTTATACGTGATTCTCACTAGGTTGTAGCTACAGATACAGTGTTCATTGACTTTATTTTTTCATTCATTTTTTTTTACATTGGAAACGGTAATGATAAAGCAATGATATATAACTGGAGATGGCAATTGCTCTGTTACGGATATTTAACTAATAAGGCAATAGTGCCTGCATTTCACACGTTTTCAACATGTCTCGTCTTGTCCCCTCCCACGTGACATACGACTGCTGCAATAAAGTACTGTTGTCACGTGAGAGGTGACTTACGACTGATAAGGTTTACTTGATAAGAAATGCGCTTACGATCTAAAGTTGGAGGTTTTATTCAATCATTGAACCATTGAGTTGAATCATATTTTTTAAAACAAGCATACTCAATAACCTTAATAAGAATTTGAGTAATATCAAAACACTGCTAGGCTTTTTTATTTTATAAAAAAGGGTAAAGTTACAACTACTTTTTCTATTCCAAAGAACTTTAGAAGTTGTGATAGACATTTTGGGAAATTGAAATCGCGAACTCAAATTCGAAAGCGATCCGTATCGTTTGTGAAACAGGTTTTGCTTGTATTATTAATATTTTAAATAATATTTCTTTAAAACATAGTCGTTAACAATCAAATAAACAACAATCGTATTATATTTTATGCAGCCCATATATGGGCAATGTTTGGCACGGGGTTTTTTTCCAGAGATTTCTCCAGAAATGAGGTTTCTAGGGAAATGGACATTAAATCACTACGCTTGTCCCAGGTGGATTAACAAGACACCTAGACAAGGAATAAATAGCAGTAGATCTATGAATAAATAACATTTTTATAAAGAAAGAATAAAGAACACTTCTATAAATAAAAAAAAATGATGAACGACGAAAACGAAATTATAACTAGACAGTAATTTCGAGACTTCAAATTATTTTGACTGGTAGTTGTACGAAGTAATTAAAGCAATTTCCAAAAACATTCTAGAACCAAACAAATCGGTACTATACTTGTTGGTTTAACTATTTGTTATATATATAGACCTGTAAATTTAAAGTAGTTACAGTAGTTAAGTTTTCAAAGTTCAAATTTACTTATTAAGAGTGAATGATATCTATTAACGCAAAGTGAAAACGTTGGCTTCCTATATAGTATATTTATGATATTAATTCAATGAAAAAATGTTATCAAGACAGTATTTTTAGGCATTAAATAATCGACGGCAAAATCTTATCACATGCTGTTTATCTGAATTGAATCCTTATAACTGTTGCCAGCGCTTCGTTTATTTATAATCAGGATGTACCGCATGCAGGTGAGATTTACAGCTAAAATATTAAGATATTATTGCGACTCTTTGTTATGGGTAAGAATTTTTATAAATCGACATACGTATTTTCAAATCAGGCAATAAATAAGTTTTTTACTCGCGGGACAGACAATTTGACTGAGTCATGGATTGTTTGTGCATTTTGCAGAATGCCATTGCATTTTTTTTAATTATTTCTTTGAAATGAAATCTATTTGTGTGACTTCATATATAATAAACGTCTAAATTTTTTATGGGATAGGAGGGCAAACGAACAAGGGTGCCGCCTAATGGAAAGCAATCAACGCCGCCCATAGACAACCGCGACACCACAGGACTCACGGAAGCGTTGCCGTCCTTTTAGGTATTTGTAGGTTTGTTTTGAAGGTGCCAATGTCCACAGAGTGATGGTACGTGGAAAGAAATTTCGAGAGAAGCGCACCGTAGTAGATCTAAACTCAATAAATAGCAGCAATAATCGTTACAACCCTAGCTTGACAACTGATATTAAATTGTTAACTGCTCGCGAACTTCATAAATTCTATTGTGGAATTCGCTGCAAAGTAAGGCAACTACGGATGCAGCGAAGTCTTCGTGAGATCTTTACGCGATTACGTCGGGCACGATTTACGAGATATCCGAGAGGCTTCTTATACGATGCAATTTGAGCTTTTCTAAGACATTACTAAGATTTAAAGACTACAATATCTTCGCTCATGTATTTTGTGATTATGGTTACTTTAGAATTGCTGTAAAATAAATATACTGTACAAATAGTATGTGTGAACGTATGTGGGTCGCCCAACTGGACGACGTCCTGTGGGGCGCCCCAGGCGCCGCTGGAGAGACATGACTGAAGATGACTTGCGCAACCTTTAAATCTGTAACTGGCAGAAGGTAGGGCAGGACAGGGCAAAGTGGCGTAAGATCTGTTCGGAGGCCAAGATGCATTTTGGGTCGCTGCGCCAACAAAGTTAGTTAGTTAGTACAAATAGTACGTTACTGATAATTTTAAGCAGTTTATAGTTTATACATTCACTGCAAATTCATTTTACTAAGTTTATTTATTTTTATTAAAATGAATTTACACAAAGTTCATGAAAAATATTTTGAAAACTACACTATTAAAAATTTGATGCAAAATATGCCCAATTGCAGACACAAAATAAAATTCAACAATTTTAATCTCATATTATTGAACGACAGTAGAATATTTAGTTTTAACGGCGGCATACTTTCTCTAACTCCAAGATCGTTTTACTGTGTCCCTTCATCTACCATAAATTATTAATAATAAAAGTATTTCAGCAATAATGGGTGCTTTTGGTAAAGTCGAGCGCTTTTTATGAGCTCATTGTGTTGGGTAATAAAGTATGATCCATTGAAACGGGGAAGTAGATGGTTGCTGGTGGGTGTTTTATATTGTATCGTAATACTTTACTGCTGGTAATGAATATATTTCACTTTTTTCTATTGGTTTAATACTAAAATCTTACTGCTTTAGTTTTTGTTTAAAAACTAGCAGGGAGATGGATAGTTAAAACCTACTTTGCTAAGATCTGTGAGAAACACGAATTTTTTATATATAGTTGTATCTCAGGTCACTAGCCTTTCACCTCTTATTTCTATATACGATTCCCCTTACTGCCGTTTAGCAGTGTATAAAAAATCTATTACGTACTTACAACGCTCAATATTTGTGCGTTCAAATATACCTTTGTTCGAAGATTAAATAATAGAGACGGACTTTTCCCGCCAACTTACATCAGTGACGTTGTATTTTTATTTCATTTTCATAATCTTATATAATATTATTATCAGTTATATTGTTTAATTGTGATGGCGTATTATACAATAAAGTTTAAATTAAGGCTTATAAATGAAGTGTTATGAAATAACGGGGTGTATCGTGACTTTTTAAGTTGACTGAAAAAGTCCATAAAAGGTTGAGGTAGAATAGCCACCATTTTATCGAGACGTAACTTGACAAGCAAACTAGATATTTCAAGAGATTTGATATTATTCTATTTTACTTGACACTGGCATAATAGTTTCAATTATTTGCCATTAAAGAAAAGAAAAAAATAATAGAGAGACATACCTCCGTTCAAACAAATGAGAGGTTCCTCGACATCGCACGTGCATTCCGACTCGACCCTCGCGGACACGCCGACGAAGCTAGTACTGTTGGTGTACACGGATAGTGGGACGTTATTCTTCATCAAGACATTGCGACAGCTGTCTTCGCACTGTTCCTTCTCAATGAGGCACTCGTCGATCTTCACCATGTATATTCTTGTCTGTAATTCTTCTTCAATCTGGTATAAAAATGAGCAAATTTTACAAAAAAAAAAATTCTATGGGCTGTGGTACAAGACATTTCTTCTCAAGCGCGAGAAGCGAACGTGTTAAGGGTACTTTTGACCTCGCCTTTCTTGAGAACAGCATTGTAAATGAACTCGAATTATGAGAATGTGAATTTTCTCAACCCTATTGCTTTTTTAAGACATAGGATGATAAACGAGCAAGCGTATCGCTTGATGGAAAGCCTTGCCGGTCTTTGAGAAATGTGTAGCCTTGTTTTAAGAAAATAATAAAAACTGTTATAATAAAAAAAACTTGTTTAATTTAATAAAACACTGTTTTAATGTTAAAGTGCATCTGTACGACTGCTTATTAGTTTTGAGTTAGTTCATAGATGGACTCAAGGACTCTTATCGTTAATTTTATAAGTTTTGGCTTAGGGCAAAAGCATCTATATAAAAATTAGATATAAGAAAAACATATTTTTGGTAAGTAATCAAGCCCTGTGTTTTTAAATATATTTGTGAGTACAGGGTTTCAGGAGATTCAATTCATAGTATAACCTCTCACAGATTAAGAGAATTCGCTCTGTTTGTCACCCTAAGCGGGTGCCATTGTACAACGATAACATTTGAGAAATAATAAATTATTAATAAAGAGATAGTGGCAATGTTAAAAAAAAAATATTGATATGATGTGAATCCTTTCCTACACACAAAAATTATTATCGTAAACAAGAACTCCAGTAATATTAAATAGATAATAGGTTTTTATGCTAGTTCTTCACTTAAAAAATACTAAAATTGTATCGACTATAATTTATTGTAAGTACGGTGTCCTCCCAACGAATCCTACTGTGTGCACGCAAACATTGGCACAGGAGTTTACATCAACAGAACGGGTAGGTACGTAACTTTGTGCCCGCGTAATGGGCATACAACTTTACTCATATAAAGTCCAACGAGAGATTATAAGCTAAATGTTAGTAAAACGTGCTTTGTGTCGGGACTTTATAGCACATCTGATACAATCACCAGTTTTTACATACATACATGTTGTCACGCCCGTTTCTCGTAGGGGTAGGTAGAGACCACAGATCTCCATCTGTTACGATCCCGGCACACCTTCCTTGCTTCCTCCACACTCATCCATCTTTTCATCCATCCTTCCTCTCACATTCATCGGATCGAAACTACTCTCCGTTAGTCCCTTCTCCCCCTCGTTTTTAAAATAGAAAAAAATATTAAAATTAATTAGCTGAACGAAACTTCTTACAATATATGAGTAATAAAAAATGTAAGCACACATCTTAGAGTATATTTTGGTTTGCACTTTAAACACTTATACCTTGCGTATCGTTTCAACACTGTGGAGCACTCATAAAGAAATTTTTTATGGGATACGAAGGCAAACGAGCAGGTGTCACCTGAAAAAAAATCAACGCAGCCCATAGACATTCGCAGTGCTATAGTCTATGAGCGGCGGCAGTGCAAAAGCGTTGCCGTCAAAAGAATAATTGAACTAGAATTAATCAAAACGTACCTTCTCTTGTATCCCAACAACCATACTGTCAAGTTTCTCAGCGGGATAGTATGGTGACCCGTGCGCAGAAAATCGTACATCCAAGAACACGTCCTTGACAGTCGGTTTGCTGAACACTGTGAAGATATCCACGTTATCCATTGAGGTGTTGTACAGTTGGGCTAAGCGGCGGTGGAGTTTGTCCTTTTTACTGATACCCTGTTACATAAAAATATTGGTAAATTTAGGTGAATTTAAAATAAATGTTCTGTGAATGGGTCATCATCAATTTATATTAAATTATTAATTAATAAATTTACAATTTAAATCTTTTTTAATTGATAACGATTAAGTTAAGCAGAGTTACGCTTTATACACACACACACACACATTTGTCAAGAATTTGATTCGTCGTTAGAATGTATATTTAAAATAAATATATCTACATTTACAGTTGTTTATTCTTATATTAGGGATATTTGTGCCGATCAAACTGACTTCAGTATTAGCAATGTGACTGGGCTGATTAGCTTTCGAGTCAAATATAACAAACAATACATAAAACATATTACATCAGCCTCGGGAACGATGAACTCTTCGGCGGTGATGTTGAGGAACCGTATAGATCCGGACTTGTCGACACCTTCTTCGGGTATTTCCTTTATAGTAACGTTTACGGTTGCCTCCACCCAGTGGAACGGGACAAGAGGTTCATTCTCTTCAGTCACCTGCAAAAATGTTTATATTGTTTACTAGTACTTCATTTTATAATTATTATTAATAGTTGTAAAGTCATGGTAGAATATCAGCATAAAGTGTAAACATTTTACTGTGATACCCCATTTCGTACGTTGAGTGCAAGGATTCCGAGGTCCATATCCTCTCCCATTCATTCATTTCCTTCTCCCTTCCCATTACTTGCTTCTTTCCCTTTCATTATTTTTTATGGGATAAGAGGGCAATCAAACAAACTTATCGTCGATTGGTAAGCGATCAACGTCGCCCATAGACATCCGCGACACCAAAGATATCACGAAACCGTTGCCAGCCTTTAAGGTATTACAGTAAACCCTCCTATAACTCGGTAGATCGGTTCTGTGTTATAGTAAAACGCGTTATATGAGGGATCACTGTAATGTATAATCAATGTTGCTAAATCACAAAAGCTGGGAACAAAAACTAAATAAAATAATTTAATTTTATAAAAACAAGATGTGCATACAAAGTTGATTATGGATTGTCGAATCATTATAAATTTTTCACAGTACATACATATATGACTTGGGAAATCCACGCGTTATACGAGGGACATAAAATGGCGTTATACGAAATCGCGTTATAGGAGGGTTTACGGTATATGTATTTAAAAGGTGCCAAAGTTGTGTCTATTCAAAAAAATCGCTGAAGGTAGCTGGTTCCACAGGGTTGTGGTGGGCGTCCTGAGTCCAATAGTAGGACATCGGCATATGAGCTCTCAAAATAATATTTTTTATAACAATATTTTTTACTGAGACGATAACTCAAAACAAGAGCAAGAATAACATAACGGCCTGGGCAGTAAATACTAAACATTAAATTATTAAGTTGTGCAACAACTTCAAACCCGAGAGAAACATCGCGTACACGAGTAGCCAGTGTCGGCCAAGTTTTTGCTGTACAAATAAATCTCACTAAGTAAAGATAACATTTATTACACTCTTTTAGTTTAAAGTGCCCATTTATCATTAATATTGTTCCTTTAGATTTAACGAATAGCATGACACTTGTTTTATACTTATATAACATACTTCTAAACAAAAACAATTTATACTAAATAACACATTTATTTACACACAGGATTGCATGTTAAAAAAATGTAAACCATATACATATATCCCACCATTGGGCATGGAGGTTCCCGATTTCTGGGGAAATGGATATAAACTGTATACTATATATATAACCAATATATAATAAATTCCAATACTTACTAATAGAAGAATTATAGCAATAATTATCATTTTAACGTTTCATATGTACATACGTGAAGGGATTTAGAGTTCCAATTTTTCTCCTTCCTTTATTTTCTCTCCCCTTACATCCTTCTCCCTTTCCCATTATACACATGCTAATATTAAAGTAGGCAACGTTTTTGCAGTTCCCTTGGTATTGCGGATGTCCATTAGCAACAATGCTTACCATCAGGTGACTTGCTTGCTAGTTTGCTATAATTCATATCTCATATTAGGGTTTCTGATAGTACTTTGACTAAATAACGCCAATAATTTTTCATCCATTCTAAGACAAAAATGAAACTGTTTTATAGTATTACATTAAATATAACTTACATTGAAGTGTAATAAGTAGGTGCCGTTAGGAGTTCCCTGCTTCATAGTTATCATGCCGGTGTTGCTATGTACATCAAAGTAAGGACTTCTTTGTTCGTAAGACGGCAGCCACATAAACCTTTTGTCAGGTAGATCCCAGTCGTCCGGGTCGTCTACAAACACACGTCCGATTTCCGTGTCAGGAGCTTCACCCTAGAACAGATAATTAAAATTAAAATTACATAAGTATATTAATCTAGTTATATAAAATAGAAAACAGTCAAAGATTATACAACCAAAGAATGTTTTTTTTTTTTGAAATAATTCCTGCTACTAAATTCCATTACCGTCAACTTATCCTTAATAACTACGGAATCAAGCTACCTTTAAAAATATTTCGGAACTAATACGATATAGGAAAAGAAATATTTTATCCTTAATAACTACGGAATCAAGCTACCTTTAAAAATATTTCGGAACTAATACGATATAGGAACCTTCAGAAACAAACCTTCACACTTCTCAAAGGCCGGCAAATGCTTCTATAGTGATGCAGACATGGGCGAGGTTAATTGCACCAGAGAACACAGGCTCGTTTGCCTTCTTATTTCATAAAAAAATTTAAAAATCGATCTAACGAATTGTTGCCGAGGGCAAGTGCCTACTTTGACACCACTGCCCTACCGATTACTAATTATATACAAAAATCAATAAGTTAAGTCAGCTTATAACATGACTATGAACATTAATATGATAATTATCAAAGGATTTCTTTTACGCTCTATCATTGGTACGGTGGAGTCATTGAATACATTACCATAATATCCTAATCGCACCTTTTATCGTTTGTAATGTAGGATGTGATAAATAGTGGCTTTCCCGGAAGAAAACGATGAATTTCAGTGCAAAAATTGTAGAAGTGTACGAGAGGGCATAATTATAAAGTAATAATTATAAGACGATTATTTAACTGAAAAATATTAACGTTCTATTTTTATCGTTAATATTATAAAAGATAAATCACTTTGTAGCTAACGACATAGTATAGGGTCTTCTTATTTTTTCTAATTGGCTCAGTGGCGAAACTATCGTTTCCGAAGTAAATGTTTAAGATTTAATACCCGCATTGAGATAAAAACAATTTATCTCAATGCGGGTATTAAATCTTAAACATTATAGTAGTAGTAGTGACTATGAAAGAAAATACTAATAGATGAACGGCAGCATCTACGTGAGAAAAAAATTATGTCTGCGATCCCAATGTAGTTGCTTGGCGTGGGGATTATGGCAAATACCCTCATTTAAGGGAAACCAATGTCCAGCAATGGAATATCACTGCTGTATTAATTATAAATTAACTTCCGAAAATTTCACGCCACCGTGCCCTGTTCTACGTTATCTCTTGCCATTTACTGATTTGAAGGTTGCGCAAGTCAGCTTCTATCATATCTTTCCAGCGGTACCTGGGGTGCCCCACAGGATGGCGTCCAGTTGGGCGACACACATACGATCTTTTGACCGTCTGATCCTTCACCATCCTCTTAACATGACCCAGCCAACGGAGTCAATGAGACTTAGTCTCTCCAATTACACTGGGTTGGGCCACCAGATGCTCGATTTCGGTATTAATTATATATATCAAAAAGCATAAACATATAATAAATATGAATGTTTAGGTTTACAGCTAAATTAAATTGTAATCAACAAAGGGACAGCCATAACTTTCGCATTCAATACTAATCTCGGGGAGAACTTGTACAATTAGAGTATGCCAACTACTAGTGTCGCATTTGCGGCGATGTCTCCGGCTCATTAAGACTGGCAGTTTAAACGGCGTACACGCTTCTGAACAACCCTCTGCATCCATTTGTATTCAATTTCAGATTATCTAAAACCCTTGTAAGATAAACGAAACGTTTTCTCGGCACTTAAGATATATCTATCAGTTTGTACTACAATTAACTGATAATTACAGAGTAATTGAGGGACTGGTAAATTCTCACTTGTTCCAAAAATAAACAGTCAAGTGGGTGGGTACCCGACTTGTGAAATAAATGCTAGCCTATTCGGCTATAGGGACTTCGGGAACTGTCAACTATGCATTATAATATATTGAAGCGCTTACAAACGGTTTCTCCCTTTCGAATTTTTGCTTATGCAATATATAATATAAATTTTTTATTTAACACAAAATTTAAGGTTTCGATCCCCTTCGAAACTTAAATTTTTGACGTTTCTACACATTTTAGCTTCGCCAGGGATTTAAACCCAGGACCCTTAAGTTAGAAGTCAGCTCTTAACAATCTGCCAAGCGGTCACCCCTTGTGAATGCGCAAGTGTTTACAGTTTACTTAACAGGAAACCAGTATTAGATTGTATTGTTTTATCTTTTGATAGAAAAAAGGACTACAGAAACGTTTAAATTAAATCTTTTATTTATTAAAAATATATTAATAGCATTTGTAATAAATTATATTAACGTCTGCGATTTTTTTTTCATTTTCTTCTATCCCCTATAAGTATGTAGTCAACTTCATACAATGTCATATTATAGTAAACAATAGACTATTTGTATAAAAAAGGAAGGAACGAGAGCAAGCGAGTCAGTTAATGGGACGCAATCAACGCCACCCATAGACAACTTTGATGTTGCTCAAATATATAGGGCTGTTGCCATCATCCCCAAATTTGACGGGAGTATTGGAAATCGTAGAATATTTCTTACAGTTCAAGTAGATGTCGTTGCCCATCTATTCTACTCGCTTCTATAGGCGCCTTTTATGAATCCCAACGGAGGAAATGGGATAGCCCTATTGCTGGAACTCCAACAACAGACTATATTTTATTATTATCGCATAATAAGTAGCTATTATTCCAATATAAAGGGGCATGCATTAATTATATGAGCCCAATAAATATAGTAGGGAACTCAACTCAAAATCGCATTTAAACTGGGGGATCATAATTAAAAATCTTAGGTCTACTATAAAAGAATATAGATTCCTTATACAGAAAATAAAAGGATTATTATTTTTCATTTCTTAAAATTAATTTACAATTTGTTCCTACAAAAATATTACTCTGAGAACACATATAAACAAAAGTTAAATAAACGAACGCGAACGAAATACATATAAATATTAGATAAAAATAAAGTACTCTATTAATAATATATTTATGAAGGAAATAAAACTGGCGGGAGGGAAATTTGTTGCCAAATAAAATCTAAGCAAATCCCATGACTAAATTACTTAAATATACCTCATCCAGAGCATAACCACGCCGTAACTCAGAATCAGGGCAGAGCAGTAAAAAGTGCCTCCCCACCATAATCCCTGTTTATACGTACGACTACGTAAGGTACCGCACTAAACCCACTTTCATTAAGGCACCAAATTAACATTTTAATAGCCACGTATTATAAAACAACATTATCGTTGTGATCTGGATGAGCATCTAGTTTCTAGTCATTTTCGATAGGGTAAGCGAGGTATTAGTGGTATAGAGGTAGGTTAGTGATTGAAAGCTATGTGGATAAAAATATTTATTTATGATTATTTCTTGACTGTATACACATACTACAAAGTATCGTTGAATACTATGGGAGAATATAACTTTATTATAACAGTAAAACAGCTAATTCCGAAAAATTGTCGCGTCCACAGTGAAAAATCGTAAAATGGTTTATACGGTGGTCGGTAAGGGGCAATGCAGTCGCTGCCACCCGCGTCGAAGAGGCACTTTCGGATTTCATGTACTGCTTGTAGCTTTACTGAATACAAATTGTATTTTAAGTACATTACGAACTGTTACACGCGACTTTATCTTCGTTCATCTAGTTTATTTATTTTTTATGGGATAGGAAGTCAAACGAGCAAGCGTGTCGCCTGACAGAAATTCATAGACATCAGCAACATCAGCATTGTAGAAGTGTAACCGGCCTTCGACAATTATGTAGCCTTGTTTTTTTATCGGTTCGAATGACGTAAGTATCTGATATTGACGACTAATTGGCTTAGTGGATGGCATAAACTAGATGTGCGTAGCCGTAGATCGGACTAGGCGGAGCGCCTTGGGTAAGACTTATGTCTAACAATAGACTCGCCTAGGCTGATGATGATATTGGTGATATGGAACTACAAGTAAGATCGCTATTTTCTTATCTTTTTTGGTGTTCTTATAAATTGATGGACCAACAAAATTACAGGTGTTCCATACCTAATATGTATGGAACGCCTGTAATTTTGATTCCTGACCGCAAATTAAGTGAATACATCAGCATTATCCATAGTCGTTTATTAAAATGTCACTAAACTGCCAGTACGATAACTAGATTTTGTGGTAATTACCGAATGTTTATTGGATACTGGTGACTTGTTAATTTTAACTACACACATTAAATGGTAATGTGAATCAAATATTCTCTTTATTGGATGCTTATCTTTTAGCATAGTTTGTTAATATACCGAAAAACATCCAGAGAAACACATAAAAAACATAAATGACTGAGACCTACAATACCATTATTATTTGAGGATATTGCGTAATAGGAAAATGATTAAGTTAAATGATATATATATATATATATATATATATATATATATATATATATATATATATATATATATATATATATATATATATATATATATATATATCATGGGAACTTGTTCTTTTGGACGCGGTGAATTTAGTACATGACTTTGTGTTTTTTAATTCCATTGTACTGTACGTGTATTTATGTGTATGTGTATATGAGTATGAGTAGTTATATATATGGATGTATTTATATGTACGAGTGTGTCAGTATGAATGTCGTCACTGTGGTCCGCGATCTGACCACGTTGGTTCTTGCTGAAAACCAGCGCCGGGTGCTCCAATAGTGCGCCCAGCATATGCTGAGCAAGAACCATTTTATGACACTCGTTAGATTAAAATTATTTCCTTTTTGTTTTGTGTTTTTATTTGTATATAGAATATTATTAAGGATTTAATATATATATATATACACACACACGGCGATCATGTAAATGTTTTTTCCCAACCCGCGGGCCACACAAGACACATTAAATTGTTATCATTATTTGTTAGTATTGAATATTTTCTTGGGATTATTCAACTTCCGCTGGAAAAGAGATTAACGTGAGCTAAGCGGTAGTTGCGTTTTAGACTTGATGGAAACAAGGTTTGTAAATTATAACAATAAAATGTAAATACTCAAAGTTTATCCTTAGCGGTCCACGGTAAAATTATCAAACATTGTACGGTCTACGGCAACAAAAAGGTTGGGGATCGCTGTTGTAAATAAAAATCATTTCATTCCTTCGATTCGTCAAGTGATAAAATAAGGCATACAGTACGGCTACCCCATTCTTTCCCAAAGGTGTTCTTACTTGGTGACTATGGGAATAAATACCAGTAGATGAGCAACAGCTTTTACTTGAGACTTGAATTACCTGAGAAATAAACGTGGACATTACGGCAAAATCCTTTAATTTAGACACAGAGCGATGTCCGGCAGTGAACTGTTACGGCTGTATTGATAATAATGATGACGGGAAGTCCACATCATAATTTATATGAATAAAAATTAATTAAATTGTAAATTTAAAATTTAAAATTAAATAGCCAGTTGCCAACTTTCCAACCAGATGGTAGATGTTAGTGTTATAAGTTCATTCCAATGTAAGCAATCTGAAGGCAACGATTTAATAGATGATTTCGAAATTGGTGGTTAAAAATAACTTCTCTTGAAAACTAACAAATCTATTCCAACTTTCTCCATTTATATGAACCGTAGCAAATAAATATTAACTCAGATGAACATATAATTATTGCTTAAGCGTTCTCAATATGTGACGGGCTTAAGAATTATTGTACGTAAAATAAACCTATTTATATCAAGTCTGAGCGATAACTGTTTTCGTGTTAATATTACGTTGAAATTTAAGCTGTAGACAAAACAAACAACTGAAATAAGAGCCTCAGGATTTTAATTTAATATCAAGCAATATCCTCCAAAGAAATTTGGCACAAGAAAAATATAACGTATTTTAGACTGAGGACTTGAGACAAAGAAGAGAAACTTTGTTATCCAATCACAACATTCAACTTCTTACAAAATCTGTTAATCTAATTAAAAACTTATACCATCCAGTACAATTTGCTCGGAAAAACATAATTAAGGGACACAGATAAAATAATTAAACGTTAAGAACGATTGAGAAATTGGAACACTACACGGAAAACAGCCGTAATAATTAAGAACTAATTCGAATAATTAATACTCACATAGTATGGCCAGCTGTATATTTCATAGAAGTACAGTTCCGTCTGATTGCGTTAAAGGAAATAATTCATGATTAATACCATCTAATTTGAATTATATCAATTATATAAACATGTAAAATGATTTTAATAAATATTACACGAATTTATTACGCATTATACTTTTTCGAGTATGTTTTTCTTACTTTACGTTCCTTTATTACTTTTCTATCTCAAATGTTTCTCTGCTAAGAAAACATACATCACTGTAGTAAGTTAAGTAAACATTTTTGTATTTATTTTAAGTATTTAAAACAAGGGATCTAGGTCCAACGAGAAAGAATAATGAGCCTATCTATTTAATATTGTATTTTTGTTTATTATATAAATAAAATACAAGAATGTGTTGTCCAAAATTTTATAAACCAGAATAATAAATAATTCAGAATTATTAAATAATAACTTAAAATATTAAAGTTGCTGGACTTTCAGCACGAATTTACAACAATGACGTTTATTTTATCCAGGTGGTTTTTTCTTTAGTATAAATCGATTAATGCACGAATTGAAATTATATTGTGTGATCGCTTCATAAGTCGATTTCAAAAGTTCATATCATGTTTTGGTACAATGCCCACATTTTATCAACAGATAACGTATGTACATTATATATTCAAAGATACTCGTAAATTATTTCACTTGGTACTGGTATAATTGTCGTTATTCATCAAATAGAAGAAGTTTTGCTTGCGCATCACAAAAAAAAATAATTTGCAGCAGATTTTGTTGTCTAGATTAATAGTTTAGATAACAATTGAATGAATAACAAATAAAGCTATTGACTTACAATTGTTTTCTCTTAATCTCTATTATCAAACGAAAATTCAAGGTTACATCTCATCGAGTAATGCGAAAATGTAGGACGACAAAATCGAAATAAGTTAATGTAATTTTAAGCACAGTCTTTAAGAACCGGGTAAGAGCACAATAATTCTTGTGCTTCATCGAGTGGAGAAGGAAAATTTATGGGACAGATTTAAGGAATTTATGTGCAGCTCTAAAGAGTTTTAGACTACTGCAGTAAACAGAACCGAAGTAACGAAATGAATTTACAATGCTGTACGTGGATTGCGACTTGAATGCGATTCTATGAGAATAACTGTACTGGATGGCAAAGTGGGGTTTACTTAAGAGAAAAATTAATTAGTTGGAATTCCAACGTGATATATAAAGTTATAAGATATGAAATAAATTTTAAAAAATAGCGTTATAAGGTTTTAATTTATGCAATCAAACAATTTTTCTAGCCCAAATGTGCTATATTAAAAATGCTAATTTATTTCCACAAATAATTCTAGTTTGTGATGTTACATATGAATATATTTTATTATTCTAACCTCCCTCCTCCTCCTTCTCCAATTTTTTGAACCTACGTACATATTCCAAATGCACTAAATATATATCTTAAAAATACATGAAATCAGCGAGAAAATTAATATCAGTGATAAATCAAAAAAAATCGTGAGATTATATTAATTAATATAAATACTACTCAAAATAAGCCCCTGTCGATTTAAAGTATTTTCATGGCTTTTTGTTGTTTTATTCTTATAAATTTACGTTAGCATTAAATATTTTTTTTAAAGAATCAGAAGGGCCATTAAAATTAGACAATGAGTTGTAGACAAGTAAATTAGACATATTAGAACTATTTAGAATTATTTTTACGGGGTTGGTTTCTCTGTAACAGTCATATGTATATGGAATACATAAACAATAACATGTAAAGCCAAATCCTTAACATTTCGGTTAATGTCATAGACAGTGTTTTTTTTTATTAAAATATTTAATTACCTTGTAGTTATAAACAAACACATTGCTGTGCCCTGGAGCCATTGGGTTGTCGTTCCGATCCCCAATGACAACGTGCAGTATTGACACGCCAGTCAGCCTCGGAGTACCGGAATCGGTTATGGCGACTGGTATCTTGTACTCTTTTCGTTGTTCCCTGTCGAACGAGTCAAGCGTCGAAAGGATGTTGCCTGTTAAAAAATTTTTGTGTTGTGTTATCTGGACATATTTCATCACTTTTATTATTGCTTTAAATTAGTAAATCCAGCTTCACAAGTTCTACTGTATACGAGAGTTTATAAAATGAAAACATGGTTATCTCATTAAGAAATGGTGGTAAAAGCTTTATTTCTTTGGTAGACTGATTATTGACATATTGACATAAGTTAATATTATAGACGATTTATGGAAAAATGCTATATACACCGTCGGAGAAATCCCAGAGGTGAGGTGTAAATTTTATATATCCTGTGAAATCGATACATCAATCAAATTGGCAAAACCTTTCCATACAAAACTTGAGCAAGGAAAAACTTTATTCCGTTCGAGTACCGTGCCAAACAGTTCCTGTGCCCACGCCTCATAATTATCACCACGCGAAATTGAATAGGGGACGGAAATTGAATTGGCACTTCCAAAACAAAGTTGCCCTGTCGGCTTGGAGCGCCATTTATTGCATTTAACTACATTAATTGATGTAAACTTGCTTTTGGAAAATCTTCGGAATTTTATGTTAAAGCATTTCGTTTCAATATAAACTGCAAAAATCTAGCCTGAATTGGAACAAAATAAACAAAACGCTTTATACTTATAATCCCAAACTAGGAATTTCTCTCTGGATGCAAATACAAATGGACTAACGAATATCAAACACTCACACTTTATTATGCATTTATTTAATGCACATTATATTATTTCGTTGTATGAAAATTAATGGCCGGTTGCGATTACATGACTTACGTGTAAAAACTTAAAAGACTCCCACCTAAATCCCATAGAAATAATTTTTCAACGTAATTCTCATCAAATTTAGGTGCAATAACACTGTAAGGATACACAATGGCCATACTAAATTAACTTAGAAGAAAATGTAAATATAAAATTTTAGTTTTAATCGAAATTTGAACATCGAACGCTTGGCTTTGAATTTAGGCATTCAGCCAAACTAGTTATTATGTAAGTGTATCAGGGTCATATTCCAACACCAATATAACTCACATTATCTTTCCTACATGGGTTTTGTTTTTCTGTTCTGTTTTGGGTCTCCCCATTTTTGTAGGAACAGACATGAACCCACCACCCACTAGGCAGATTGGCGGAGTAAGAAGAATCGGAATAAATCTCTATATGCATACATATATTTACCACGATGGGGAATCGAACCCGCGAACATTGACTCCGGGGCTACCCCGCCACTGAGCCAAGTCGACAACATACTACATAAATTAATAAATATTAACTTATTAGCCTACATATGTATATTGTATCCAAATGTTAAAGGGACCATCCATTGTTCCCTTTTTTTCTTAAAGAAAATATTTATATGATTTTGGATTTTATCTAACTAAATATTATTTTTAAATGTGAATTATTTTACCTTGTATGTGAAACTTGGTGCGTATATCGAAGCTGGCTGAATCGTTAAGGGCAAACGTGAAGGGAGGTCCATTTTCAGCGGAGTCGTAATCCTTCGCGGTAAGTACCACCACTTGCCCCGGCGGTTCGTTCTCGTACCAGATAACAGGTTGAGTCTGCAAATTTTTAATTATGAGAAAGCGTAACCTTTTTCACGTCTTATCGTTTTTAATCTTCCTCCATGGTCGCCGAGATTCATAATGCCAAAGATCCCTACTGCAGACGAAAGTCTACCAAATTTCGACTCTTGAACAATTATTGTCAAAATGCAGCAATAAGCTATACATCAGTATCAAATCGAGTTATCAGTAGGCAAATCGAGCGTACGATCTGAGGTCGTGCGTTCGTATAATCCATTGTACAATTGATGTGAACCAATTTTCGTCTTAAAAGAATTATTAAGTCGATAGGTTACTAAAAAAGTCAATGAATTTATCTCATAAAGGTCAGAGTTATTCATTGTATTCTAAACTGTGAACTCAACTAAATAGAATGTTAGGCAAACGCAGAAATAATAACGTCGACGGCAAAATTTTGGAACAATTGTGCCTTGACAAAGGAAAATCTACTGCGAGTTTCACGGCCTAACTAGGGTAGCCTGCGGTTTTAATCTAATACTCCTAGCTCATAGAAGCACTGGATATGGCGTCTTTTGATTAACAAATTATATCATTGGAATCAATCATTGGAAAACACCAGTCCAGTTGTTTTTATTTCCATGCTATTTATATGTTTGTGAGTATTTATGACGCCCTAGTAGCTCAGTGAGTTACGAAGACCATCGATTTAAGTTCTGTGAGATCGTTATATCGCGAGTTCAAGAATCGGTACTCATATCAACCAAAATATTATTTACTCACAATTTTAAGAACAGGTTTAACAAGTGATTTAAGAGTTCCAATAAAGTGTGAAAAATTCCAGAGACTAAAGAGTATTTTCCACGTCGTGGGAAATCCGCTAATCCAAACTGAACAGCAGCTTGTAAAACATTATTCTTATAATACCTTCTAAAACACTTCTTCATCTTTACTTATATGAAAATGCCTATTGACATTAAGTCCGCCTGTGTATATATATGTATACATACATGTATACTATGTGCACGAAACTTTAAATAAATATATACAATCGAAGCTTTAAAGAGTACTGGGCGGTATAGCTATCAAAAAACTAGCCATAAATAGTCTCAACGGCCAAAAATTTTACGTAACAGCAAAGGACAAAATTTTTTACCGGCAGTTTTATCGGTTCGAGATGGTTGTAATTATGGACAAATTCTGCATATTTGGGAGAGGTTATTCAATGATGAAATTGCAAAGTTGTTGACAACTATGAGAAGAATATATTTTATTTTGGGATTTTTTTTAGGGAGAATAAATCATATTGTGACATGCTTAATGGCTCCGTGGCGAAGTCACTTTCGCAGTCAATAGTAGCAGGTTTGGTTTTCACAGCGGTACAAATATATATTTATGTAGATACATATATAATATGCCAAAGCGCCTTGGTCAAGCGTGTTATGTTTATGTACATTCTTCCAAAAAAAGGGAGGCCCGTAGTAGAGCATATAGGCTGTAAAATTTTTTTTAAATTTTTAAAAGAACGAAATATGTAGGTAACCATGGTAAGAATATATTTCAATGTATGAATTTTTTTATATAATGTCTTTTATATCCAGTAAATTTTACATCCATGTTATACCTACGAGTATATAATGATTCAGAAAACGCAGGAATGTAAATTAAGCCACCCGTCCGGACTGGAGGCCTAAAGGACCGGACGCTGTAGCAAAATAAGAAATTGAGCATCCATAGTCGGGAGATTTGCATGAAAAATTGACGACTGGCAGTACCCGAAGTTAACTCTGTTGAAATGAGGCTAAGCCGATAAGCACGCTTCGGGTTACTCATAAATACGTATGTGAGCAAGGGATTCTTTTTGTGAGGATATTGTACGCAAAGACGCAAAAGAAATAAAATGCGGTAAACTATTAAGAAAATGTTTTGTATAAATGATAAATGACTCATTATAGAAGAGTGCAACCAGAACGCGATGGCAATCGTTAATCTCATCTGCTATTAGTGCATTTTTTATATTACATACGAGGCTCATAAAGCCTCGTATGTAATATAAAAAGTTATGTATGAGCTGATGCCACAAATATACTAACATACATGCTCAGCATAAATCATCACAGGACTGTAAAACTTGGAATACATATTATTGACGCGACATGCAAAATTTTGTAAATACCTATCCACCTGTCCAGTGTGGAAACTGTACGCATTCTCCTCCTCGTTTAGAAGAGGCCTGCAGTGCAATGCTATAGACAGATATGACAGGTATTTCAGAATTGTGTAGGCTCCTTACTTAAATAACAATAATAATAAAGCTGCATCAGCATATTATTAAACATAGATTTCTCTCAAGATTGGGGATTACAGGATTGGTTTCATTCTCAGGTAGACGCTGTTATCCACCTGCTGATTTAGTTCTCATAGTTGCCTCAAACGACACCCACGATGTCAAATGGAATGGTCCCTATTCAATGCCGTATCCGATGCCGTACTGGTTCGAAAAATATGCTGAAGAATTCGGTTTTTACAGTATTATGGTCCGTGGATTTTTTTAATATATACGTATACTATTTCATAGAAATATAAGGGACTAAGCCGCCACATACAGGCAGGGAAGATATTACATGTGAAACGCTTTGTTGTGGGTCCGCCTACATATTTTAAATTTAGCGCTCGCCAAATTAGAGGAAAGATGCACGTTAGGTTAGTTTGGCGAGATAAACGCTTGTCTTTAATTTTAAATGATATATTTAAGTAATGTTATAGCAACGGTAGACGATATATTTATTTCAAAATAATTATTATAAAAATTATGAACGTAAGAATGATAATAGTGCTAGAATTATGCTGTTATTGTATTATATTTATTTGTAATATAAACAGGTTTTATTCGTACAGGAAAGAAAGACATCGTGAGTCTTGAAAGAGACAAGTTAACATTATTAAAAAACTGTTACAATCCATTAAAGAGCATATGTCTAACTTGGCCAGATAGTGCGATTGGATGGAGACAATTTCGAGAAAGAAGCCGAGAGAAGGATTGAGTTGGGCTAGGAAGCATTTAGGAAACTTCCTCAAGTGTTGTTATCACCCATACCACAAAGCCTAAAGAACAAAAATCTTTTTCAACCAGTCCGTCCTACCTGTACTCTCTTACCTTGTCGAAACGTGGACACTGACGGTCCGTCTCGTATACAAGCTCAAAGACGCTCAGAGGGCTATGCTCGGAGTTTTTCTGGTGGATCGAAATGAAAAAAATTCGCCGGAGAACTAGAGTCACCGACATATCTCTTTCAGTTAGCAGATTAAAGTGGTAATGGGTTGGATACGTTTGTCGGAGAACCGACAATCGTTGGAGGAGCCGAGTGTTGAAGTGGAGACCGCGACTCGGCAAACATAGAATGGGACGCCCCCTGATAGATGGAGCGACGATCTGCGCAAGGCGACTAGCAGAGAGTGGATGCGTGTAGCCCAAGACCGGGGTAGGTGACGAGCCTAAGACGACTTGATTGAGGCCTATGTCCAACAGTGGATTGCCGCGAACTTATAGTGATAAAGAGTATAGGAGGCTTATAAATTGGAACAATATTGGCCAAAAAACTTATATCTTCACATGTAATGCTTCTGCAATCCGTTTGGTATTGCAGATATCTATGGGCATTATATTTTTTTTTATCAAGCGACATTGCTTGTTTGTTTGGTTTTTTATTACATTAAAAAGAAATATACAATAATAAGGATTAGTATAATTTTCCCTGCTATTTGTGTTTACAAAGGTTTAATTATTTGTTAAGAAAAAAATTAAGGCAATGTTTGGCTAGATTATAAACTGCTACAATGTTGGCAAAAAATTGATTCTAGCAGAATACAAAACCAATGTTCTTCTCAAACTTCTAAAATGTTTGGCTAGTAAGCGTTTATTTTTTATATTACATTTGTTTTAAAAAAAATAAACCAAATAAAAGAAATAATAAATACATAAGGAAATGCGTTGGGACGAAATTTCAGTATAGCATACAACGTAATCATAAGCCTGAAAAGAAAATGCGTAGGCCTTATCTCCAACCGCATATTCTGAACAGCTCCCCGCATTATTGCAGATCACACGAATACGTAATCTTTTCCACAAAGAGGATGGTCTACACAAACGTTAGCAAAAATCGTTTGTCGAGCTCGCAAGGATTAAAAGAAGTACGCACTTATATATTTTTTCCAACAAAAAGTAAAGTTCACAGAAAAACAATTTTTGATTTTCCCTTCGAATCAGCAATCAGCATAAATTTGTAAAACTGCGCAGCCTCATCTAATTTCTTATTTTCCTGAAGACTCTTTGGTTCTTAAATGACACTAACGCTAAGAGTCTTGAAGCTATTAGGCACAAAATTGATGTTTAAGCCGACGATATTTTCTTTTCTTTATGTTTACGATGTTAAAAGTTTTAACAAAGTTCCAATAGTTGGCGAATGCGCCAGTGTTCGGATACTTTCATCAACATATTTTTCCTTTCAGAAAGAATAAGTTTCAAAGAACATTCATTTCACGGATGCTTAACTTTTGAATCATGGAAACAATGTACCGTATAAAAAAAGGTAGGAACCATTTTTATATAAAATTAAATATGCACGGTTTTGTGTGCTAGTAAATGTTTTTTCATCAACACCCTGTCCGCTTTCGGGACTGCTCCTAACGATAACTTGTAGTTATCAGGAAACTTAATAGTTTTGCGAATACTCTTACGACTCTAAATAATAATAATTTATAATATTATATAAGATACCCAGTTTATAAATTGAATGTCGCTATTCTTGCTTCGGAACTTTATACCAAGTTAAACTTTATACATTATATGATGACGAGTAATTATCAAAGCATACATACACATGTGTGTGTGTGTATAAATTTTAAGTGCACAAACAGAAGACATACTATAAATTTCTTCGATAATATTGAAGAAAAACCCGAGGTATAGTAATTGTAAAAATTTAGAGACTCAAAAAAGCAAGTTCGACCGGAATTTGAACCCAGAACCTTAGAAGTCAGGTATTTTAATTACTGAGTCAGCGGTAAACTATACAATAATTTATAGAAAAACATGCCTTAGATTCGTATAACGTGTAAAGAAATTTTGACCAAATGTACATAAAAGGGATTGGTTTTTAATATACTATTAATTAAATGAATTAAACATTTTCTTTGTGGTTCCCGTCATAGTTTATGAGCTTTCTATCGAAGCAAATACCAATGTGCCATTCCCAATCAAAATCATAATAAATTTATCGTTTCCTTAAAAAAGAAAAGATGAAGAAAATTTTTTATTATTGTCATATGGATTTATTAATGTAATATACTTTGCAATATAAAATAAACATAAAATTACAACCCAAATATATTTTGAAATTCCGCCTTTGATAGGTTCAGAGAGATTCGGGATAAAGCTTATGACAGGTACAAAGGATAACGTTTAAATGCGTGTTTATTTTCAGCTTACATCCAGTTTCAATGAAACGTGAGAGATGATACGTTTATTTAAAGACGTTGCTTGGTAATCATGTGGAGATACAAGTAATTATGGCGTAATAAATAACTAAAAAGGGGACTAATACTTAGTATTGTTAGGAGTATTTCAAATAATTTTATTTTCGTTATTGCTAAACGTATCAATTTCGGGTTAATACCGGATTTAAAAAGGCCAAAACGCATGTGAGACGCCTCTAGAGTTGCGTATCTCCATGGGCGGCAGACATGACTAATCACCAGGTGATCCCCTTGCCTGTGTCCTTGATCTGATATAACAGAAAATCTAACACGGATCAGCGGTGAAGCTATTGCTTCTAAAGTTAATGGGTCGCGGATTCGACTGTAGCATCGGAATAAATATAAGTATAGCCTACAGGTATTTCAACAGAGTGTGGACTCGCTAGTTAATTTACATCAAAATAAACTCAATGCATATATCATAAGGTTTAAAGTACGGGCTGTCAAAAAATGTACACTAAACACTGCTGCATTAATTGGTACCTGATAACAGACGACAGAAACATGTACTACAAGAGCGCTTCGCAAAAGATAATCCCCTCAACGTCAAACCTACTTTCCGGAAATCGATATTATCTAAAGGAATATGCCGCAGCCTATCAACCAAAACCATCAGCAAACTCAGCGAATAAATGAATCTTCATTCGTAAAGTCAGATAAATCCGTCTTAATCCGTTTCTCAACGAGAACTCGGCCAGATCCTTAAATTATACACATACATAACTGTATAACAAGTAGAACAGTGAACTTACAATGCTTTTGCGATTACAATATTCTTATTCTTCAATATGATTATAAGTGGCCAAAAGAGATTATTCTCATTAATTAATTTTTTAACTAAATAAAACTATCATCATCATATCTTCACGCCTATCTTCCGTAGGGGTTTGCAGAGACCACAGAGCTCCATCCGCTACGATCCTGGCACACCCTCCCGCCTCCTCCAAACTTATCCATATCCTGTCATCCATTCCTCCTCTCACATTCATCGCAGCGAAACGGCTCTCCGTTAGGCGCTTCTCGCCCTCGTGGGAATCAGGACATGACGGGTGGCAAACCACGTCGCCGTCATTTTTTAACAAATTAGGTATAATTATTATAATATATATAATGTATATAATTATAATGTATAAAACAAATATGTTGTCATAGTGAATCCGCGCCGCAAGGGAGGATGGAGGTCAGCCCCAGCAGAGCCCTGCATGCAGA
This sequence comes from Baronia brevicornis, assembly GCA_031353405.1. Lineage (NCBI taxonomy): Eukaryota > Metazoa > Arthropoda > Insecta > Lepidoptera > Papilionidae > Baronia > Baronia brevicornis. Next base: position 60,835 of record JASFAT010000734.1, read on the forward strand.
GGTTAGGCACTATAGCACCTGGGGGAGCCCGATCTCGGGGCGGTCGGCACGCTTGTGACTAAGCTCACCCCCTAGTCACGCATCTATGGGCACGGCAGGCCGTGCATTGGCGGGGAGGAAGGGAAAAGGATAGAGAAGAAAGGAAAGGGCAGGGGAAAGGAAAGATGGATTTAGACAGCATAATAGGGATATGATACTAACGCAAAGAAAGACAAGGACTGATACGGTAGTAGCTCGGGAGGCCGGGGCCGCGTACTCGTGTACCTTGACCATAACTACCGGACAGGCGGCTAAGCAAAGATACTCCCTGAGTTTAACTTAATATGTTCTATAATTATCTTCTATAACATGTAAATAGTGGCAGAGCTGGCATCAATGGGCCGGGTTGTCGATGGAAGACTCACCCTTCCAGAATATCCCAGGGATACTCTTTTTCACTCCGTTCATCGTCTCTCATTATTCGTATTCTTCCCTTAAGATAGGTAATACGTCTGTTGTGGTATTTCAAATAGTGTCTCGGCAATGGAGAACAGTGTAGGTTACTTACCAAAAGGTGACTTGCATGTTCGTTTGCTTACCTCTTCCACGAATAAATGAAAGATCTTTTGCGCTTAACCTCTAAAAATTATACTCTTAAATTTAATATAGTACTTTTTTTGGATATGTAAATTATGTTGATGAATAAATAAAGACCAATAAGTCTTACATTTTATACATATTTTTAAATTAGTTTCATCTGTAATATAATATAACGCAGACGAAGTTATTAACATAGTAAATACAAAACAAGTGTTTTGGGTATTCAGGAAAGGGCATTGTTCATTTGGCCAATGCTTAACGTTGTGGTTCGGGGTCCTTGGAGACAGCGTGAATAATAAATAAGTTTGCTCTGTTTCTTTGAATTGCAGATTATGTTCGTAGTATTTATTTCTATGGATTTATTCTTAAAAATATGTTTCGGATAGATTTTCTTTTTATTTCAATAAAAGGTCCTTTGATCAATGTAGATTCAGGAATCCTATGAGTTGCTTTGAGTATAATTTTTTTTTATTTCATTCAGTCTTTTTTAATAATCAAATTATTTTCAATATTATGTATATTTTCAACAAATATTTATTTCAGTGGGCTAAAGCGATATAGTTCTTGTTAAATTAATGATTAAGACCTATATATTATTGCATGCATGTATAGACATTTAGTGAAATCTAGTATTCAACGACATAAGAGCTAAGGAAACAGCTTATTAAAATAAATTATCTATATTAAAAGGATCTTGTGTTATGTTATATATATGATATGCTGGTCGTTTAACGCAGAATATAAGTACGTAATGCAAACAAAAACAAAAATCCAATTTAATATGATTTTTTTTAATTTTTGTGGAATAGTCGCAGATAAAATAAAATGGCAAAAAGTATTTTCCTATTATTTAATTTTTTATGGAAAGAGATAAAAGAGAAAACGGGTCAACGAATTATAATTTTGTCCATTGCAAATTTACGAGTACTGCAGACATATTGCCTTAATTAGGATTGGATTTAATGGAAGGGGAAGGATTTGATGGGAAGAAGAAATGCAGAAAGCAGGAACGAGACGAGCGTTCAGATCCATGCACTCACAGTATTAAATCATCGACATTCTGTGAGGGTGTGGTGGTTAACCACAAGGTCTTGACCATTATTTCTGAACGGGAATATAAATAAGAATGAAATTGTATATATATAAATAGGAATATAAATAAGAATGAATGAACGATATATTTCCCGCCACATAACATATTATAGCTGAAAACCCTCAACGTACATAAATTACATGTATGATTACAGTATTGTTAGGTACTCTGTGTACCTAACAATACTGCCTACAGCCATCCGAAGTTATGGATGCCGCATTATCGTAAAAAGGAGACCTTTCCGCTCCCGGGAGCTCGGGTAGCGGTTTGTAAACAATTATATATTAAAGGAATAGGTAGTAAATCTCAATAGATCCATGTGAAGACTGTGTAATAAGGTTATTATACTAGGGGGTGTTATTGAAAATCTTATTTGTATTGTACTGAGAACACATAGAAATACAACAAAATATTATATGTATATTATATACGTTTTCTTTATACCAGAAAAAAGAAACAAGCATGCGGGTTACCACAGTAAGTGATCAACGTTGTCTATAGATATCTGTAACATTAGAAATATCACAAATGGTTTGCTGGCCTTTCGTGAACATATATATATATATATATATATATATATATATATATATATATATATATATATATATATATATATATATATATATATATATGTGTGTGTGTGTGTATGTATATATTAACGTGTGTTTTAACTTTTAAATCTATGGGGTTTTAAAAGTTAAAACACACATGGATACCTTTTTTTGTCTGGGCATAATTGATGCACATGTTGAGCTTTTATTTGAAATTTATTACGTTACACATAAAGTTACATGAAAAGATAGAGAGAGTTAAAATGTTCACTATATTTTACCAAGGTAAAAGAAGTAACAAAATTCTCTGCAAAATAAATCATAACGAATATCCGCAAAGGCAATGGAGCTTCAAAGTGCGTGTCTATACCATCAGTCTCTAAAGACGAGCGAGAGTAGTTACTAGGGTTGGAACTGATGTTTCTATTTTAAAAGTTATTCAAATTTTGACATTTTTCTTTTTTGACACTATCTTTTTAAATATACGTACACGTATTTTTTCATTTATTGCACAAACTGTAGTAAATAAAACGGGTGCCTAAACGTAATAAAGCATATATTTACCCTCCCCCACTTTGCTTCAATTACAGTCGCAATATGTAAATAACATAGTATAGCTAGCTTATGTCAGTTTCGCAGTCAAGACAAATCTATCTACATCTCATATATTAAAATTCATCAAACCGTCCAGGCTAAAGGGCGCGCAAGAGAAATGGAAATACATATATACTCGAAATCTACAATCTCCTCCTGGTCGGTTAGTAGGTAGAGCGCCTGATTTCTGATCCTAGAGTTCTTGAAGAGTTCTGTTTTTGAAGTTGTTGTTCTTAGGTGTTCAAAATTGAGATTTGTTTTAAAACACATTTGATTTCGAATCTGCCTTCGAATATTCTAGTGTAACCGTAATTCTATTAAAGATTACCGAGTTTGGAGATATTTTAAGCTGTAAAGCACTACGGTGTTTGACTACATTTCACGTTCAGTTCAAGCTTCTGAGGTTATTAGATATGTAGCCAAAACTAAATTGGCTTAGAAAACGTCAAAGTATTTTACAATTGAATTTTGTATCTGAATTTATAATTAATTAAACATTCCATTAATGCAACACGATAGGATTACTACAACTACTTATATTGATATTTATCTGTATCAAACGAAATAACAATTCGTAGTTGTAAACAGTTCCATTTAAACAACTAAAATCTTGATCATTCAATATCAATATTAATTAACTAAATCCAATATTGTTTTCTTTATTGTAACATTCAGCGTCACAATTTAATGTTTTTAGATTGAAAAAGTATTGAAAATACATTTTAAAAGTAAATAGTGTTGCCTTGATCTTTGGGAATTATGTCAACGCTAGTTTTATGAGGGAGGTAAATGTTCAGAAGTGGATAATATCGGCTGTATCGATTGCAAATTAATACGGAAAAAAGAGTATGGCCAAAACTGATAGCTTTGGCCGTACTTTATGTAAATATAATATAGACATATTTTTAAATGTTGCGACTTATTTTGCCTTCGTTACAACCTCAGTAGGGTACATAAAACGGAGAGCAAATTTGCATAAAAAATTGACGGTACCCGGCTCACGGCGAACAATCGTTCTTAATCATGAAATACGAGATCGCTTTGAGAATGGGCGGGCGGCGTACGATAACTTTTTAGGCTCTTTTGTTTCGCGGTATGTCGTAATTGCCGGCCCAAGAATTGTGAGGCAACTTTTGAACTCGAACAAAAATCGCGGATTGTTTTTTAGCAATCTCTCGGCTGAAACTGTTATTCCTTCACTTTCATGGACATTTTTATTCGTGAGACAAACACTTGAGGTCGATTACGAGCTTAGGAAATTGTTATTGTAGAAATCATTTAGATATTTTATTGCGATAAAAGAACAATAATAAAAAATACTGGACTTTTTGTTTCTCCTTATAGAAAGGCTCTATCATTTATGCGATAATGTCGCTCCGTAAGTACTACACAAATTATTATGGTTCTCGTTTTTGTAACAAATGTTACAGGGGTTTGATTCCCACATAAAAATAAATATTTTAAGGTTATAGATTATTATTAGGAACTTGCTTTTTTTATCTCAGGTTTTTTGAGTGTTTTAGAATCAACCATAAGAAGTGAGGTCATGGAAGGTTTTTTAAATTATTTCTGTTTCTTGATTGCATAAAACAGATTGATTAAAATTTTAGTTACGAAAAAGCTTTTAAACTATTTAAAAATATAAATAATACCTTATTTAGTTTTAGACTACATTTGTTCAGAGTTTCAATTCTCACATTATCATAAATACATTGTACGTACAAAAATGAACATGTAGGCTTACAGGTATTTATTCCCAGTCTGGGTATCCTGCCAATCCACCTTGGATAAACGTAAAGTTATTCAAATATTTGAGTACGATTTTCTATTTCTCCCGAAGTCTATAAGATTACAAAGTTTCCATAAAATTACAAAATCCTCTATCTCCTATTAAAGTATCGTCAAATTTAGTCTAGTTGTTTTTAATTTGGCCTGGATAAATAATACAGATAAAAATTTTGATAAATGTTTTGAGGTTTGATATTGTGCTTATGATCTTTTGAAATGACAGTTATTTTGATACAGATTATATAACATTTTTTTTAATATACCAATGTTTAAAATTAAACTTACAATCGTAGGTCGTAGGTTCGATTTTACTACTACTGAATCATAAACGTGAACCATGTTTAGCACAAATCCTAGTTATATCAAAACACTACTAGTCTTAATTAAAAAAAAATGTCAATGTATATTAATTTAATGAAAATTTTAAAGCACTTAAATTTATAACAGGGTCAACATAAAAATAACATTGGTGAGATTTCAAATTTTATTGTTCACACAAAATACGCTCCAAATGACTTCATTATGTTTGACCGGTAGCAATTCTTTTAAAGCGGACTATAAAGAGCGCTGAGTGGAACTCGCAAGGTGAAATGGCGTGTTTTTTATCGTACTCGTATATGGAACGAAAAAACTGGTAATTAATGTTCCAAGCTGTAAACGAGTCGAAAATTAACTCGTAAGTTGTGGAAGAAACACGATTTTATACAAGAACACCTTAATTTTGTGACTATAAAAAAATTCAATTAGAACAGATGACCGAATGTTTTCTGAACAATAATTTAAAAAAAAAAAATGAAGTAAGAGCTTGCAATAAAATAACTGCCATTTCTAACACACGCATTTTAATTTCTACTGGATCTAAAACTCCATTATTTTTATTTTTCTTTATTCGTTAGTTTAGAGTCTAACTTATGAAAACACAAGAATGATTTAAGTTATTTTTATGGCGGAAATATTTACAGTTTCTAGTCAAAAATGTGTGGTCTTTTATTAGAGAAAATCAGGTAGATCAAATTGTTTGGTCATTTTACATTAAAAGGATCAATTGGTATTTTAGTTCCTTTTAATGTAAAAGAATTGGCAGTAGTTGAGTTTTTTGGCTTATAGACAAATAATAAGTTAGATCTTGTTAGTAAATAATTTTCAATGATTATTCAATAGCATAAAGTTAAATCAACTAGTTAAAATTTAAAGGTTTAATAAGGAGGATTCTTTAGGGTAATTACGCTACAATTTCGAAGATTATCTTATCTTGATAAATATAACATTTTCTTCGAAAGATTTTTCTCTTTCACCAAAAGATAAGAAAACATTTATTTTGGTATAATAAAATTGAAAACGTTACTCACAAACATATATAAAAATAACATGGATAAGCAAATCGAAAATAATAAAAATTGTTGTTTAACTAATCAATTGGTTTGGACTTAAATGGTGGACTACCTCTTAAATGAAAAAGGTACTCACATTTGTAAGGAAAGGCGCATTGTCGTTGATATCAGTCAGCTCCAGGATCACCTCGGTTGTAGACCTCAAACTATCAGAGCCCAATCTACCTCCCTGGTCTGCAGCCATGATCAAGATTTGCCAGCGAGTGAAGCCGGAAGGCTGGTCACGGTCCAATGGCTTGGTGAGTCGGAGACAACCGTCATTATCGATCTGTAGGAACTCTTTTTGCTCGTGCTTCACAAGCGAATAAACTATATTTTGAGGCGCGTTTCTGTCCTTAATATCAGGATCATAGGCTTCGACCTAAAAATAATTAAAAAATTAAAGTTTTAAGATATAGAGTAACGAAACTTTGATAGCAGAATAATTTAACATTGATTTCATGAGAGCAATATCATTAAATTACTATTCTTTTCTAATTAAATTAAAAAAACTGTAGGATTTTAAGTTAAATATATTTATGTCAAACATACACGTAAAGCCATACGTATATTATTATTATTAGTCGACACATTAAATAAAATAAGAACATACCTTTACGATACAGCCTTCGTATAACTTTTCTTCTTCAATAGTTTTCGTATAGTTTGCTAAGAAAACAGGCGGGTTATCGTTCAAGTTCTCAATATTAATTATCACTTTGGCATAATCTTCGAAAAGTCCATCGAAGGCTTTAACGTCAAGACTATAACTTGTGATATTTTCGTAATCCAATTCGTTGTTTACTCGAATCTCTCCAGTGAAATTTCGGATAACAAAAGCATCATATGTATTCCCAGCAACGATACTATACGTTACAACGGATGCTGTAAATAAAAATGTTAATTACAATACCATTCATTAATAATCAGAAGGAAATATTCTTGCTCTTAAAAATGTCATCTTATATGTGTTTGTACACATACATTATTTATGGCGCGAAATTAAATTCAATTCCATAAACTATATTGACGAATACCAATAGTCCTATGTATGATTCCTGGTATGGTCCATAGTATAGGACCATCCAACCTTTTATTAACGTGGGTATCATATAATCATTATGGGAGCAAGTTTATAGGCAGCAGTGCCAAATTGAGAATAAAACCCAATCTGCCATCTTCAATCCACCCGTCAAGCATACCACAATCATGGTAACACACCTCTGTTTATAGGTAGATCAATATTCAGCGGTGAACTATTTCGGCTGTATTGATGTTGCTGATATTATTTATACATAATATATAACAATAAAGCATTTCCGAATAAAAAATAAAATGCCCACGGATCTTCATAAACTCAGTTCCCAAAGGAAAAATAATATAATAAGCATAATGTATAGGGAAAATCTGTAAGAAAGAGCAAACTTGACTTTATGTTATGATGCGGATGTTCGTTTATCATGACTTTAAATTAATCCTAAGAAATCAAGCGTTTAGGAACGAAGTTTGAAATTAAATTTATTACTTACTACGAGGGTCTTTATTTGTGTTGTTTATAATGTATATAGTAAATTAATAAGATGGAAGAATATTGTATTTATTAAGCAAAAAAGAGATACATATATAAAATATATAAGCTCGTATTTCATTATAGTATTAGTAATACTAATTTAAATTTTATATTATATATAGTAAATATATTAACAAAGTAACTTTACCTGTGTCTATGTCTACAGCAGTAACTTGCGTGACAAGCTCATTAATGTTAGCGTTTTCAGCGATTGATTCCGCAACATACGTTTCTTGAGTAAAATGAGGACGGTTATCATTTTTATCAGCAATTTCTATCAAAAACACCTGTTGACCAGCATTGTGTTTCCCAGGAATAAGAGCGGATTCTGAATTGTCAGTAGCAATAATTTTAATGTTATAGAAACTTCTTTCTTCTCTATCAAACATTTTCAGCGTTGTAATGTTTCCAGTGATGCTGTCTATGGCAAACGGATCAGAAGCGTCACCAAGTTCATACGTAACTTGGTTGTTGGCTGATGTTCCATCGGCATCAAAGGCACGAACTTGCATAACTGGTGTCCCAGGAGGTTCGTTTTCTAGTACACTTCCTGATCTTATTTCGCTGAATATGGGTATATTGTCATTTACGTCTTCCACTTCTATTTGAATTATCGTTTCAGCAGCTAATTTGTAATTATTCTGTAAGGATTTTCTTTGTTATTTTTTTATTAATTGATTAACAGTATTTATTGTAGGTTACACCATGGATGTCTACTGTGTAACAGTACTGCACTATTTTATTCTTACCTGTATTCTGACAGTCAAAGTGTAATCCGTAATTTTTTCGTAGTCCAAGTGATTACCAAGTTTAATATATGCTAATTCCGCTTCCGGCTCTAACACGAATGTATGCCACTTGTTTGTTTGTTCCGTTTGGCCCATTACTAATTCAAATTGTAATTTCTTCTCTTCCGGTATATTTGATCTACATAAGAAAATGCACGTATATTTATAGATACTAACGATGCCATCTCAATCATCAGTATATGTATTTTTAGCTAGATAATTAAAAAAATTTTAGCGGTTTAAATATTGAGTAAATAAAAAAAAATTATAAAATTATACTTACACAGCTCGAACCGTAGCTATTGGCGTGTTGAAGTCTGCATAATTTTCTTTCAATTTTATCGGTTTATCTGGTACTTCTATGAAAGAAGGGCTTTTCTTGTTAGATTCTATGACTTGAATGTCTAAAGTAATAGAACTTTGTTGAGGCGGATCGCCCATATCTTTCACGATGGCACTCAGCTTAAATTTGTAGCCGGGAACTTTCTGCAGGAGTAACATCAAAATTACAATTATTATGACTATATTTTCTCGTTTACGACACCGCAGAGTCCGCAAAATCATATTAAAAGGATCCTAAAATATTTTATATCTGGACGACAGCCAAGTTTGTCGATCCTTCCGCGGATCTATAAATGTGGACATTGCGAAACATCCAACAAAATTGTTCGTGCAGTGGGGTTGAATTATTTTGTCTACATTTTTATTTCATAAAATATATGCCATAAAAATCTAAAATACATTTTCATAACATATCGTTCAGTAATCATAAAAGTAAAATTTTACTATTGTAAATTCAGTCTTACTTCATTCAGTTTTACTATTGTAAAATTCAGTTTTACTATTGTAAATTTAACATTCAGTAATCATAAAAGTAAAATTTTACTATTGAAATAAAAATATAAGTAATGTTTAAAAATACTCACGTCGATTGTTTTATTCAAAAATATAACACCGTTGTCTGGGTCAATATAAAAATAGGCTTGGTCAGGAGAATTAGAGTCCAGGCTATAATGGACGATGGAATTATTGCCATCGTCAATGTCAGTTGCGGATATCCTCATAACCTCGCGGCCACTGGGCAGGTCTTGTGGCACCGACTCCGAATATGACTGGATAAAAAATTAGGTCATTATCTATTCAAAACTTCAAGCTATTGATTATTAAAATGGAATTCGTGAAAATTATATTTTTTTTTATATATCCAAATTATTATTTCATTTTATTTTTCGCTTATTGTCAATATAATACTTTTATATAATAATATGAATGATACAACAATTTTTGCGAATTCTTAGATAAACCCACACTGTTTAGCTTCTAGATTAGTTTACATTTATAAGAATTTTCCACTTCGACATGTTCTATGCGAAGCATGCCCAAAGCTTAGAGAAAGTTTTTTTTTTTTTCAAAAATAATTATAATCGTGCAGTGTGATAAAATGCGCCTAGGGGGAAAGAGCAGCCTAGCTAAAAAAAACACATCAACTACAAATGTGCAAAAAAAGTGAATCCAAACACACCAAATATAACAAATTATTACCGATAAGGCCTTGAGTGGCGGTTTACCATCCTAAATCAGACATGCAGCGACATGCAAGTAAAGAAATAGAATACTTTTCAAAAAATTCTTAGGGCTCGATTGTTACCAGCGGTCTTAAAAATCTAAATAACTAATATTAAAAGTGAATTATTAAACAGCGCTGGTAGCAATCGATTGTTAGTGATATTTGACTGTGTTAATTTTAAAACATTTGTGTGCGAAACGCTTCTCTTTTTGTGATATTCTCTGCTGTTAGACAAACCTTCCAAACGTTTCCACGGAAGACCTTCGAAAAACAGGCAAGAGTTAATAAAGTCTGCGCCACGGTTTCAGGCTAATGAACGAATTTTTAGTTAGTCACAAGAATCACGCGTAATAAACAATTTAATTGTATTATTATTAAATATGAGTTAGCTATATTATTAATAATAATTACATAATCCAATCCAATCCAATATTGTAAGACCTAAAACTTTCAAGAAAAAGAAACTAACTTTCATTAAACCTAATTATTTCTAGATTCTTCCAAATGACTAATAAATGTTTTACCTATCAATGAAACTTTATTGAATAATGAGCAATCGCTAGAACTAGCTTAAAAGTAACGAATGTTTTAGCATTAATTTCACAATAACATACAATAACGGGACACTTACGACTTTGTCGAAGACTGGCTGGTTATCATTGATGTCTTCTATTAATATTTTAATTGTACACGCGTCGTCCAATTGTGGTTGACCGTTGTCACTCGCCCTTACTGTTATATATGCTTCTTTTTCACGTGATGGCTCGTCATGGTCGAAAATCTGAACAGTTATAATATTTACTGAATATTTAATGAATGTTTTAATAGAGTGTACTTCACATACCTTAGTTCCCTTTAAGACCTGTCTCATAATTTTGATACTATTAATTAACTATGGCTGAACTTGATATAAGAGACTATAAAAAATATAAATAATATTTTAGTAATTTATTAAAAAGGAAATTAGAGTACATTTATCGTATAATTCATTGCGCATAAGTAAAAAAAAAATTGTTACTAAGTTATTGCATAAACTGTTTTTAAAATGTAAATAAAAGCGCTTACATCGGCTGTAGTTATTCTTCCTGTTTCAGGATCTACGTGGAATCTCTCCTTTTCACCAGGAGTGGAGACAAATTTATATGTGACTGTTCCACCCATTTCTGGAGGATCTTTATCTTCTGCGTGTACCTAAAATGTATTTTTTTTATTAAACAGTTAAATAAGATTTAAAAAAACCATTACATACCTAAGTAATTTGAATTTTAATATTAACAGTTAAAACAATATGACATAAGTCATATCGTATTAAATGTAAATGTTAAAACTAAATTCTTTTTTACTAAAAACTCTTTCTTGTAACTAGTTGCTTAATTAGTAAACAAATCATAATATTATACCTATTACTCGTAATATCATAAAACATCTTTATGGTATTTCCTACACAACTGGAACATATTCCAAAACAGGAACTTCATTACTATGAAGCTCCACGAGGGTAACCGAGTTTGTTCATCGAATCGAGTACACCCAATAAATCGAAAGAAACCATTCAATCACGATATCCAAAGAATATTGATCATTGATAATGAACTTCTATTGTCCGTAGGCCTATTTAGACCAAGACAATCTTAAAGTGACCGGACACATCATCTGTATTCTCAATATAGAATATATAAATTTTTTTTTAGGAATATTTCACTTTATTTAATGATATGATGGAGGTGAACTCACTGTGAAAACGTAGGTTCCAACTGGCTGCTCCTCCTTCACCGTCGGTTTGTAGTTCAAACACTCGGTGAAGAGCGGCTTGTGGTTGTCCTTCACCGCCAGCTTCGGCGAAGTCCCGGGTACGAACTGAAAATGCGTTAGAGCATGCCGCGACGTCAATATAAAGCTAAACCGTCGATTTACAAGAAGCCAAAGATTAAATGATCTATTCCAGATTATAAATAAATCTAGTAATAAATTGAATCTAAATACACAAAGCAGACAAGCACGTCAGTGCCTTTTCAGCGTACTTGATGTGTAAGAAATGTAGCATTCCTGACATAGCAAATAAGCTGAAAACGTTGTACGAATTTATTCTTTGTGTTTTAATATTGTTTAATGTACTCCAGTTATATAGAGATGGCATATTAAAACGTAATTCATAACATCAATATTACCTGTGTCCAATGTTTTTGGAAGCTGATCAAAAAACATGCAGCTGTTATATCCAGAAACGTATGTAAAGGCCAATACATAATAATAAATATTATACCATGACTAAAACAAAAATTTATATCGTATATAAAAAGCATTCGGACATAAGTAACAAGAACGATTTTAAATAATCACAAGTTACAAGACGACATTAAGAGATTATGGAATATTTATATTAAGGAACGGATTTTAAAATGTAAAATCATGCATTAGACAAGACAACAATATTATTTTATATTTAAATGCTATTCATTTTCACGACATATTTAAACAAAATAAATATATATTAGATTTTAAATATTTATACCTGTTTTCCTTGTAAGTGATTTAAAGTTTAATAATAATTGGTGTACACACGTATTAAAAAAGTACATTTATACGTTTAAACTTACGTTCATCCTTGTATGCTATAATAAAGAGTCGTAAGATATAGAATGCTTTAAATTACTTAATAAATTACAGAATTATGAAACTCATCTCCATGCATACAAGTCTATTTCTCTTTAATAATAAGCAAGAAAACAATATTAACTCTATTGGGATGAAGCTTTCAGGAATGAAATGTATGGATGAATATTTCACAATATATGACGGTGTTGCTGAGATGTATATAATACTCACGGCAGAAGTGTGTATAGGCATGTACCCATCGAGGTGCCTGGAATGTCTTAACCTCGTAACATGGTGTGATGTGTGTTCTTTCACTGTGGACAAAAAATATCAATTTAACACAATGCTATCAGAATATATTTTAACCGTAGTAAAGTATATTTTAGAATGGAAACTTCGCACATATAGAATTCAGAAACCCACAAATTTATCCACACTGGCACCTCGGGTTGGGATGGATATTATATAATACATATGTTAAATATTCCATTATTATTATTATCAAGAACGGAAATTCATAGTAATCCATTGCTTCGTACAAGAATTTCTCAAGAAGTATGAAATTTTCTCTTATCAATAATATCAGTGTTAAATGATTGATTGTTATTTTAACAAGCCTTCGCATGCAAATATTTGCCTTAATCGCAGAGTGCGTGAAAAATAGTTGGAGAAAAAAATAATTTCTAAGGGGAATTAATAACACATGATACGCTCGTCGTAACCCGCTACGTATACATAACCCGCTATGGGAACTAAACCGTTAACTAACCGGTAACTAAGCCAATTAAATAATCAGACATTATACCTTACTATATCAACTTATACTTCTTAGACTTAAAAATTTAAATTACATTATTAGGTGTCAGCTTAATTTAAAATGAAGCATCCGCCTAGTGCAGCAAGAGAGGCTTCACTGACTGTGAACTAATGAAGGATAATCACACCCGTGTCTGAACTACTTCATTTGGATTAGCGCACGTAAGCCGCACTTTGAAATAGCCTGTCAATGAGTTTCGCTATGCTGTATACGGAATACACAGATTTAACTTTAAAAGCCGCATTGCTATGTGAATAATTTATTTAAAACGTATTTTTAATAAATGCATATGAAAATGAATACTTATAACAAATATATTTCTTTCCCATGGGTTTTTACGATGCGACTATGGAAGTTACCCAGTGGATGGGCAGCCGTATCTACTTGAGAATAAAAACGAATTTGCGATCCAAACCCGCGACCAAGCGTATTCCAAATCGCGATTATAAAACCCATTTATAAGCGGTAGAGCAACGCTGCAGATGAATATTTTGTCAAAAATGGCATAATATTTGTCTGTAGCATGAATGGGCCGGCTCGCCCGGGGAAATTCCACACTCCCGCAGAAAACCGGCATCTGAGTGGTAGCTTAGCTACCGCGCATCGTACGGTAAGCGGCTGAGTTCCGGAGGCCTAACACCCACCCCCTCCCTCCCATTCCCACTCCCATAATGATACTTTCCTTAAAGGTCGGCAACGTTTCCCCACTGCCTATGGCAATACGGATGTCTATGGGCGGCGTTGATTGCATTCCATCAGGTGACACGCCTGCTCGTTTGCCTTCGTATCCCATAAAAAACCCATCAATTTTTATGACTGCAAGCTTAACCTTTAATCAATTAGACTATTTTCGTTTATACTTTATGAGATAATACTATGTAAGATATTCAGTTAACATCACATAAGCAACCCACAGTAATATGTGGAGAACAATTAAACCTAACATCGCTTGTGTACGCTCCATTACAGCGAGATAACGCGAGGTGAAACTAATTTACCGGGATACAATAACAATATTTAACTTGAATAAAGCCTTCTGTCATGTAATAGCGGCTTACTATACAAAATGCAATTTAGAATTAATCACATTTTCTCGGTATACGACATTAAGAATTAAGCTATGCGATTTAAACTTTTTTTTTGTATGATATTACTGTATTATAATAATCATCAATAGTAATAATGTCTTAAGTCAAACATTACATAATTATATTTATAACCCATAATATATGGCTCACTGCTGAGCACGGGACCTCTCCATTTCTGGAGATTAACTCATCATGTTCCATCCAATGCGCATTGGCAGGCTACCCGTAATCGGCATAATTTTTTTGGAACACGAAGGCAAACGAGAAAACGTGTCACCTTACGCCTACCTTAAGCAATTAACGTCTCAGACATCTGCAACACCACAGACACTGCAAAAGCGTTGCCGGCCTTTCAGATATGTCTTGTCTTGTGTTTTGAAAGTTCTAATGTCGTTTCGCTTTGGATATACCGCCGAAGCTAGTTAGCTATTTCTAGAAAATGGCGGTGCGTGGAAAGAATTTGCAGTTAAAATGACTTCTTTTTTTTTCTTCTTTTTTTATCGAACGAAGCTCCGTTTTCGTGGTCAATGCTGGTGGAACTCCTTCGTCATGGAGGCAATGTAAGTTCAATGAGGTTAACATTAGATTACCCTAAACGTCATTTTAATTTGAAAAAAAAATATTTTTGATGGATACAATTTCTCAAAATATTAAAATTGCATGCAGCAGGTATAGACATACAATGTAGACTCAAACATTTTTTTCTCTTTTAAATATTACTCCCATTGATAATGTTTCGTAAGTAGGCATTAAATATTGAAAATAGAAATGCACATCATCTGTGTGCTTTGATGTGTTCGGATTAGATATATCTGAGAGCAACTTCTGTGCAGACGGGTGACGTATTCGACTAGAATAATCGAATACTGTGCACACAACACACGATGCGAGATGCCGGACAAAGGCACTCCGTCAGTCGCTTTGTTTCCGAAAGTATAACCTCCACACTGGTCTTATTTTAGTTTGCACTCACTACTTGTATTAAGTGTTGAAGTTTTCGTGTTTCTTTTATAATGCAACTTACATTTACCTTTCCACTTAAGTTAACTTTTTAATGTTAGATGACCATATCTAAATCTTCTTTTTCTTCCGTTCCTGTTCCTTCGGGTCGGGCCTCCTCACTTTTTTGGGCCCAACTATTCTTTCTTGGATTGTCTCTTTATGCAATTGGGCTTTCCTGAGGTCTCTTTTTATATTTAACCACCAGGTCGATATGTCACCAACATATATCTTAATATTTTTTATGGGATAGTAGGGCAAACGAGCAAGCGTGTCGTCTAATGGAAAGCAATCAACGCCGCCCATGGACAAATATAATATTATAATTAATAATAACAAAACACTTTATTCTCATTTGGTTTTATACTAGGATTAACCGTCTCGTAGGTGCCATAACAACACACAAATAACAAGTAAGTGATAAAATGAAAATATGTTAAAATACGTTTACACACACTTGAGGCAATTAAATAAATATTGAACGCAATTGATTAGCCGTATCGGATAGGAAAACATCAAATGCTTCTATGAAGAAGAGTGTTAAAAAATCCTCAGCACAAAGAGAACAATAATCTATGGCTATATTTTTGACAAACATCACAATGCATAATGAAATCCAAAAACCTAAATAAAACATGTAGAAACATCACGATAAATTCGATATCAAACTAATTGGGTTAACAAGGCGGAAGTACTGGTAGAAGGGGTTGAAAAGGGTAAAGGAGCGAGTTTACGCGTTTACATTTACATATTTCATAACTCTCTTTTCGGACGACAGTATCTTAATAAAAATCTCCAGTTTTTTTTTCGTTAATTACATTTTCACGCTTTTAAACGTCTGGACTGTTTCATTAAACAAACACGATGGCACATCAACTATGGTGAGCTAGACTCAAATTAAAGGGGCGAGCTTTTTGAATGTGATTCTTTTATTTTGCATGAAAACGCGTTATTTAAAACATTGTCGAGACTTTCGGACAAGTGTTTCATAAGTTGCGCACTAGGGACAACAATAAGCTGCTCCCAATTTTGAAACTTCGATGCAATGATAGAAGACGCATCACAAAGTCAAAAAGGTGCTAGACGCGATCCATTAATTTATTTATTTATTTGGTACAGAAAACGGGATTACACAAAATACCAGGTTAACACGTTTGAAAAATATTAATGTCTGCAAAAGTATACAACTGTGTCGCAGACATCGTTGTGGACACCTCCACAGTGGAAATTCCAAATATTATATCTAGTATTTATTCCCTCGAATGATATTAAGACGTCAGCTTGGATTGCCATTGGAGAAAGATTATTTCCTATAAGTATACATTTTTTAGGCATTGTTCCAAGCAACATTTAAAAGCAAATAAAAACACACACAACTAAATAATTATTATATTGTTGGGAGAAATACTGACATTGGCAATATTAGCAGTGTTGGTAAGGATACCCGTGTTAACAGACTATAAAAGACGATGCAGGCGCGCAGTCGATCGCGATATCCTCCTGTCGCCGCCTGGCTCTCGCGAGGGGAGACGACGGACCCAACATAGGAATAGGTTCGGTCATATCTTGACGACGCGCAGTCATCAAAGGACGCCCAAAAGCCGCTGGGAACAGTGGCACCTACGACCCATTGCAAACTATCGTTGAGGAGATAATTCTAATCAGTCTGCTGTAAAACTATCGCCGAGTAGAGTATCCTCCGATTGTTATGCAACGGACTATCATTGAGGAGATATTCTCCGATCATGCCATAATCATCAACTTGCGTACGTTTTTATTTATAAAAGTAAGGCCATATATTTATTTATTATTTACAGTTGACAGATGTCAATTTCAAAAACTTTGGTTAGTTCCAATAAGAGACGCATGTGATTGATAGAAGAACACACTACGTGTTATCTGGTTGGGGAAAAAGGAAGTGATTGAAACGCTGGCTTTGTTTTAAGCCGCAGTCGAACTTGATTGATGGTACTATTGACGTGCTAAATTAGAGGACATCAAAATGGTTTTCTTTCGCTTTTCATTTCATGGCTATTTTAACGGAACCGAGTTTTTAACAATGCTTTTTATGAAAAAATAATATTTATTTAGAAATATATATAAATCATACATATATTTATCGTATATTTAGCGGGAATCGAATCCACGACCATAAAATTCCGCAGACAGCAGCCCATTTGGTCCATTGTTCATACAAATGATTGTTAAAATAGTACACGAATATTGCCCCATTTAAAAAAGAATCGCGAAATTTGGTATTCCGTTTACAAACGCCCTAAACCATAAGTCGAAGTTCGATGTTCAATCACGGTCGAGTGCGGCCTCTAGAGGACAATTTGTGAGTTTATTGAGCATCGAGTGAGGGAGTTATTGTGTTTGTACAAGTGCCACTGGCAGGGGTTAAAAGGACAACACATAAATTATTAAAAATAACACTTCATAAATTGAACAGCCTTTTTTTTGTGCCACGGTTTTTTTGTTTTGACATGCAGTATGTAGGTACCATACGACTGCTATACAAATGAGCATAATTTCACTTTTATGTTGTAGTTTATTCATTTGGGATGTGGTTTTTTTAATTTCCGTGTAATGTAGCGAATATCCCTTCTATCTAAGACACAACATTTGGATTCACTTCCTAACACAATATTTCTTAACATGATTAATGAACTACTTTGCAATTATCCAATATTTAGCTGGAGAGAAAAAAAATCACTTTGTTCAGATCCGCAAGAATCATTTAGAAAATAAAATTAAGTGTTTACGAACCAGTATATAAAAACAAAGACATTAGGTTCTTTAAATTCCTAACTAAAGGCAGCAGCTACAAAATTAGATAGTACTGTCACAAAAATTTGAAAATTATAGTTAACATAATAACATAAAACCGGTCTTCAAACAAGTCGCCCCAATACCACTAAAACTAAAACCTACACAATATTATTTTTCTTACATCCCAAAAGCACAACATAAATTTAGATCATAAATATTAATAAAAATAGACGTATTTTACTCGTAAACTGGGTTTAATTTAGAATTTACAGTGCAAATTTTAATTAGAATTTATTAAGTTAATCTTAACGGCGTTTAATTAACATCTCTCGTAATAACCGGGCTATAAAACTGTCGCGAGGCACGCTTGAGACGCACTGTGTAACAATCACTACATAGCGTTATTAGTGTACAAACGAAGTACGAAAATACTTTTTCATAATTTTCAAGGAAGCTTTGGACAACCAAGGTGGATTGACCGGACATCCAGACTCGAAATAAATACCTTGTGTCCTACATACATATATTAAACCCGAATCCAAAATTTAAACGATCGATGATCTATCAGCCTGGGATTAAATATATAATACTCATTATTTTTAAAAAGCGCTAAAAACGGATATGAGATGGTTTTTTGGGTCTCATCCAGAGAGAAGACTGGAGGCATCACCTTGTTACTGGACTAATTTAAAAAATTACTACTTTTTATGTATTTAATGAACTCGCGACCAATGACTCCAAAAGCAGTTATTTCGCTTCTGGGTCAGTTAGGAAATCATATACATACTAAAACGCCAACATATATCTACTAAAATATCCCTTTGACGTTAACGTAAAAACAAATTTAACATTCTAAATATAAAGTCGATATTCCAAAACAGATTACCCAGCTATATAATCACGGCAACTACATCGCGTGTGTCTGACACCGGAACCTACCTTTTTTCTCAGCAATCCTTTGTTAGGCTTCCTTTGGGTAGCCAAAGGGGGATCCGTGCAGCCCCAAGAGGTTGTAAGGGAGTGAAGGGGGTTCTATTGTATTTTTCCAATTTGAATATTCAAGTATAGGCACGTACCGTATATGATGTCGGTGTTTTGTCTTTTTTAAGTACGGCTACAGGCATATTGAATTGTTCAGATGAAGCAATCATAAAATTATTGTTTGTATTGCTATATATAATACATACATGGAGTAGAATAACAGAAAAGTGTGAATTGTAGGTACGGACTATGAATGTACGTATGTATTTTAGCATACAGGCTGTCCCAGAACTCAACGTCAAGCCGAAACGGGGTGACAGGATTGATTGTAACCATCATGAGAAAAATCAGAAAAAAAAAATCTATCCCATGCAGTTTGAAAATTATGGGCATTTAAGAAAAACCTAGAAATTTAATTATTATTATCTTTGTTCATATAAACTATGGAACCGTAACTCTAAATAACATTTCTAGAATCACAGTAAAGAATAATAACACAATTGCCCCAAGTTAAACTATGAATTTAAAATTTTCAAAATTTATCGACTTTGAAAGGCCCTCCTTTAAAAAAAAGTACTAGAGTGCCTTGGCAAGTGCCATTAAAAGTTGGTTATATAGTTGATTATATATCAGGATTGTAAACTGATACAATACTTGATAGTTTCATAGTAAAGAATACGAGTAAAAAAATAAAAACCTCTAGTAACCCGATTTTTGCTAACCCATTTTACTCAGTTAAATGTTTTTATTCACACAAGCTCTTGGTAGGTTCTTAATTTTAAGATCTTCAGATAGATTTTTTTTTCTGATTTTTCTCATGGTGGTTACAATCAATCCTGTCACCCCGTTTCGGCTTGACGTTGAGTTCTGGGACACCCTGTATAAACGAGAATAAAGAAAAGAACAGCGATTAATTAATTTCTATTAAGACGGACGGACACTATCACTATAAATGGCCTGCATGAGATAAACTTTTTGATAAACAAAAATGATTTACATCTTTCAGTATATAGTAGTATCTTATCTTTTAGTTGAGATAATGACTTATTCCATTCCAGAGCATGAGAAAATTTTCAACTCACATTTGGCTAAATAAAGACACTTTTTATAAAGTATTATCGAACGTGCCACTTAATTATTTTAGTTAACAGAATTAAGACTTTCCATCAGTGCTATTTATTCTGACTCGGTAAAAGTTACTTAGGCAAAATTATTGAACATTTCAATTAAGCACGTCATTTCACATAGATGGGCACTTATTTTTAATACCCACGACATTTGGGGCAAAAACAAGTTACTAAAATTACCCGTATATTTACTCGTCACAGACGAACTTCACTAGAGCGAAATATTTGGGCTGGTTTCTTTAGATAAGAGCATCAGAGGTGAGAAGGGGCTTGGCCTGTTATCACGACCTAAAGATAGCGCCTGGTCTTGAATACGGAGTTATAATTCTGAATTTATACTTTACGATTACAATCAAGTAACATTCAAACAGCGTTTCTTTATTTAAATACACAGGAAAATATTTTTTTTTCATCAGTTTCCCGTTTTATTTACTAATATACAAAAACAAAATTTTAAATTGATAACTGACACAAAGTATTATAATAATATTTTATATGATTAATTCTTATCAATAGGGTATATTATGTAACCTTTATTTTACCAATACTTATATTACCAATACTTATGTAATAATGAAATATTATAAAATTGAACAGATAAAATTTATTAAAAAAAAACAGGAAATATAAAAAAAGAAGAATAACAATATAAAAAAGAAGATCTATCGGCTGCCAAAGATATCACGGAGCGATCGCTTTAATTGATGTATTTTAATATTGAAAATGTCGAACGTTTCTATATTACGCGGTCAATAAATATATTATTGTATAAGCGACAAATGCGTACCATGGGATTAAAATAGGATATATTGTTTGAATACGATCTAATACTAAACGTTTTATTACTCTACAAAACTTGCTATGGACTTTTTTATGAGTATATAGAAACGTTACTGACATTTGAGGTGTGCGTAGGTTGCATTTTTTATATATCCGTTCGAAATCTTGTTCTACAGAGGTAGGTGTAAAGAAATTTCGGGAAAAACTTGTGGGGATGAAACTTTTTTATTGGTGAGTAGGGCGACAGTGGAATTCAGCGTGAAGAATTAATATGAACATTAATTCTTCGTACTTTTAAAGTCTAATTAAAAAGGTACGATATCAGCATTCATTTCATTTCATGAAACTGAACTATATTGAACAAACCAGAATTACAAAATATTACTGTTATTGACATAACATTAAAGCACAATGGAGATGGTATATAAAATGCAGCAAATGTTTAATTAACATTTAAATGTTCTACACTCTTATAAAAAAATCTTTTATGGAATACCTTTTAATTTGAGTAATTTTTATTTATTCTTACACATTGCCAGTAATTTCCTCACAATTATATTACATTTTGTCCAGTTTATAGTAGTTTTTATAAATGCATTTAAACAAAGTTTAAATATAAAAACCAAAATATTCATTGAACATGTTTATTATTCTCTCGAAAGACGAGGAGATTTGTACTGAATTAGCTGTCAACTTTCGCTATTCGGAGAAGCACTCTCAGAAGTACTACTATAATTTTTTTTTTGCAACAAAAACGTACATACTTAATAACTAACTCTACCATCGAATATTGTCATGTGTTTCGTTTATTATTTATTTTCAAACTATAAGTCGAATGAAATACAAAATAACATGTAACTTCGGAATACGAAGCAAAACGGCTACAGAAGCATTAATATGTATAAGATAATTACTTAGGGAATTAAATGTTTTTATGAATAAACGTGACGAGAAATTCTCCTCGTAAAAGTAGAGAATATGACGCATACCGCGATAAAAGTTGGACTTTAATGTTTAAGACGTAAAATTTAAAATAACTTGCGAAAATTATCATTTTAAAACGCCTCACAAAGCGCAATGTGACAAGATAATGAACGCTGAATTACTAAGTACAATACGTGTTATGGTGTTACAAACTTAGGTTGTTGCTTATTATGGAAAAAAACGTTTGACTAACGTCACCAATAAGGTTCTTCTTTGTCCTATAAACTTAAATCCCTAAGTTTTGTCAGTCTGTGTGTCTGAGCCAATATTTTCTGTGTCACCTGATGGAAAGCAATCAACGCCGTCCATATCATATGCATCTTTAATACCATAGCACTTCTGCAATGCCGGCCTTTGGAAAGGATATAGGGATTTTTAAGCTTCCAACGTCGTCTTATCAAAGAGATATGAACTCTAATTGTAAAATAATATATTATATATAGCTTGACTTTCAACTGTCCTGGAGGGCATTGGACACAGGTCATCCTTAATAAAATTGAGTTTTAAGACGAAAACTAATTGACAATGTAATTGACGTTAAACTCGCCCTCATTTTTTATGCAAATAAATGAAGCAAGAGAATGTAAAAGCTCCAGGCTGAAGATTGTTATATATAAATAAGCTTTTCTATTTATCTCTGGATTAATATGATGCTACCTTGCCCTAACAAAAGTTACTGTGTGGTTTGCAGCATAGAATAGAGGTATCCCGTTTCTTTTCGTTGGTGTCGTACTACGCGAGTATGACAGCGAATACCAGTTGACGGGCGTCAGCACCTAAACACTAAAAAACCAGTCTGTCATCGCCAGTTCGTCGCCAAGAATGTGGTTCACGGAAATACCCCTTATTTGTAAGTGATGCTAATGGCCAGCAATGGCTGTATTGGTGATAATGGCGATATAAAAAAATAACATGTCAAATTCTCATTTGACGACGACTCAATGGCGGCGGTCCCCGCCCGCGGAGTCTATGTTCGTGAGTTCAATCCCAATATCGGAATATATATATATATATATATATATATATATATATATATATATATATATATATATATATATATATATATATATATATATATATATATATATATATATATATATATATATATATATATATATATATATATATATATATATATATATATATATATATATATATATATATATATATATATATATATATATATATATATATATATATATATATATATATATATATATATATATATATATATATATATATATATATATATATATATATATATATATATATATATATATATATATATATATATATATATATATATATATATATATATATATATATATATATATATATAATGTCAGTTCCCCCAGAAATGGGGAGGACCGTTCTCCGCAATGGGACGTACATGGGCTATAAAAATATTCTCATTTGCATAATTATCTAATGTTCATACCAAATATGTTACACTTGTTCAATGATTAATTATTGATTTATTTATATAGTAGTCAATTCAAGCACAGTTTACGGCTTCTTGTTTATTTGTCGCACTCATCCAGAACCTGTTACAGAACCAGACACTGTTCAATATTTTAAATATTAACAAAATGTCTTTCTTCTGATGCAAAGAAAATAAAGATAAAAGATTCTACTCAAAAAACGGCAGTAACTGTTTCTTGACCTCTTAGCGATAAAAGCTAAAGACATACACTAGTGCGATACCCAAGGAGCGTGATATTAACATATTTTGATTTAGATCACGTATCCTCCACGGGTGGGTGGGTATCATTTCCCACCTTGCATCGTTATCATACCACCTGCCACGTTACGCAGTGAAATATTAAAACTGGGTTAAATGCATACGAATCGTTTGTTTTGTAGACTCTTCAGCTCTAGCTCGTTTCGGATTACTTTCTCATTGCACATTAGTTTAAGTGGAAATTGCTTGGTGCTCGCTAACGGTACGTTACTACGAATTTTGCAAAAGATATATAAGTCGTAAAAGAAAATGGCGACGAAACTACGGGATAACACCGCACCTTAGTATATTTTTAGAGATTTACAAACAATCTGTATTTATTCAATTTAAATTAAAAATTAACAATAATAATAAACTTAGGCCATACATACATATATATTTTTATTCCGATTCCGAGACAATTCCTACATTGTACGTGCGAATTTGACTCTGAAAACGGTAGCTTCTTCTCTGAGCTAATTATTTGATTGATTGATCCGTCTAGCGAAAACGTCTAGTCACAACGTAAAAGAAAATTATTACTAAACGCTATAGGCACACAAAGCTTACATATGTAGAGTAATGTATGCAGTCTGATATTATAAATTTTATGAGTTTGAATTTCAAATAGAATGTCGAACCGTTTAAGGTACAGTGCGGGCTCCCACGGGTGAGAGTTTCGCTTCGATGCCCATCGTCGGGCGCAGGTCACGAACTTGCCGTCCTCTGTTAGTGTGTAGTACAAGTGAAAGTTGGTGAATATTATGGGCCCTCTTCATAACGTTATATTATTAATTATAGCATTCGTTATAATTACCAATAAAGTGCTTGTCACTATTTGCTACTCGAAATTTATTTTTCTCTTATTGACATAACATTTGCATTAAGGCTTCCGCGCTATAAAAACTTGAATTAACAATTTGGTATTAATAATGGGTTGCACAACAATAGACAAGACTCACGACCGATATGTAAAAGCTGTATTTGCGATAAACAATGAGATATGGACTTGGAAAAATGTACCAGTTCCACTAAATCTACTTGGAAGAGATCAATGTTCAACAATGGACTGGGAGTTCAGAATAATAATGACTATGAAATATGATGATAGATAAGTACATAATGTAGTAAAACCATAAAACATTTATTAAACCTACAAATGATTTTAAATACCAAATAACTATTAAGTCGAAACCCATTTATATCGCTTCGTCGAATGTGACAGTTTAGCCTTCATTAAATTACTTAGGGTTGCGTCGGAGAACACAAAATACGTTTTAAGTCTCTTAATCCTTTATAAATGCGGCTAGAGATAATTTAAAGCAAATTTACTAATAATTAAATAAATCAACCCGGACCTTCCCACTTTGTGTCCCTTTTAGAGTCATATAAATTTAAGGATGATAAAGGGTCCCGAATCATAGGTAAAATGTAATTGGATTTAAATTCATTGAAATTTAACAACACAAAGAAAATTACTAAGCCCCGGATATGCTGCATTACTTAGTGGTTTGGTTTTCAGGACTGTGGATTGTGGAAATATTAGAAGTATCAACTGGTCACGGTTTTAAGTGCATTTTAAATCTTGTCTCAATAGGCTAAAATATTCTTCAAAATTATATCATATGTGGAATACAATCTGACCTATCAATAGAGCTATTGCTGGAAGTATGTCGCTTATTATGAAAATTTATTTTGACACTTGAACCTAAGTTTAAGACTACCACAGACTGGATCCCCAACACCAAGGGACTCTGTGGCAGGCCCCACAAGAAAGCACTCCACAAGATGGCAGAATGAATTGAACTCCCACTGCAAGGATTTGAAACAGATACAGACTCAAAATAGAGACCAGTGGAAATAAGAAAGAACTTTGCTCTATAGTGGGACAGTTCAGGCTAAAAATAAATATATACTATAATATATATATATATATATATATATATATATATATATATATATATATATATATATATATATATATATATATATATATATATATAAATAAATCTATTGCTAATTACGTTTATTTGCGACACGATATTTTATATTAGGATAAGAGATCGAGTTACTAAAAGGCTCAGGCAACATTTCAAAGTCGTATTACATTTTAGGAGCGAGGCAACGACAGCTACCAATTAAAGAGGAACAATGGGAGGGTTCGAAAGTTCCGAGCGCCTAGTCTACAAAGCAAACAAGCGTGATTGTTTGTTCCATTAATAACTTTGAACGTCGTAATTTATAGTTCAAAATGACCTTATAATTTTTCTCGCATTGAAACAATTACAATAAGTAAAGTTTGAAATATAACCATTTTGATATCAACAAGTATTTTTAAAATAGCAGAGAAGGCAAGGGTCACGCGATGGTAAGTGATCACGGCCGCCCAAGCAACACAACACTGCCGGAAGCGTTACAAATGCATTGCCCGCCATCTTGTTGTGGCCCCCCATCAATATGTGTTGAACGAATGTGAGTTCACATTCGTTCAACACATTTCGTTCGTTTGTCGTCGTCGTTCGTCGATTGAATCCCATCCCCAATCTTTGTTCGGAAACAACTATAAAGTGGCTCAATTACTGTCGGAAAAGTTTTAAAAATACAAAATTTAAAGTTATGTATAATAATATTTTGAATTTTACGAGTAGATACCATATTTATTTATATATTATACACGTATTTTGATATGAATATATGTACATACATACATATATATATATATATATATATATATATATATATATATATATATATATATATATATATATATATATATATTTGCATTATTCTTCGCACTGTATTTACGAATACCTACTATTTGTAGAGTGTTCGTCATTTAAGCGAGTATTGGGCATCTAGCGATGAAAGTTACCGGTTTTGATATGTAAATAGGACACACGTCTACAGCACTCACTCGCCTTGCCACTTAAATTGCAAACGGTACAATGCAGCTGCCAAAGCTGGGGAGTGACAAAATAATGAACTGCAACATCCGCTTGGAAATAACCATACAAATAAAAATGATTCGAATTATATATTTAGATTTTAGTTTGCATAAATTTGAGTCAGTTACTTTTTATTATTATACATTTAATCTATATAGCCGTTTGCTTGTTCTGCTACATAAAAAAAGAAACTGCCCCAGCTTGACTGGGGAACTATTACAATCTCAAAAAATATCGCCTCCAAAACGAGAGTCCTCCATCTTTCCTTGTCCTGCCAATCCTAAGTCCTAATTCTTGCCAATTACTGGCTTGAAATTCACGCAGTTCAACATCCTCCTGATCTCTCCAGCAATATCTGGATCGACCACCTGGCCTTTGATCACTTAGTGGTCACAAATACGCCCTCTTCACACTCCAATCCTCACCCATTCGCTGAAGGTGACCCAGCCAATGAGTCGAAATTACAAGATGGTGATGCGTCCCATCTTGATGTATGGAGCCGAAGCTTGGACACTCACGCTTAAAGAGGAGAATGAACTATTAGTTGTCGAGCGGAATATTTTTCTTAAGATCGTGAACTGAACCAGAAGAGAACATGGAGTTATGAAGAATCCAAAAAACGACGACATAGAAGACTTGGTGGAGCAGTAAACATTATAAGCGAGATTAAGGCGCACTTAAACTATTATAAAATTACTAGAACTCTAGCTAATAGTGTTAACAAGAGTTCTAGTAAAGTTATAAATTCGTGTGGTACATAAGTCTAGAATTTAATTCATCAGATATTATTGACTGAATGATTCTGCCCGGTATCCGTAATTTTAAAGTTTACAATTTTATCAAATCATTCGTTGAAGAGTAAATAAGACGTAAACTAAATCCAATATAGTATCTGTCATCAGCCTACGACAATATACTGCTGGACATAGGCGTCTCCCAAAGCGTGCTACCTAGCCCGATAATCGGCTACATGCATTAATTTTGTTTTTAATATATAAAAATAAATATTTCATTACTAAAGAAAAAAACAGTTGTTTTTCAAATTAACCAAAAAGGCTCTCGTTTGTGCCATGAACAAAAAATTAAACGGGATAAACCTTTTAAAACCAAACATAAAAAATTCAAAATGACAACACAGCAACCGAAATACGTAAAAGAAAACAAGTACTAAAATTATTCAGTCTTAACGAACTGAAAATAAATCACCATCAACACGCCGGAATAAATGTCTGTAAAACTAATAAAAGATAACTTATAGCCTTCCCGAGGTATTAACAAATGACCCCATAAACAAAACGAACGCGGGTTTTGTTACTCGCGGACACGGATTTGTTGTTTCCAACAGCTCTCATACGTTTCATTTCTCTTTTTGATTAAACCCACTCCGCTGGATAGAGAAACATTTAAAACTCGCACGCTACGAGTACCTACAAACGATTACGTAGCGACGTAAATCAGGGCTGCCAATCTAAATAAAAACTTACAATTTTTCAGTTTGTAGTCAGTGTATAGATGTTACACGAAGTGTCATTTGGAGTCTCGACGAGTATACTATCCATTTGGGGTTTGATAAAATAACTAGTGTGTCCGAAGAAAATAATAGTAAGTATCCCTTTTGGAGTCTTTCTAAGTGTACTAGTATTGTTTTATTCTTACTGTTAACTTTTCCAGCATTACCCTCGAAGGAAACATTTTGCGCTTAAAAGATTTTAATTAAGATTATATTAGTGCAACTGCGGCATTCAAATAAATAATAAATATTTTGAAATTTGCCTCTATATTTTGTTTTTCCATTTAATTAGTAGTTTGTTTTAAAACCAATATATGTATCGTATCGCTATAATGTCAAGTAGCATCTATTTGTTCTTTAACTCAACCACAAGCAGTTTCAACTAATTACCTGAACTATCTGTTCAGGCATTTCTACTTAAACCTCTTTAATAGGAACGTCTTAAATAAAAAATAGAGAGATTTATGTAAGATGGTAAAAAGAATTTGGTGATGTCTAGAAAGTATTTTAATAACGACACACTTTGGTTTTTATTACACAAATGTATGCAGTAGAATCCTCTACTCTGCTCCAATGCGGTTGGCGTGCTTTAAAATGCCCACACATTTGAGGAATGCACGAAATAACAGTTTTAAAGGTGCTGGAATCCCAGTTTAACTCCGTTTATGTAGCATTTAATTCAGTTACCATAAAGTCACGATATAAAGCAAATATATAATAAAACTCGTATCGTTGGTTAGTTAGGGTAAAATTTTAAATACAGCATATTTCAAATGTAACATAAAAATACTAGATCTGAATATATATATATATATATATATATATATATATATATATATATATATATATATATATATAATATATATATATATATATATATATATATATATATATATATATATATATATATATATATATATATATATATATATATATATATATATATATATATATATATATATATATATATATATATATATATATATATATATATATATATATATATATATATATATATATATATATATATATATATATCTGAATAGTGGCACCCCAACTCTGTTAATTTTCACAGATATGCAGGTACTAAGTAAGTCTTTAAGACCTGTCACCAGCCTTCAATTTTATGGTAACCCTCTAATTGTTAAAAGGGTAACCAAGCAATAGCATGAGTTATTTAAGATACCAAGTTCTGCGGACAAAATCCTATCTAGACAATGCTGCCAGAAAAACTCTTTTTGATTAAGAATCTGCTCATATATAGCAACGTTATATTTTTTATGGGATACGAAGGCTTACGATCAGGCATGTCACCTGATGGAAAGCAATCGACGCCGCCAATAGATATCCGCAGCATAATAGGCAGTGTGGAAGCGTTGCCAACCTTTAATGAAAGTGTCATTATGGGAGGGGGAGGGTGTTGCGCCTCCAGAACTCAGCTGCTCACCGTAGGAAGCGCGTTAGCTAAGCTACCACTCAGACGCCGGTTTTCTGTGGGAGTGTGGTACTTCTCCGAGCGAGCCAGCCCATTCATGCTACAGACAAATATTACGCCATTCTTGACAAAGTATTTGTCTGCAGCGTGGCTCTACCACTAGAAATATATACTATAACAGGCTATTGACTGGTAAAACGATAATGATTATGAGAATTGTAACGCTTACTTTGTCAATTAATAGATAAAAAGCGTTTTCTCTTTATTACAAAATATACTGATACTGGACATTAAACAATATAAAAATTACTATACAGACTAGTTTAGCGTTGGTGTCAGCCCTATAAATGTCCCCGTGTTGGTGTAAATTCGAAATAATTTGAATACTTGCGCCATTATTGCAACTGTAATAAAGTTAGCACAAACGGACGCTCGTTGCTTTTGTATGTGAATGATAGATTCAAAATGTTTTCGACTAGTTATCAGCTCAATTATTGTCGATTCTGTTACAATTTATTGTGGAAATTCAACATGTTACCCGTTCATTATCTATCAAAACAAACTGTTATTGGAGTGTTAAAATACGCCAGCATACTTGTAATAGAATGCTTGCTTCACCAGCTCAGAAAGCTATGGAGAGAGCTATGCTCGGAGATTTTCTGGTAGATATAATTCAGAATGAACAAATCCACCAGAAAACTAAAGACACCGACATAGCCTTTCGAATTAGCAAACTAAAGTGATAATGGGCTAGTCACGTTTGTCGGAGATCCAACAGTCATTAGAACAGTCGAGTGCTGAAGTGGAAACCACGTCTCGGTAAACGAAGTGTGGGACGCCCCCCGGCTAGATGTTGCGACGATCTGCGCAGGGCGGCTGGCTAAAACTGTACGTGTGAAGCCGAAGATCGGACTAGGTGGCACTTTTGGGGAGGAGGCTATGTCCAGCAGTGGACTACCGCAGGCTGTTGATGATGATGATGATATGCCAGCCGGATTGGCTTGGAAGATATGTTCTGAGCAATTTAAAGAACGTAATAAAGTGGCTTAAATGTTGATGAAATTGCAACTATCATATAACCGAATTCCACTTTTCACCGAATACCCACAGTTCTAGTCCACCTTTAAACTATTAGACAATGAATTGCTGTCGAAAAGAATTCGGAATGGAAAATCGAGTAAGCATAACGATTGCACACGATACATACATACATATATAATATACAACAAAATATATAAGTGGCAGAGCCACGCTGCAGACGAATACTTTGTCAAGAACGGCATAATATTTGTCTGTAGCATGAATGGGCCGGCTCGCCCGGGGAAGTACCACACTGCCGCAGAAAACCGGCGTCTGAATGGTAGCTTAGCTACCACGCTTCGTACGATGAGCGGTCTGAGTTCCGGAGGCCCAACACCCTCGCCCTCCCCTTCCCCCTCCCACTCCTTTTCCCCTCCCACTCCCATAATGTCACTTTCCTTAAAGGCGCTGCGGATGTCTATGGGCGGCGCTGATTGCTTTCCATCAGGTGACATACCTGCTAGTTTGCCCCCCATCCCATAAAAAAAAATACATATCGTTACGCCTATCTCCCGTGGGGGTAGGCAGAAACCACAGATTTCAATCTGTGACGATCTCGGCATACTTCCCTTGCTTCCTTCACACTCATTATTCCCCTCATGCAAAATGCCGGTTAAGGGTACTCTTGACCAGGCCTTTCTTAAATACTCCAGCAATTTGGTGGTATGTTTTCCGTGGTCTTCCCCTACCGACCCTTCCATCCACATGTGCAACGTAAATTTCTTTTGACAGTCGTCTTTTATCCATCCTCTCTATACGCCCAAACCATCTAAGTGTCTCTTTTTCAACTTTTGCCACAACACAGCACACAATAATTACTTTGTTTATTAATAAATAAATCACCTTTCATTTTAATAAATTATTCCAACACCGTCTATAAAAATGACTACCATCCCAACCACATCGATTGTTGGTAGTCAAATGCAATGCCAATCAGCCGTAATTCCCAACCGCAAAAGATAAAACTATGCAATGACCTTATGCCTAAGTTCTTATTTTGTATTCAAGAGCTAACCGCAGTAGTAGTTCCATAAAATGTATGTGTGATGACGCTGGTAACCAGCATGCCATTTTGCTTACTTTTTTATTATAAAATAAGTATTATGTTTGGGTTTAATTTACATACTGATGAGACTTCCATAATAAAAAAATCGAGATAATAAACACTATTACTAAGTCAGTAACAAGTGTACAAGATGTACGAGATGACGAATTAAATATTTTAGATATTAGATTTTTCCACTTTTAATACTGTTTAGAACGTTAACTTAATGTAAATAGGAATTAATATATCGTTCTAGAAGTCTATAGAATTATGATATTTTATACCTAAAATTATCAAGATATAAAATGGATCTTAATATAATATATTATCGACTTAAAGTGTTTTAAGCAGCATAACATTAATGTATATATTTACACATATAGATATATATTATGAACAAGATAATATATATTCACATAAAATAAAAACTGAAACTATTAAGTTAAAATCTTGTTTGACCAGAACTTTTGAAGTTGAATTACTCTAGGTATCTAGTAATTAATTACACAGGCCTCGTCGGGCCTGTCTAACGTAGGTTAAAGAAGCAAAATTTTGGGTAGGTATCCCCACAACTTAAATTATTAAACATTTAATACATCAAGAGAAAATTAGTTCACAGTTTATATCAATTTGTTTAATCGTTATAGAATTTATTATATACAGGAGTATATAAATTCTATATGAATAGCATTTTGATATAAATAAATATCATAGATTTAGTAACCCATTCGCTAGAAGACAGTGCTTTCCATAAAAACGTAGTATATAAAAATCTAGAATTGAGTTTCAATTTCTGTTAACTCTACGATAATCCCAATCTTTTGTCAGCGGTCCACAGACTTCTTCATTATAGTGTTGTTAGAAGTTATTACTTAATAAAATACGAATAAGAGTTACCTGCATTAAAATAGAAAGTGCTAAAACAGTTTTTAACACAATATAATTGATGTTGTGGATGATGATAAAAGAAAACACATTCACTTTTAAAGACACCAAAACTAGCCTCAAAAAGGTGCCATCAACACACAAATACATAAACCTATAATAGATTCACATTTAATCAATTAAACAAAAAGCCAAGGCAATCTGCAGACGAGGACTGCACTCCCCTTACCCAAACATTCTACGTTTCCGTAACGAAGATTAATCGAGGAGTGGTTAATGATAATGGAAACAAAACGGGAGTAACGCGACGGCTCTCCAAAACGTGAGAATTTCAATTCGCAGTTTTAATTAAACTCCTTTAGGTAGATGCTTGCCTGGTACAAAAACGTAGGCAATGCTCATTCTTGAGGGTTGATTAAACGGATTAGCTGTGATAAATGTGCATTTTATAGGAGAGATTTCTCTAGTTTGTGGTTTTGTACGTTTTATATAGTGTTTATATAATTGCACGAAATTTATTTTATTCTAATTTCCATGTAAGTTACAGGCTGTACGCCGTGCTAAGCGGTATCACGCGATGGAATCCCGCGCCTGGATTCTGTCTTGTCGTTCACCATCTCGTCCAGCGCACAATCCCATTAGACCCAGAACCCAACGCCGATAGCACTTTCTGATCAATTTCATGAAAACGGCAGTAGTTCAGTTGGTAAGGTTCAGATTTTAAATCTGAGGTCGTAAGTTGATATCTTATATTGGACTATTAATGTTAACCATTTACAAAAATTTACATCTCGAACTAATTATTATAATAATTATTAAAACATTTATGCGTATGAATAATTGTTTTTAGATTACTTTTTACCGTATTTTCTTCTCAATTAATGATATGTTTAAATCTTTTACAAAAGGTAAATTAAATGAAAAATAAACTCGTAGGTACAGCTTTTGTTCACGATGCTTTTGTATCAAATACATTTTGACCTGGTGACCAAAATCCTCAAAAATTTTAAGAGAAATTAAAAGGAGAGTCTAAATGAACAGAAATAAAATACACATATTTTTGTTCATTTAGCCGAAAAACCATTTTTTTCGTTAAAGAAATGTAACTTTCAATCAACCTTCCAAGAAGTTAATACTAAAATAATGAATAACTGAGGCGATTGCCTTAGCATTATTACCGAGTTATAAGCAAACGTCCTTTAGTAGCATTAGATACCGTTATGATGATCAACAGGCACTGAGAAACCATTACCCGATGGAGTCACATCACCTATCAACCCTCAAGAACATGCATATGGCATTTCCAATACCCTGGGAAATATATTCAGTGATAACAAAATGGAACTGCATTTATGATGTGGTTTTACAGGTAGTTGAAACTCGATAATCCGTAAATATTGTTGTACGTATAATACTTTATCGACATTGAAAATAATAATGTACACTAAATTTGTTATCGATAATCGATTAGAGTGTCTTTTATTTTGTAGGTTTTTATTGTCTATAAATTCGACGACTAATTATTAAGTTTCTCTAGAATTCGGGAGGCCTGTGCCAATGCAGTGGGACATATATGGGCTATGAAAAAATATTTCAAGTATAGAAAGAATTTATAATGTCGTATATTAAAAAAGAGTCAAAATCAGACCCGTCTTGATCAGACATGTTTTATGGTAGGGGTAGGCAAACAAGTGGGTAACTAGATGGGAAGTAAAGACCATCACCCATGGACACGTGCAACAACAAGGGTACGCAAATGCGTTATCTGCCTTACAATAAGTTGATGATAATAAGCGAGGAAGAGTGAAGAAAGAAGAAAGAATTTGGACTATCCGAATCCCTGTATTCACTATACGAAACGCAATATCATAGAAAAATACAACTATCTTACGCGACGAGTCTTTCCTGGTAGTCTGGTGGTGGTAGGAGTCTACCCATTTGTGGCATAGCAGGGCTCTTTGACAATTAATATAATATTACGTTCTTTATTTCATTTTATAAAAACGCACGTAAAGAAATGTTATTTCTATTCAAAAACAAAAAAGCATATATGCGTACTTAATTGTGCTAAATAAAATTACTCATTAACTAACTCCAATTAGCAAAAGTAACTGTTGATGAAAACCAAAAGTTTGTGTGATTGAATTACACGGAAACAGTCGACTGTAAAGTAACTTAGCGACAAACTTTGCCTTGAAGGTACCTATATCTCATGAACCAGATAAATTTAATTGAATCAATAACTTTTCAATAAGCTTGTTGTCGTTTTTCGTGTTAAAAGAAATAATACGTTTAAAGGTTTTCTATTTTGCCAATGAATAAAATATAATAATTGTAAAAATTAATAGAATCGATATTATTGTTGTTGTATTACCTAGCTTATTAAATTCCTTTTTGCCAGTCTGTCTCTTTTATGGAAGAGATACGCAAACGAGCTTTCGGATTATCTTATAGTAAATAACCACTAGCACTTTTGAAATACTAAGATTACAGCAAATTCTGAAAAAGAATTCTGTGTTTGTCCATTCGCGCAATTAGCACTATCATGGAAAAGGATGAACCAATTACGATCGAACTTTAACCAATATAAGAATATTATAAGGAATAATTTACACTGTTTTACTCCAGAAAAAAATTAGTTTCTAGGTAACCCAAAAAAATTCAAACATGCATTTCTTTCATAATAAGAACTTGGCAATGCCTTTAAGGTAACTACACTTAACCGTTCCAATAATAGTGATCGGAAAATTCACGTCATAGTCCAATAGAAGAAGCGAACCAACCATAAAACTTAACTGAATGAATACCTCAAAAATAAGATATCTGCAAAGATGTAACTTAATGTTCATTTCTGGAGGAAAGAATATTAACCCACCTCGCTCGTCCAAAGCGAATATAACGGCAGGCGGTAAGTACAACCTTGAAATAACTAGGGTAGGCTATAGAAATATTTATCCCCATATGGGAGAATCAAACCCGCGAACACGGACGACAAAACTGTAACTTTGCCACTGAGCCAATTAGGGCGTTGTCGACTACTTATCTGAATATTATTCAAAAGTCAGATATCTGCAACGTTGTAAATGAAAGTAACATTAATGACTACAAATGCGTATTAGGTCTACTTCCGTCGTGTTGTGGAGTCTTGTATCTAATAAAACAATGATTGACTGCGTGGAGACGCAAACGTGACTGGAATTTTACGTTCAATTTTATATCCAAGCATAAAAACAGGGCTGTGTACAACGTGAAAGATTCATAACGCGATACCTCCGTGTCGGTTCAGTGTACGAACTGTTCTTTTGCTAGTCTTTTGTTGTCGTTTTTTCTTTGTAAAACATCTCCTTTTGCCGAAGCTTTAGGAGTCGAGATATATCCTTTTTTGAGAGATAGCTTAGTGTGTAAGAGCATGATCTGATGAAGACGTGCGCTCCGTATCGGCATAGCCTCTGTTTATCTTTATGCGTCATTATTTAGGTCGTACGCTTCAGTTATTTATATACATGCTTTTCCTTTATACGACACTTTGACTGGCACGTCCACGATGAAAATGAGTTAGGAAGTGTTTTAAATGTTTTTAACGACCTTTATGGTTGTTGCAAACATATATTTGTGTTATATTTATGCATATCTTTGAACCATTATTTTTTTACTGGTGTAGTGTCGCGTGCCAGTCATTCTGCTTACGGCGACACACGGGATCTTTAGGGGGTTTTATCTTCTATGTAATTGAAATTATTAATATAATATAAAATTATATATATATATATATATATATATATATATATATATATATATATATATATATATATATATATATATATATAATTTCAGTTTCTTGTGCGGGACGGGTGATATATCTAAAGACGTCAGTCGAGTCGTCATACTTTTGTTTTTATAAAACAATTTATTTCTTTTTTTATTTTCAATTTAAAAAGCAATATAATGTACAAGGTTTTAATATATTCATACAAAAAGTTTTATTACATTAGTGATATATTTATTAACCCTTTGCGCTCGAGGCGCTTTTCTGTCGGATGAACCAGCAACTCGAGAGTAATCGCACGCGCTCCCGCTTACTTCATGAGTTCATTATTGTTAACTTAAAATAATTTTAGACACAATAAGACACTTTAAACTCGTATATTTTAACACTATTAGCTTAATGTAATACAATTATTAAATAATTATATTCTATAATTTTGCTTCTTATGATATTTTGTGAAACAATCTCCAATGTGCATTCTTGGCTTGTCGGGTGAGAATCACCCGAGATAAGACATTTAGACACCTCGTAAAATGATCTACAAAAGGCCAAGTAGACTTTTCAAGCGATATTCCTTAAGTCAAACAGAAATAAACACATCGATCTGAATGGTGCCTCTCAGGCACCGCTCGAGTTATTGCATCACATGTTGTGGTGCCTGAGAGGCACCACTCGAGCGCAAAGGGTTAATATAACGTGTAAGATGTTAAGAGCTAAGCTAAGAGCACCGCAGATAGATACGTCGCATACCTTATGGCAAGTATTAAAATAATAGGAGGGGAAGAAAGAAATAAAAGAAGAAATAATCTACCGTTGAACATAGCCTCTCCCAAAGCGCGCCACCTAGCCCGATCTTCGGCTACAAGCATTGATTCTCTGCCATTCGCTCTGCATAGATCGTCGCTTTATCTAGACAGGGACTGTCCCATACTACGTTTACCGAGACGCGGTATCCACTGCAGCAGATACTGTAATAATTAGTTTTACCTTTTTTTTTGAATTTATTTCATGAAAGCAAATGAGCTATAAACCTTTCCAATCTTTTTTTTTTATTGCAAATACTGTTTTAATGCATATTTGCTTAAATTAGTGATTAAAACATCACGAAAATGCCTAAGCGAATATTTTCGACGAAAAGACCATGTTTGAGTTTGGTGTCTATGAATAATACTTTTTTTTAAATAATATCAATACTTAAGTTTAGCCTATGTTATAAATTTTTATATAATTAATAGTTATAATAATTATATTTGAAACTCTTTTTCTGAAATCGCAATGGGATTTAAATATATTTTTTAAAGAAGATTAGACATATTTTGATATTATTAGAATTTTGGTTCACCGTTTCGACATTAAGTTAAAAGTGTTTGTGCGAAGAAAATATGGTAAGTCTCAATTGTTCAATTGTATAATCGAACCCATGACCTTAGCTGCACATCGTCACCACTTAAGTTATTGCTGCTTCATTATTTATATAATTAAAAAAAATATTTATTTAGTTCATGCTTTTAATCATCGTTAATATTATATATACACACCGCCAGCCGTTTTCTATGGGGTCCTAAGCATTATCCTTTATTGACTCCTTCCGTTTTATGCTGTCTTTTACTAACCTATCCGATTTTTTTCTGCCATCGTCCATTTCGTGCCCTTTGAATTCTAAGTATGAATATGCCGCATAGAAACATGGAAAAGATCTTAACAGTAATAATTTTAATATTATATTTAATATCAACTTCAGCTTTAGGTAGAAACGAGCGTCGAAGTTAATAAAATACTTAATAAGACAGTACAAACAACACAATTTGTTCGCCAGTGAGAGAGTATTTTCGTATGAATTTATACTTAAGTTTTAAGGGAACAGAGATTTAACAGACCTCCGAGGAATCCATTAACGAGCTCAGATTAGACGCGTGACCCTTGCGTGATGCTAGTTTTATTAACGTCGGGTCTTATATCCTTTAATACGACCCCGGACAACAATCTAGGTGTTTTGTTGGTCCCAAAAACCATTTCGGTCCACCCACTAAATTATATATCGACAGTAATTTAGTATAATACCTTGACTAGGGTAACTTTAAGAGGAATTAATTTATATTAAATATATGTTAAAACAAATTTCCTTGTACATTTATGTTACAGATATCATAAATATTAGGGGAATGGGAAAATGGGAATATGCTAAATGCTGACATCGCATCTGTAATGCTTTTAGTGTTGCAGATGTTTACGAGGAGGCATTGATTGTTTTCCATCAGGCTACTAGCTTGCTCGTTTGCCTTCTAATCCGATATATATATATATATATATATATATATATATATATATATATATATATATATATATATATATATATATATATATATATATATATATATATATATATATATATATATATATATATATATATATATATATATATATATATATATATATATATATATATATATATATATATATATCGGATAGCTCAAAGTTTATAAACTATGGCATCGATTACTACCTATAATTCAAGACATGGAGAGCAGCCTAGCCCACCAATGAGACACTTGAATATCGACATAAAAACGTATAGTATAGTATGGTGCCTGCACTGTGATTCAAATTTGATTTTCCCATGTTCCATACGAAACCTACTAAAAAACACCCCACTTTATCGCGACGGCCCTAATAAGCGTATAGACATAAAAACCAACACCAATCCACTTTCAACTTAATACAACGCTTCAAAATATAATAAGCAATCAAAACGAACTTGTTTCACGCAATAAGATTACGTACAAAAATAAATGTTTTGAAAGCTTGTTTGGATAAACAGAGAACAGACGTCGCAATAACGTTTCTTACTGTTTATAATGTTGTTGACTTGAACAAATGGCGGCGATGAGATTAGTTTAACATTACGAATTTAATAGTGGTAGAGTCCATGCCTCAATTAACTCAACTCTAGGTTAACCCGGGAAAGTAGCATACACTCACAGAATATGCGCATTAAGTGGTAACTTTTTCTATTTCCACTGTATTTCGTATCGTGAGTGTAGATTTGAGAACACCCTCCTATTATTTACAGCTTTATTATGCTAAGCCTGTAAATTATAGGAGAGAGTAAGTAAAATTGGTTTGTCGTGAAAATTTTATTTCATAATATATATCATGGAGAAAAAACTGAAGATAGGAGGAAAAGTAGAAGACCAAATAGAAAGTTTACAGACCAATTCAAAAAGAGCATGGGTGGAGACGTATGGACAAAATGGTAGAGCGAGCAATAGATCAAAGAAGATGAAAATTATTACATCGTGCTATACACTTTAGTTTTAAGT
Organism: Baronia brevicornis; assembly: GCA_031353405.1. Lineage (NCBI taxonomy): Eukaryota > Metazoa > Arthropoda > Insecta > Lepidoptera > Papilionidae > Baronia > Baronia brevicornis. The sequence continues at coordinate 100,584 of JASFAT010000734.1, forward strand.
AGGATGGATACCGTTCTTGACAGGTCAGGACATATTGAGTTTCGTTTATGAATTAACGATATTCAATCATCTCAGGTAAGATTGACAGCCGAGATCCGAAACGTGAGTCTGTTCTTCTTCTCATTCGCTCTCTCAGTCTTGATGATCGCTTATACAGTATTACGTACGTAGATACTCGTGACGTGTAAAATTTCCTAAATCTCCCACATTTGAAAGTCATCACGATTGTAAGCGAATATACGCAATGACTGCACATGAGGGCGACAGGTGAGCGCTATAAGGGTCCGTAAATAAAATGAAACAAGATTGGAGGACGCACACCAGATGTTGTTTTGACCTAAAACAAGTTAAGAGTGCAGTGCGTTATCGCACGCATCTGGCGCTGGCGTTTTTATAATACTACGACGTTAAATTTTACGAACTCCCTTCACAAAAGCAATGCTATTTAGAATTTTTTCCCTCTGAAATATTATGGCTATTCCTTACGCAATAATCCAAATGGAGAATGGTTTTCGAGGCTCTTTTTTTTAAATTCGATGTGATTTAGGAGAATATCAGCATTAAGTAATTTTAAGAAAATTATTATCCATTAGACCACGCTTTTTGAGTAAATGTATTAGACTTTATTCCACAGAATACTTATTTACGTTAAAGTACTTATCATTTTCTTTATTTGTAACATGATGTTTCCTGCTACTTTGTTCGCGCCAAAATTCTTTTAGGGTTTTACAGAGAAAAGTATCTCAAATAACAAAATACTCATGAAGGTCTAATCAAAATTAAGTGAGCTGTATCCAAGGTTAGCAAAAGTAAAAAGATTAAAAAACAGATAATTAGCAAATATAAAAATGTTAAGTGTTTTTAAAGAAAGGTAGAGACTTCGCCTTTAAAAATAATTTAGATTTTAAAAATAGAATCTTGTCGTTGTCTTGGTATGGAAAAAGGGTTAATCTATAGAAATAGCATTCACCATCTATTAATAACCGGAGTAGATATCACATGAAAATCTAAAAAGCGGGTCTATAAAGGACTATTTCAAGGCCCTCTCACTTTACACTCAATTTATAAATAAAATAGGCGACGCGTCATTTTTATTCGTTGTAATATACACTACAATATTAAATATATCAGTAATTTAAATTTTAAAGCAAAAGTTGTTTTAATAAACCTTTCCCATCCGTATATAGAACTAAAATTAAACACAAAATCAAAATACAATACATAAAATTGAACCTTTTAAGCAGTCAGAGCAACTTATTAATTTAATAATTCTAAAGTAAACGGTATATGATATAGTGTTTGTGCGTAGATCAACACATAAGAATGTATCACTGCCACCGTCTAGATTGAGATATGCATTTATGTGACAATACTCACCAGAACAGTGCCTGGGCTTATTGTTCACAACCGTTCAAACGTGCCTCGCACAAACTGGGACGTTGATAGACTCGTGTTTAACAGACAATAGCCAGGGATTACACTTCAAGGGTGAGTCTACATTTATCGTTGTTGTACATATATGTATTAGATACATATATTAGACATATTGATTGATATTTATATCTTATACAATGAAGTTGCTTTAGAGCTTTACATACAAAATGATACCTTGTATCATGTGGCTCAGTGTTAAGTTCACATGAATTTTCAGGTCCGAGTTCAAATTTCGATGAAAACTAAAATTTTGTTTTAAACACAAAACATAGGTTTAGGGTCTTTGAACTTTATTTGTGAATATCTAATCTCTAAAAAACGCTGTATTTTAATTATTATTATTTTACATCAGACCCTGCGAGTTACTTTGTATTAAGTGATCACCAATGCCCATAGAAATTCTCAACAAAGGCGTCCCAACGCATCTGAGATTCGCCTTTTTTGAACACATATGCTCATATTCAGTTAAAAATATATGTAAAATGTGTTTATTTTATCTATTTAATTTAGATAATAATTATAACATTGGAGCATAGATTTGGATGGAGCATAGTAGGTCCCACTAGGTAGAAAAAAAGAAATAATTATTTTAAGTTGGAATGAAATTTATACCACTGATTAAGTATATAAATATCTCAATCCTCACTACATTATTCGTTTATCGAAATACTATTACAAAGGAATACTGCCACCTCTCAAAGGAAGCCGCTATCGCCTTAAAATCTATTATTAATTCAAAATTTGAAAAACGTAAGTCTCCTCGAATCATTGCAAAATCCTAACAGACAGTATAAAAGCAAAAAGCTAGTTGTTAAAATACCGCCTAGTCCATTAGGCCGGACATAGCCGCCGACTGCATTCCCTCGTGCTGTGTCATCGGTGACGCACGCTTACCTGTAACAAAGAATTCACTTATTAACTCTCACGAGATGCAGACCTTGTTTGTAAAAGGAAGTGGACAAGAAAAACATTGTTGTGTTTAATTTAGATTTTTATCCATTTCTCTTTACGTTTATGGAATTGTATGGAGCGTTTTTTATATATCTTTTATCATTACACTTCAACCTGAATAGCAAAAATTGTTAGTCATCCTTCAGTCGTAATTATAGAATATAATAGACGTCAACACAGCTCGATGTAGGATAATTTTGAAAACAAAATCTTAATAATTACAGAGCTTAATATTAAAAAAATTGTAAAACTTCTAATATAAACAGTTTTTTGCAGCATACTTATGCTTAACAAGCTAATTTGAAAGGGTTAATTAATGCTTATGGTTCCTCCTCCTCTTTAGTCGTACAGTTCAGATGGAGTGGCGACGAAGGTTAATAATCATGTTTAAAAAAACTAACATTCACATTAAAGTTGAGGTAAGTAAAGAAATACATTCTGAAATCTATAAAGCCTAAATATTTGCTCGCTTATAGTTATTATATAACATAGTAGACCGCAAAATAAAAACTTACAAAAAAAAACTTATGAAATTCTTGAAACAGGAAATCATAACTGTATATTGATAATAAGTATAAATATTTATTATATTATGAGACAAAGACAAAAAAGCATTTTCCTGCATTGGAAATAAAACCAACACGCAATGCAAATCAATACCGAAGCTTCGAGTATAAACGCCGAAAAAATAAAGTAATCGGTTGCAGCAGCTGGTATTGGTCCTTTATCTAAACACCTGACCAAAAAGACAGGTGTTTTGAACCAATATTCGATACAGCAGTGGTTTTCAAACTTTTACGAATCAAAACTTGCGATTGAATATTAAAAATTTAATATTCAATCGCAAGTTTTGATTTAGAACAAGAAAAGTTTATTTACTCTCATGGCAGCAACACAACATATCTGTACTTTAAAATACTAGTTAAAACTGTAGTGATAACTGACTATTAAATTTATTTAAAATAATAAAACTTTTAACTTAAATCAATAAATCCATTTTAAATACACTTATCGTTATAAAGTTCAGATCCAGAAAAAAGGCTGGTACAAAATACATACCAAAAATATATACATAAAAAAGTTGATCATGCTGAATCAAACGATATAGGAATACATTGAAACTAAAAGGAAGACCAAAAAACTATTGTATAAAAGGAAATCTTGTCGTATGAAAATGCAATTGTATGACAAGATTATATTTTTGTATATCTACAAATAATCAGGCTTATGATCACCAATCAATCATAAATACAATAGTTACAGCAATCCACTATTGGACATAGACCTATCCCAAGCAGATTGGCCGTAATGGTATTGTATACATGCTGTCCCTTATTATAAACACAGTAATTATAGTTTAGGAACCTCTGATGTATACAACATCCCGATTTCGCTGGGTTCGCCGTGGAAAGAGCAGGTGGTCGAACCTATACCATTTTATCTTTGTTACTACGCTCACAGTTTTTGCTAGTAGTTCTTTTTTTTTAGTGGTATATTTTTTTCGGTCGTTAAGAATAATCTTAACGACCAAAAAAAATTATTTTAAGCCATGTGAAATTTTGAATTTAAAATAGTGTGATGTAACTTATCTTTTAATACGAGGAAACTGCGTTTATATTTGATGAGTCATCGGACAAATCAAATCATTATAGTTCTGACGAAATTATGATAGGTATTGAATTATTAGTATTGTAACATTGTGGGCCAAAGGGCTTTTAAAACTTCATCGGAAGGCCTGTCAAGTGAAAGCCCGCAAGTTATGGAGTTGGATAAGCGACACTGGTGATAATCCGATGATGAAGGCAACCCGGGGTGGGTTGCCTTCATCATCGGATCAATTTTGAAATCTGGCTTAAACGATGGAAGACGCATCATTAAGGAGGTGTTAGTAATTCAAGGGTCCCTGAGGTGTTGTTGATACCTCGACTTAGACCACTTTCAGTGAAGGAAATTGGATCGGTTAGTTAACATTCATTGTTCGAACACATCACAACGAACACAACACATTTTAGGCATTAACTCGGAATGTATATTTTATGTTTAATTCACTCATTTATTTATATATATATATATATATATATATATATATATATATATATATATATATATATATATATATATATATATATATATATATATATATATATATATATATATATATATATATATATAGTAATATAATATGTAACAGAAAATTTATAGTATTATATTATACAATCTAACTGAATATATTGTATCATGTTTTAACGTCCGGTAAATTTTTAGATAAGAAATAATTCATTGAATAATAATACCGATAGCTGATATCTTGGATTCCCACACTAAAGTATCGATGAAACATTTATATAATTTTTTTTGCGAAAAACAATAGCACAGGAAATCAATATCTTAAAAATATAAAATAATAATATTAAAATGAACATTTTTCTTCATCGTTTTATACATAATCCAGTACAGATTAGATGACTAAATAAAGAATTAAACGATTTTTTCTCTCCGTTATAAATATGAGAAATACTTGATTTATTTATTTATTTAAGTATACCAATAACATATTTACAAAAAAATTATTGTTGTATTTAAATAAATAAATCAAGTGTTTCTAGTTGTTTACTTTTTCCTGATCTAGTTTTCTAGAGTTCTATGAACACACGAATAAAAAAGTTAAACATGTAGTTGGATATGAACTGATATAAGAATGACAGTTTTCTTAATAAGGTCAATTGAAAGTTCAGTCTATTGCTTATACTTATATGAGATAGCTCTGCTATGTAACACACAACAGTAAGTGTTGCGGTATATTTTCGTACATAATATTATAACTTGAGCATCAACTCTTTTAAACAAAGCAATATATAAAGCTAACGCTAAAGCGATATATAAAAATATTTAGATCTCGCAACATATCACATATGTTGCAAAAACTTATAAGTTTTAAAACAAAGCTCAGTTTTGATAAGATTTAAACCCATAAACCTTGACACAAAAAATCAGAACTCTAACCACTGAAGTTCACATACAGTATGGTGAGAGCCTATATAAGTGGCACGGTCAATTGCTAACTTGAAACAAGACCCTACGATTATGCTGATTATGAAAGAGAATACGTAGAACAAACCTACCAGAGTTGCTCTTATAAAGACCTCCCGCAATGCGATAAATACCTGACAATCGTATGAATAAGCTATTTGATAATTAAATTCCTATTATTTTATTGAACATTAAATGATGCTTATGACGAATCACCCTATCTTTCAATGGCTTTTTTTTTCAATTTTTACACGGAGATCCTAATAATTGAAAATCGATTTCTGCAGTCCCAATGTTTTTGCGTAATTTCTTTCAAAATCAGCCTTTAGTATTGACACAACGAACCGAGTAAAAAAAGAATTTCTGTATAATCTCTAGAACGATGCTTCGGGATTGCTTTATAATCCTAATCATAATTTAAACGAACGTGTACTATGAAGAAAACCTATAGATTTAAAATGAAATGGACCGTAACTGTATACTGTTTGGATAAAGCATAAAGCTCAAATTTCTTTACTTCGCTCCGGTATAAGGTTAAACGAATATGTCAAGAGTGTCCGGTGAGTCAGCAATATAAACATCTGGCCTGCTTTTTACGCTCATGCATCACAGTTTACAAAAAGGTTATGTTGCCTACGCCTTGACTAATGTCCCTGCTAATGGTGTTTTCGAGTGCGTGGATTATCTGTACACTAGTTTTGTGTTTTATTAACGGTTAGTAATAACAACACATTTAGTAACTTTATGATAAATATGTTTTACAACTTAGCCTATATGAGGTGCATCGTATTTACGACAGATTCATTTTTAGTAAATTTATTATTTAAGGCTAGGCCAAAAATAGATCTTTAGATGCCATGTTAGGCTTCTGTCACCTAGCCATAACGCGACAATGGTAATTTGACAAATTAACACAATAATCGGACAAATCCAACAACGAAACGAATGACGACTTTTAATGAGGCCTGTAAACTAAAATTAGACTGAAGCTTAAAGCGGAGCCAGTTAGCAGAATCATCGACAGTCAATTCCCAAGCGCAGTCCGGTTAACCGGTGACGTAGAACCCGGTTAAACGGGTAAACACCGTTGGTATTTACATTGAACATTCACACCGGAGGTATTTAATTGATATCGCCCACGGGCGTGTGTGCGCATTCATTTCTACCAACTTGTGATTCATGCGAATATCCGATTTTGTAACGTGTGCGTGTTGTAAAAATATTTCGGGGTAACGGTTACTTATAAGCCAATACTTATAAATATATATTATATATATTTACTTTTAATATATTTACATATTTATATATTTAGTCTATAATAAATTTACATATTTACTTTTCTTTATATTTTTTGGCACTAATTTAGTAAAAAAATTTCACATGTTGGAGTAAACTATAGTAGATTCTCTGACGTGATCGCTTAAATTAATTTACTTGCATTAGCATATATTATTATTTACTTCAATTCTAATGACAGAAGGATTATAGTTAATGAGTTTACTATGGTATAGCTACTCTAACCTGTCGCTGGGGTTAATATATGTACATAGTAACTTTGACACCTTTTCTATATAGTCAGCGTTAGTCCCGAACCAGGTTTCATTGCTAAACTTGCGACCCTTGTGGTATACAAACAAAGTATGTATACCACTCGCTAGTCACAAAAAACTTCTCTCAGATGATGATGATGATTAAGTCGTCCATAAACCTCGTAGAAGCCAATGATGAGGACGACGAAATGTACCAGTCAGAACAATTTAATGAATGTTTTGGAGCCTTTCATGAAGTTGAAAACTCATTACATACCGGTCAAGAACGCCAAAGCTAGCGCCAATACCGGATTTTAAAACAACGGAGTGATATCACGGGACCCGTTTGATCAATCCACAACGAATCCACCAACGTTTTGAACTTACAAACGCCCTCTAAGGAATGTTTCACGAGGAATTTCAATTGTTACTTGTTAAAAGTCAATTTCAAATGAATTATTCATCCCATGTTTTAACTACAAACCCTTATCATAATTACAACATTTACAACAAATTGTTTAAAGGTAAAATGAATTAAATTGTGATAGACCCATGATAGCACAAACGAGCCGCCTTCATTGGGGAGGAACCAAACCCTCACAGAATATCGAAGTCAAATGGTGATATTTTACCTACTAGGTTACAACCTTTCATATGGTGAGTGTAGGGATCCGGAGGCCCTATTCCTTTTCCCTTCCATTATTTTTCCTTGTTCCCTCCTATTTCTTCCTTTTCCACACATTATGAACATCCTTATTATATATAAAGTAGGAAATTCATGTGCCGTGCCCTTAGTATCGTAGATGAGCATGAAAACCCTTCCATACTTACAGCAAACAGACCCTTATTTGCTTATCAGGCGTATGCTCGTTTGAGTATACTTTATACAACTTTAATGAGTTAAATTTATGTTTTACGGTTTGATTAATTGACGGAATAATTTCAATGTAAATATATTCCTATGTACATTTGTATACACATCTACCTAACATGAAGCACACAAATACAAATATTGAATATTAGTTGCCTTATCTATCGGACCCAACATTAAATATGAGACCTGTCCGATAAGGGTTCAATAAACTTTGGCAGACCCTATCTATGTTATGCAAATATTGTAACAGACAAAACGTTAGCACAATGTTGTGTGAGGAAGTAAATACACGAACTACTACACTATTTATAACTTCAAGAATATATACATGTATGATATTTAATTTAATACAATAATTCAAATTATAATAAATCAAATAATATTTACAGCGATTTTGTCAGTAACTTGATCCACAACTTAGTTTCCAACAGTAAAAAAAGTTTTTTCACTTTTCATGCTGGAACCTTAAACATTTCACAGTTGACTAGTAACCTAACACTTCCGTGGCAGTCCTGTGCTATCTCACTACTATTCCCTATTCAAAAAATGTTTTTCCCCACCAACAGACACATAGAAAATGTTAAAATAATGTCATAGATTTGGATTCTCAAAACTCGACAACAATTGATCAGTGCCATGAATTTTAACATTCTAATGTAACTTTAGCTTCATTTATTGAAATGAATGCATTTAATTGAAATTCTAGCGCTTTATTAATATACTATGCTGTATAGATTTCATTATTGTCATCCAAAACATGAATTATCAGTATTTCACATTTCAATGGCATCACGGACATGGATTAGAGAGGGTTGTTTTCCAAATCCAAGATTATATTACCATAGCTTTTTTTTGCACAAATATGGCGCATTTTAAGGAAGGCTTATGTCCAACATTGGAATGCCACAGGCTATTGATGATGATGATAGCTTTAAACTATGATTTTGTGGTAAGTTAAGCATTTGACGTGAAAAAGAATTATCATACCACACAGCTTAACAACCTTCAGACAGTTTTTATTTATATAATAGAACTAATGTTGCATTGTTTCGCGCGGGAATTAATAGCAATAAATTAAATTAGTCCATATTTGACTGTGAAAAACTCCTCCGTCACTCATCTATGCCAAGTCCAGCACAAAGGCAACATTATATTCGTCAGACGTATAAATAGGCGCCAGTAGGATCATTAAGATAAATTAAAACCAGATCACGTAATACGCATATAATGCCTACTATGTGTGCACTCGAGTGTAGTAAGACGTCGCACACATACGGCACAACCGATCAAAGTTATAATGCCTTTCACGCACCGACCCTAATTGAATTACTTTCATCGTTAGATTATATGAAGACATTAAATTTGTTGTATAATATGGAAAATTATGTGATAGAAAAAAGACAACTCTCACTGTCACAGAAAAAGTACAATGCAAATTGCGAACAGGGCCCTGAAAGAGAGAATTATGCCCCGATGACCGACTGATGATGATATACCTATTAAAAAATTAACGCTAGACATAAATAGACACAAGCCGGTAAAGAAACTTCTCCAAAAGAAAAGAGGCAAAAGAAATCTCCTATCCTTGTAAGATCGCTCACAGGACTATATCTACAGAAATTTGAAATGTTCGTCTTTCGTTTTCACATCTTCGAAGACGTAATTATGCTTTCGGTAAATTTATATTGAAAATTATAAATCAATTATAATTACAGAGATATGCAACCACATCACACACATCTCTAATTATAATTGATTTAAAATATATACTCACTAAATATACTTATTTTTCATTACGATTAAAAATGTGATGAAATTATCATGGCTGATGATTTCTCGGGGATCTTAGTAAATTATGAATGTCTAAGGTGTTACAAATGTTGTGCAAATGTCTATGTGCGGCGTCGATTGCTCTTCATTAGGCGACACGCCTGCTCGTTTGCCTTTTTATCCCTATATAATAAAAAAAATATTATCCACATACTATTTATATTGCTTTTTTATTAATGTTTCATTTACAATGATATTTATGAATTTACATAATATTTTTTCGTATAAAATATTATTAAGTTAATTTCTGATGTTTATTATAAACAAATCTGCAAAAACTATAGCGCAGTAGTAAAAAATACAAATATTATATATTCTATTGTGCTGACACAGTTAAAAAAAAACAATTCAATTGGTTATAGACATAAAAACTACACAAAGCTAAAATAAAAACGATAGCACGTACGACTTTCGATTCGACATCGGCACCACTGATCCGATTGTGTCGTAAAGCGTTCGGTCAATGCAAGACTATTATGTTTTATTACGTCATTCTTCTTTACCGTATCTTGACAAAATGTCCCGTGTTGTCCTAACTTTAATTTAATGTCAACATTTGCACGAACATGTTTAACGTTGTAAGCAAGGGATATGGCGATTATTCCAGTACATTCAGTATTGATTTTAATTCTACTACCACATTACATGATATTGGAGTCAAAACAAAGCGGTTAGCGTGTTTGCAAAGGGCTTTATCTTCAAAATAGGTTTATATATTGTAAAGTGTCTGGTTCCATTTTGATTAAAATCAATCATTTATTTGTTAATTATTAACATAAATTGATTCTATCTAACAGCCGTAACAGTTCACTGATAGACATTCGCTTCTTTCAAATTTAAAGATGTTGCCATATTCCCGAGTGTGCTGGTTGGGCTTATAGATTTGTTGTTTGTTTGCCCATAGTCGACCCGTAAGATACCTACGAAAATAAATGGGGTGGTCCTATTCTATATTAGGAACTGCTGTATTATTGATACCGTCCTCAGTTAGTCGTCTTGATAATTTGTAGACTTCACTACATACATAGTTTTTTGTAAGTATCTAGTTATTGTTGTTGTTGTTGTTGAGATTTTCTTTACAGCGTATATATGTCTAAATGCTGAACACAGGCTTCCCCATTCCTATGGACGTTATAACCCACCTCGCTTGGGTTGAAAGTTGAAGCATCAGATTTTTTTGAACTCACGTAACTACTTGTTACGCACATGTCGTGTTTGAAAGAGATACATAGTAAAGATCTCACAGACATCAAAGCGTACTCACGATGTCACTCGATGAGATACTATGTATATATATATATATATATATATATATATATATATATATATATATATATATATATATATATATATATATATATATATATATATATATATATATATATATATATATATATATATATATATACACACACACACACAAATTTAACAATTATCTTGTATGTTATTTTAATTCTCAAAAATATGTCCATAAAGTTATGTATGTTTGCAAATAATTTTATATAATTCTCTATGATATTAGGTAGAATCAAAATGACAATCTATTTGGCTTATCCCGTTCGCACTTAATGAATGCCTTCAGATATTCCTAGTTCGGTTTTTTCGACAATTCGCCATGTACAACTGCGATGGATTAACGTTCATTTCTCCAGAAATAAGAGGATATAAATATGGGCCGTAAATAATAATTACTAAAATTTATTCAGTTAAAAACTATTCAATAATAATATAAGTTGTGCGTGAATAATTGTTTACTGAGGCAGTAGGTTATTTAAAAATGTATTGTGTTTACACTCCAAGATATGAATATTTTTAATGAAAAATTTGGTAAACATCATAAACAAATTGCTTTTTATAATCTTAGATTTATATAGAGAACGAAAGAAAAAGCTTTTAAATTAAAATTTAATCTACCCCACGAAAAGAAAAAAAAAAGTTTGGCCATATATTTGCTCGTAATCTTAACTAGTCTAGTTTCAATACCTGTCGCTGGAGTGGTGACAAAAACATAACTTAATGGAAGGAAATCATAACTTCAGCTTATTTGATTCTCGACAAGTTTAGTAAGATACATAGTATCATTAAAAACCTTTTCAGTTGTCCATCAGAGGTCTCAGAAAATAAATGAAATAAAATTATTTTAGAACACAGTTTAGACCTTTGACCACGATATTCCAAGAGTTCATGTAAAAGAGGATAATAGAAAACAATATAACATCAAATTCAATATATCACCCAGAACGTGTTACCCGACATATCCGCAAACTAGTATAGGAAAACCATATTTAACAAGCCACGTCGCCTGGCAGGGACGGGTTGTGTTGCGGCCGGTATAACTTGCCAAACATTTGACCCAATAAAATGAACTATATATTTAAGATAAAGGAATATTATATCAAATAGTCGTTTCGAATAAATCCCACCAATCAGTTTTTTTTTAATTTTTAGTTACTATCCATTTTTTCTAGAAATGGATAGTAACTCTATAAGGATAGAAATGGATAGTAAATAGGAAACCTACCCATCTAGGTTTTAAAGTTGAACATATAAAGTTCGTAAAAAAGGGTGGATAAATGACTTGAGGCAGATATTTTTAGAACATACATACTGGCTCCCTGTAAAAAAATCCAATGTCTTCGCGTGCTTAAATTGTATTTAGAGTCAGCATTTTAAGTCACTACGTAATATTTCCTATGATCGAACTTCTGTAAATCAAGAGTCAGATAACGATCGCAACTTGCATACAAATGCGAATAGGCGGAAAAAGTTCAAAATAGTTATGTCGCTGCCAGACATAAAATATGCAAAAGATGACTCTCGTGTTTTCGCATCAGGCCTTCGTGTTTGAAAAAAAATATAGTAATTCTCGAAATAAAATATTTTATATTTTCCTTTAATATATAAAAAAATCGATACAAGGTTTAATACAAAACTTTAACATAAGAAACAGTGACCGTCGATCAGATTAATCTTATTTTATTTGATCACTTTTAAAGACTTTAAACCAGTTTGTTGGTAAATCCATTACCCCCATATCAAGAGTATTACGTCATATCTCGTAAAAATGAAATTACAATGAAATTCTCTGCAAAAAGTGACATTTCAATCTTATATGTGAACTGAATGCAGTATAAGAAGTCACAGATGGATATTTTCTTTGAATGATTTTCTTTAAAAAGTTAAGTATAATAATATAAGTAAGCCGATATCACATGTGCAATAGCATCATCATCATTATCTTAAACCCGCAGCAGTGCAAAACTGGTATAGGCCTCCCCAAGAAGCGCCATATAGCCCGATAGAGCCGAAGCTCACGCATTCAGTTTTTACCAGCCTACCTGTGCAGAACGTAGTCCCATCTCCTCTCCAGTACATATCTTCTCACCAGCCCACTGCCACTTCAGTTTACCAATTCTGAAGACTATGTTGGTAACTTTTATTCCCCGTCCGATATAAAACCATATAGCTATATAATATTACAGAGTTCCTGATATAACAAGTAGGTAAACATTACAAAAATGACGTTTGAGAAATCTCTTCCGTAAAGGATAAAAGTTGTTATGTATCTGTGAACGGGTGTACTAAACGATAGGAAATAAAAACAACTGCAAATAACAATGACGAAGCCCTTAAGAATCTACATTATATATTCAATTCGCGGAACGGAGGAAGCATAAATCCTGAGAGGTGTTCGTAAATCAAAGTTTTTGTCTCCGAATCTATAATTTACGAGTCTCTACAACCGACCTGAAGTACTCTTTTGATCATGAGGGTAGAAATCTGAAATTCTTGACAGAAAATATTCCATATAAAAGATTATGATAACAGAGGATTAACACTTGATTGCCCAGCAAATCATTTGTACTATTTGTTTATTAAAAAAAAAACAGGACAGTCAGAATTTTTACTTAGCTAAGATCCGGGACAGGTCGAGATTTTACATACATACATATCGTCACCCCTGTCTCCCGTAGGGGTAGGCAGAGACCACAGATCTACATCTGCTACGATCTCGGCATACTTCACTTGCTTCCTCCACACTCATTATTCTCCTCATGCAAGCCCGCCGGTTGAGGGTACTCTTGACCTGGCCTTTCTTAAAAATTTCAGCAATTTGGTCAAGGTACGTTTTTCGTGGTCTTTCTCTTTTTTTTCTAAGTAAAAATTCTGACTGTCCACATAGTAATGGATTTCCGCAAAGTAACGTCTGACTCCATTAATCATCTTAAAAAATATATTTATAATCCTATATTTTCGTAGAATTTTGTGGCTTTGCATACAGTTGTATGTTGCTATAACTATACGCTGTCTCAAAAAACTAAAAAAATGTATCAATATAAATATAGTTTTTTCTAAATAAATTTAAAAAGCAGTCAAAATGACTTCTTGGGCAATCTAGTGTTAAAACTATTAAAATGTACTACGCTAACTTTTGTAGAAGGTTGACGACCAAGTTGAGTCAGTCAGTGTTTAAAGTATAACTGAAGCTGTCTACAGATGGACTTGGGCATCCCTCAAGGTACGCCACCGAAACAGTCTCATCATTCACCAATGCATAAAAAAATTTAAATGTAACACGTGTGAGTAACATTATTTTTTTTTATTTCTTCTAAAGGCTCCACGCTTTAAATATCTGTTTGTCATTTAATCCAGCTTAGTTAAGATTGCATCTTAAGCAAATTCAACATCTCCTTCCAGAGATACTTCAAGATCACGTTGTAGTAATAGTTTAGAATACTTTTAAGTCAGGGTTTATAAACCAAAATTGAAAAACCTTAAAAAAACAGCAAAACATAATTGCAGAAGCAGTGTATAAGCTAAGAAAACATTATTTTCGAGCTTTTTCAGCTCAAATGATACGCTGGGTTATTATTTCCATATATAAAATATAAGAAAATATAAACATTCAGTAAAATTATTGAAGCCAATCCAATTACAATAATTGGCTTAGATTCAACGAACGGAGGACATGCATAACACAATATGCGTTGCATTCTCATTACTAACATATAGAGTATATCTTATTTATTTGCACGCAACAAGTTGAAGTTATCCTACCTGCTTGAATTTTTCGTAAAACATAAAAATGTTAATTTAGCCAATTCGGGTTATTACATCCAGATATCCTAAAACTGATATTAAGTATTTAAAACAAAATTCAGTTTTAACTGGGATTTGAACCTAGAACTTAAGCAAATTCGACATGACCGTCGAAATCTAGTCTGCGAATCACAAAGGCAAGTTTTATTTTAGTGGTGTTACCATGTGAACAATATAGCTTTGCAATGAGAAATCTTATTGAAATACTACTTTCGCATATAAAGAAGACTGATCTAAACAGGAAATGTTATTTACACTTCCGTCCGATAAAAGTTAAATGCGAAGTCTTATCTTTCGTATACTTGAAGTACATATACATATGTATACACTAGCTTTTGCCCGCAGCTTCGCTCGCGTGGAATTTGGTCCTCCACGTTAAGTTTCGTGACAGATCATTTTAAATAAATATATATTTTTTTTACTTAATTTATGTTCACAATTTTGGTCATAGTGGCACATAAAAGGTAGATATATGCTGTCGCCGAGTTTTATTTAGAACTATTCAAGAAAAAAAATTCTACGGTACATCATCTTTGTGTAACTCCAATGGTTTAAGCAGCGTACGCCAACATAGCTCTCAGAGGCCAGATTTTTTTTCCGACTTAATTGACATGTATCGATATATTACGACCAAAAAAATTACATAAAATCATTACAAATTGTAGCCTATATGTTATTAGTATGTATAACCTATATCACTGTAAAGTTTCATCCAAATCCGTCCAGTACTATTTTCGTGAAAGAGTAACAAACATACATACAAAAAATTTCGAATTTATAGTATTAGTAGGACTAGTAGGAAGTAGGATTTAGGTTAACGCTTAAGTGAGTTCGTACATCGTTCATCCGGTGCGATGAAAGTTTGTATAACTATTATTGGCACTTGAGTGACGGTTTCTGACATATAACCGTCAACGCCAACATCCACCCACGCAACCACGTACACTCAACTACACATTAACATATTATTATGAAGATTGTTTTACATAGCAACGGTTGCTATAGTGATCGTAGATACATTATTAAAGTAGATACATATTTAAATTAAGCCCCCGCTTAAAAATGAATGTAACCCGGATAACGCCGAATTCAACAGCTAGTTGTATAAACAATGATAGTAACTAAGTTTTTTTTGCAAGAAAAACGAAAATAGAGATCTAGTGTACGTAGAATATGAACGACACCTGTAGTGTGTGCTCCCAGGGGATTTGTTAGAAATATTTCTTACAACGCAAAACACGATACGGTCGGAGAAAGATTCAAATATTGTAAAATCAAACACAAATTTCTTGGAAGTAATTTATGTCTGCGACTGTTCCCTGCTTATAAATCACTATAAAAAGAATACAATTCTAATGAAACTAACTTTTTGGGATTACCAAAAACTTACAATTTGTTTAACTTACAGTTTGCAACTACGAATATTAGTCGGGAACTGTTTAGAACTTCTGACATGTGGCAGACACGTATGTATATAGTAAGATCTTATATAACCAATATAAGCGCATTAGTTGTACAAAATAATTCTGTGCTAAAGACTCGGTATATGTAGCTAAATGCCACGTTCTCTGCAGTAAAGGAAAAATATCTGAAATGAAAATCTCCTCTTAGACAAAATTTAAGACATGTTAATTCTGTGTACTACGTAACCACAACACTGATTGATATTTTCTCATACAAATTATAAGATTTTCCTAAGCATATTTCTTATTCTGCTGATAGCTGATATTTACTTTAATTCAGATTTACCGACTGGTTGTTATAACAGATATAACAACATAAAGGAAACAACTTATTCGTTTACATTCGTTCTAAAACTAATTTATTTAACTAAAATAACAAAAAAAAGTTAAAGTATAAAAGTTTAAAACAAAGTACGAAAAAACCTATTGAAAACACTAACAGTCTTGCGACAACAGAGGAAAGTTTGAAGAGTGAATTCTTTTAGATTGAAAGATTTATTTCCATTGTTGATACGAACTGATGTCGAAGGGTGTATTTTATTTGTCGTAAAGGAGTTTACGGGCTCGTCCTGTTCCTAAGAGTCAGCCGTACCTGCCCATCTCGTTCGATCTCAAATAGCCTGTAAACTCAATCTTTATATTGTGCGAACGTATTCCCTTTCTTCCGGAATGGGTAAGGTGTTTTCAATTTTGTCGTGAAAAATAAGTCGAACCCCTGTGTGGAGGGAGCTTAATAAAGGCGACGTAAGTAATATCGTACTAAGTAGATCCGGACGAAATTGAAAATTAAGAAACGCTTTCCAGTTAGACATCCAAGAACCGCTTTTGGGAATAAGAATTATTTTTATTTAAAAATAATAAAGTCGCTGACATGAGTCTTGTTTTGGCGGAAGTTCTATTGTACTTTAGAGTTCTAAATATTTTAGAATTTTTTAATCTAATTCTTAAATGTTTTTTATGTAAAGCAAACACATTAAAGATTATTAAATATTTATTCTATTTTGTTATTATTTAACTATCAGTAAATATTTTCCGAGTTAAAGAACATATTTAAATAGTTAATTAAATCACTATCTTTTCTTTTATTTATTATATGTATTTTTTTATTTATTCGTTTATTATTTACAGTTAACTTGTATTTATGTGTATGTATACGTATGTATGTATATATGTGTGTGTATGTATATACTTATATATTTGATTATGACTATCTTCGTTTATGAATATTTTTTTCTTTCTTTTCTATCATCATAAAGATAATGTTTCACCAACCTTCATTAAATTATCTTTTTAATATTATCTCCATCCTGCGGTTGTCTGGAAGAAATCGCTGTTAGCGATAACACCGCCATTTGCATATAAATATTACAATCAATAACTGTATAACTTTATTTTTGGTGTACAATAAAGAATATATCTATATTCAGATAGATTCTGAATTGCCTGAAGAAATGATTCGAAAATCCTATCGATGCGCTTTTAGTAAAATACTTCAACTATTTGCTTCCATAAAATCTGCTACAAGAGCAATGGGAAATTTTAATTTGTTTGAACGGAAAAATTCCAATTTAAATCTGTTCATGTGCACATTTGCTAAATTAATCCGGCTCGATAAACCACAGACCAGGGACAACAGAGTAGTAATGGAATATCCAAATACGTTGCACATACCCGCATAGACTTATTTAGGTAAATATGACAATACACGAATTGAAAATGTATATTTTCTGGTACCATGAAAGACAAAAAATACAAAAAACTCATAGTAGAAGCAAGCTACAGGTGATTTCGTTTAAATTATTGCTAACTTTTTTGTGACCTTCAAAATTTCTTTCATTAATATTCGCATTTACATTATTCTATACAGAAAAATCGCCACAAACAACAGGAATATGTTTGTGACTTGATAATAAATTATCCACGATTTATTTTATTCTACCAGAGGTATATTAACAAATACGTTTAATAGAAACGAACAAACAATAAGAAAACAAAACTTTCGTAAAAGAAATAATGATCTTTCCCTCTAATAAGATAGGGAGCAAAAAACTCCTCCGGCGCTAGTTTTTGTTGTCAAGTCGCGAATTTTAATTTTCCGCTTCTACGTAATTTATCAAGCGGGAACTGCACACAAAAAGATCGCTGGAACAATCCTGTTCCTGTTGGAACACTGGAGTCGACATGTTGAATAGAGTTCAGCAAAAAGACGACGGTTAATTATGACTTTGTATGCGATAAAAACAAAATCTTTTGTATTTTATGTATTTAATTTAAAAGGAGAAAATTATGTGGGACGCCTGAAACAGAGAGAAAAAATAAGTTATACGCTAATAGCTTTTGTTAACATTTAATGTATTCTCTGAAAAGATACGCGAATTTAATTTTAGAACGACCTTTTCATCGTCACGGAATTATATTGATACCCTCTTTAATCTACATCCATAATAAACTCTAACCTTTAATTTATGCAATGAATTAACGTCATCAACTTATATTACCAATAAAAATAACTGCATTTCATTAGAAAAATCGATGTTATAATTACATACCGTACCTATAAGTTTAATATTCAACATATACAACATTATTTCATGACGATAATTACAAAGGAATCTATCTTATATTATATATGAAAATGAATGTTTCCCATAGGTCTGCGCATCGTTCGTCCGATTGCGATGAGAGGTATTGTTATTGCTTGCACTTGCATGAACGCAACCACATTCGCCACCTACAGTCGCTCATGGTTGTTATAAAGGTCGTTTAGCATAGAATATCGTACTTGCTACTAATTCAAACTTTAAAATTAACCCCTTCACTAAAAAAATAAACGTACATAACGCGGTCAACGCCAAATAAAGGAATGAAAATATAATTTGTAATATTTCACCGGTAATAACTTAAAATTGCCTTATTTTTACTGTAAAAGCAACTGAATTTAAAAGGAACGCGGGTATAAACAGTTATTCAGTTCCCGTGCACATACCGTATTCCAAGAACTTGATATTAGTCCTATTATTGTCAATGAATTAAGTCATCGCATCGCAGCTTCTACGAAGTGTTTTGTAATTGAACTTAAGCATATTTGCAATCAGCAGGGTTAACATACATTCATGATCCATCAATAACTTGGGTTTGTGTAGTGCTTAATACTAAATTTGATTTTCTTAGATCTATCGTTATCTCCTTCAATTCTCTATACATTTCTACCCTTGCTCGTTTTTTTTGTTCATCTGTAAACTTTCTTTTCGGTCTATCTATTTTCCTCTACCTTCAAGTTTATTTTCATGATATTTAGAATAAAATTGTCATGACGAATCAAGTATTTAAGTTTTTAAATTTAAGTAAGATTGTATAATATTAATAAATATAGGCAGCGATAAGATCTTTAAACAAAAATTAAAATTACAGAAAACCAACCAAAAGTGGTAAGTTCTCGTATTGGAAGTCAAAATAGCATAGTTTAAGTTATTAAAGCAGCGGAATAATTAATAAAAATATAAGTTTTCCAATAGTGGCAGCCCTAAGTTTAACGGTCGCGGCGTCCCATATCTCCAACAATCGGTGCGTAACTGTTTACAAGAAACAATACTCCGTGTGACACTTCACAGTGTTCTTAATCACACACACACATACATACATATGTAATTGTAACGACGTTGTGTGTTTACTTTCATTTATAATTTTAAGGTGTACACATAATCGCATCGTACAGATCGGGGAAAAGTGCCAGGCGGGCCAAAGAAGCAAGTCTTGGTTACGTAGTATCACGGAGTAGACAGGAATAGCAAATGCTGCCAAAGTATTTTGCCTCGCTAAAGACGAAGAGAAAGTTGTGCTTAATTGGCTACCTAAATAAGCTAGGCGGAGGAGCACTAAAAGGAGAAGTGAATCATAAATGTAATGTAAGGTTTCAGGGGCAACTCTAACCAATTAAATTACATGTGGGTACAAGGGGTAAAAACGACTAAATACTCGGATATTTATCCCAATCCCAAATACGCTTTCTGAACCAAATTTCGTCGGTTCAAATTCGGTATCAGGATATATATTTCAATGCTATTTATTCTGAATCAAAGTGTTTTTCCTTGTCATATATGTGTTTTTAATTAGACTCACATTATGGAATTTTAATGATGAGCATGATGAAGCATTTTATTTTATTTATTATATAATATGATCTACTAAATATTGCCAAAGACTACGTCATCATCCTTTCGTACAGTAGAGCTAGTGAAAAATATTTCATATAATTAAAATTACTGTTTGTATCAGTAGGTACAATATTACGCAGATTCAGCATCAAACAGGTAGGTACTTCCGATTTAATCAACGTAACCCAAATTAACGGTGACCTCTAATTGTACAATTACTGTTCCAATCAAAGAGCAGCGACGAACAATGGGCAATAAATGAGGGTAATTATTAATAGTTAGCAATATTATCGTGACAATGTTTGGAGTTTGGGAGTTTGCTTCCACGAGCAATGTATGGAAGTTCGTAAAAATTAAGAAAATTAAGTAGGCACCTAAAAATAGTTTTTGTAGTTTAAGAACATTCTTTTTTGTTTTTATTGATTGTTCTTATTTAATTTACCTTAAGGCCATACATATATTTATCGTTATACGGAAATCGCGACTACCGACTCTGAAGGCGATAGCCAATTAGATCGTTGTACTGTATTATTATTATGTCATTATTAAATCACCTTAACTAATTATTGAGATTAAAATATAAATTTGGTAATTAAAT
The DNA here is from genome assembly GCA_031353405.1 of Baronia brevicornis. Classification (NCBI taxonomy): domain Eukaryota; kingdom Metazoa; phylum Arthropoda; class Insecta; order Lepidoptera; family Papilionidae; genus Baronia; species Baronia brevicornis. The sequence goes on from JASFAT010000734.1 coordinate 121,547, forward strand.
TTCAGTTTTACAAATTCTCAGTCTAGGAAAAATTAAAATAGAAAAATGGCGATTCTTAACAGTAACATATATGAATATTAAAACTGACGATAATATTAAAAAAATTCAGGTTTAAAAAACAGTTTTGACTTAATTACAAATTTTAATAATCATCTTGCCCTTGGATCACCCGTGGTCCATCTTGCTGACTAACAGAAGACCGAATAATTACAGAGTACCCATATGTACATACATACGCCTGTTCCCCATAAAGATAGACAAAGACCACAGATCTCCATCTGCTACGATCTCGGTATACTTTCCTTGCTTCCCCCACACTCATCACTCTCCTCATACAAGCTTGTTGCGAGTTAAGGGTACTCTTCATCTGGCCTTTCCTAAACACCTCGGCAATATGGTCATTGGTTCAACAAATTGGTTAAGACAATATTTTGATGATGATTACAGAGTAACCAACCTAATTCCAAAGTTGCACAATTTTGTCACAGGTCACGGCATAAAGCCTGTCACTGTAGTTGCTTATTTTCCCTACAAAGCAACTATTGGCAAATCATCTTAGATTAGGATAAGGCTATGCGATGCGAAGTGCTAAAGGCTGAAGGTGAAACAATATTTCTAAGTGAGTAAAACAAAAAATATGCTTAAAAACGATGTTCGATATCTTTGTCTGTATGCTTTAGAAATTAAGATTTATCTTGTAAAATAAATTATATTATAATAGAACGTGCCACTTTTAACCAATTCTTCTCAATTCAAAAATAGCTTTCCAGTTATTTTCGAATTGAGAAGAAGTATCTTTTCTCAGCTTTCAACGGAACAATATCGTCCAAATATATAAAATTGCCTTGTCCAATACAAGCACTATGATATTCGGTTTCGTTTTCTCGCTCCGTATGCAAATATTCCCTCGACACTGAAAAGCTGAAATGAAATTCGAAAACATCGCGAACGAATCATTTCACACGTCACGCGAACCCATCCGTTCCCCGGCTTAATTTGTTTAGACAGGGAACCGTAATTAATTAGAGAAACACTTCCCATTTAGTAAATAGTTTCCTTGTTACACGGACACTTTTGCACATGATGGATGAGGGGTTAACTATTGTCCGCTGAAAGCTGTAGAATATCGAACTCTATTGTTCGTATCATAAAGTCTGCAATTAGATTTGCAGGACACAAAGTGACGAATGCGGCGTTAACATTACACTACACGGTATATGCACTTAAGTGTATTGCAGTGTAGTCAAATTTGTTGTTTTATCCATCATAATGTGTCGGTACTTAATTGATTTTGTTCCTGGTAATGTAATGAGTTTGTGTAGGCTATGGATTGATGTTTCGTTCATGTTATTAAACTTAATACAAGTGTAAACAGAATACTGAACATTTTATTTTGTAACACATTACGCAACTTCATGATTATAAATTTTTTTGATTGCCTGAAAATGAAATAAATTGAGATATTCATATATTTCTAGGCCGTGTGGTACGTGACATAGAATGAAGCCAAGTCATTTGTCAAGCCAATCATTCTTTCGGTGAGGGAAAGAAGAGAATACTTACTAGAACCAAATATCAATGCAATGCAAGGCAGCGGCAAGCTCAACTTGAGTCATAAAATCCACGACTCCCAATTCGCTCGTCACGCTTAAGGATTATTTTGAAGGAGGCCAATGTACAACAGTGAACTGTTACTAGATAACTGATTTTTAAGGCATAAAAAGGCAAGCGAGTAAGCTCGTGATCCTCGTCTGATAGAAAGAAGAGCCATTCAAAGAAACTACAACATCGTAAGTCACCAATGGCGAATGTATATTCATCTACGTGCTATTTAATCCAAATTATTATTTAATGTGACACAATGACGTGCCATCAAATAATTAAGACTTAGTGACTACTCAAAAAGACTAAAAATATTCTTTCAAAATAATACCCTTTATTAGCAGAAGTAGACTTTCTTACTATGACTTAACCTTACAATAAATTTCTCAATTGATCAAACATATCGTCACACCTGTTTCCTATAGGGATAAGCAGAGACCACAGATCTCCATCTGCTATTATCTGGGCATACTTGCCTTGCTTCCTTGTGTGTGGAACACATCATTTTGCTCATGCAAGCCCGCCGGTTTAAGGTACTCTTGACCTGTCCTTTCTTAAAAAGTTCATAATGTGATTTTCAATCGATAATATCGCCAAACTGTTTTGTCACAAGCTATCGTTACATCATCTGCTATAAGCTATAAGCACTGCAAAAGATTGTGGAAAGCCTTTGAGCTAGGCTCAAAAGGCTTTTCAACAGCTAGGCCAGACGTAGGCTATCAGTTCTACAATACCGATAAAGACGGCTGGTCCCATAAAGTGGTGGTGACAATTCACTAATGAAATAAGTTTTTAAACCGATTAGGTTATTAACGTAATAATGACAATAATGAGGGTATCTTAAGATTTACTGTCACAGAAGTTTGTTTTATAAACTGGTGTTCATTAGACCCCAGAGGAAAATATCCCAATCTGAATATTATGTGGCAAGCGTTCCGCATGAAGGTTAATGAAACATTTTGCATAGTGACACTCCGCTACTTACATACATATGTATGTGAAAGGGTGTGATAACCTGACCGTGTTTTCAAAACTTTTGACGGGTGGTGATTACTTTTACCGTCAGTGTGGACTGGTCTTACTTAGCATTTTAAATTTAGTTATAAAGTTAAGAATGGATGTCGGAGCAAACTTTGACCCTTTTCATTTTTTTGCTATAACAAATTTATTGGGTCTGGTACCTGGAAAAGTGTGGTGATTTACGACTGTTTTGTGCTACTTTATGTATAAAATATTTTTATAATAGTACATTAAAAATGCATTCAACTAAGCTACAATACATGTAATCACGCTAATATGGAACGATCGAAAAAACATGCGATATAAAATTACAACTCTAGCTTTACCCTAATAATCCGTAATATCTCAATAGCACTTTAATATCTCATTTAATATATGTTTATTTTTGAAATACGTACATAAATTTTATAATAAATAATGTATCTACACTAAGTGGACACACTTTTTACGTAATACTGACGATGATTATCTTAATACTCATATTGACGTATGTATTAAGCACATTATCATTTAACTTAGCAATTAGTTACTAACGTTTCGGAATTGCACTTTGCCAGCTTGGGTGAACTATTTATGTATAGTCAATAATTAAGGTTGACTTTGGATAATACTGTGTCACTAATTAGTTTTAGGTGTGATAATTTAAAAAATAGTTTCTTTTTTTATTTTTATCTAAGCTATTAATCCTGATCAGTATTTATTTCACGAAACTTATAAAGATTAAAAAAAAAGTCTGTTAGACTACACATATGCCTATTATGAAAAAACCCATTATGGTGAATTTGGTGTATTGAGAGATATTGCATTTGTATCGTTCTCAAAACGACGATAGATAGAGAATATCTTTATAGAACAGGTCTCTAAATTGGAAATAGAATTATTTCATATATCAAACGCTTCAAATATGTTCAAGCATTCCTATACAGGATTCGACGCGCCAGACACTTGAACTTTGGGGTCAGCGGATATCGGCATTCAAAATCCATTCGTGAGCACTCGGTTTAAAATAAGCTAGATACGCAATAAAATTAATTGTTCACGAAACGCGTTCGTATCACGAAAGCGATATAACCCATTAAAAGGTTTCCCATCGTTTCATTGGATTCGCAAATTAAAACAATTACTCATACGTATCTGGAATTATACAAAACGTATAAATAATCCTATAAGTATATCCGAGATTAACGTTTTAGATCGCTAGCAAGCTTTCAAATTTTAGTTGAATTCCGGATGAAAACATCATCCGGAATTCAACTAAAATTTGAAAGCTAACATAGCCATTGTAGCACGTATCAGCCGACTCAACCGGGGAAGTTCCACATCCACACAGAATAGTGGCATCATGTGGTGGTAGTATTTTTCTACCACGCGTTTCGTTCGAAGAGTATCAAGATTTGGTTGGTCATTCTATTCAATGACGACTATTCACGACAGTCCACTGCTGGACATAGACCTCACCCAAGGCGCGACACTTAACCCGATCTTCGTTCACGCATCTAGTCTGAGACAGCCGCCTTGCGCAGGTGGTCGCTCTATCTAGTCCCACACAATGTTTGCCGAGGCACGAATACGTACCTATATTTCCTTCTCCCCTTACTTACCTTTTTTCTCATTAAATTTTTCAACGCATCTATGTATCACTTAGTATCACAGATGTTCATGGTTGGTTACAATGTTCAGTTTTAGTCAGGTTTTAGTCAGGTTACTTATAATTAGGTGACACGCTTGCTCGTTTTCCTATGGCTTCTATAAAAAAAGTAAAATTATTCATTGTCATTAGGGTTTAATGATCCCCTGCTATACATAAACTGTCTCATGTCTCTGTCTGACTGATCGTTAAATATCGATAATTTAATGTCATCTTCAGTTGGTGACCTGATTATTGGTTTTCGAACTCTGCTATAAAAAAAAATTATGTTTTCTTCGTCGGTATGCATTATCGAATTTAATGTACCAGAATCACGCTGCAGATAATTGCTGTCTGCAATTTAAACGGGCCCGCTTGTCATATTTTCAAGGCAGACTGAACTGACGGTTAGTAGTAGGAGTAGATTAACATCTGAATAGGACTACGCTTTGGTTTAAAAAAAAAGAGGTAGTTAGTTGAGTGGGAAAAGATAAGAAGAGAGAAAAAGGTAGACCGCTGATTCTTATTGCTGATTCTATAGCACAATAGTAAAACTCAATCAATTTTCTGCGAGTTGTTCTTACATAATAAATACCCTTGAATACTATAGAAAATAATTGTATCTTATATTATTCATTAGCAGAAATAAGGTTATAGGTATATAAGGTAAATAAGGTATAATTTTTTTACCATTCCATACATATGTCCCACCGCTGGGAACAAGGCCTTCCCATTTCGGAAGGAATGCACATTAACCCACCACGCTCTGTAAAAACTCGAAATAAATAACTGTGGGCCATAAATATATTTATCGCAATGTAGGAATAGAACCCACAACATTGACCCGAAAGTAGTAACTTCTCGCTGAATCAATTAGAACGTCATTAAATAGAAGTCAACTAAAATAGATGTTTTTGAATCAAATACTTTTTAAGCTTGTGCAAGTCATATCTATTTTTTTTTATTTATTTAAACAATACATATGTATATCACGAATTTTCATTTAGTCGTATTAACAAAATATTTATTATTTTATCACAACAACGTTGCATGCGATACTGCACGCAAATATAAAACTTATATCATAAAATGAATCATTAAGCGTCGCGTAAAATATTGACGGTTGACGTGTTAAAATTAAATTAATTATCACTGCACTAAAAACCCTATTTAATTAAGTAAGTACATCTGGCATATGAAAAATGTTTAATAGTCAACGAAACAGTACTATTTGAAATCATAATAACATTTTGTAAAGGTTGAAATTTAAAATGAATAATTATAGCTGCATTAATGCGTTACGCGTGCATAGGACGCATTTGTATTCATTTACTAGTGACTTTATCGCTGGGGTTATTTAGTAATGACCGCTTTTAGAATTATTTGACGTAAAATTACTTTCATTTTCCATTACAGATGATAAACTGATTTAGTTACTGCTATTTTTTACTATTTGTCTCTCGGCATTTATTACTGCGAATGTTCTATCTACTACAAGCTACAAATGACCATCGGCTTACGTGCTATAAAAAAAGTTTCCATCCCCATCACCTGGCAGATCAACGTCGTGCGATTCAGTCGCAATTTTCTGCTACGAACGATAGCGGTATTTCCGAACAAACAAGACGAGTGTGTTGCGTTTTCGACCTTTGAAAAATTTGTAGTGTGTATCGATTTGGAAATATTTTAAGATTAACGACTTAATGCACTAATGTCGACGCGTAAATGCTCTAATGTATTTATGTCCATACATATGTTCGTATAATACACAGCGCAATATGTACTGCATTGTCATACAGTGATTTAATGGTCATCAAGCAACATCAAATTTGCATGATGCATGACGATCATTATATTGAATTATTATATAAATATATACTAATTTCGTTATTGTTCTGCGGTATGGTTCAATAAATTCAGCAATAACAATCCACTGTTGTACAATGGCCGCCCACAAAACTGAGAGATGTCTCCATAATTTATTTAATTCAATCATTAAATCGTATATATATGTACATACATATAATTAAGCTTGTTTCCCGTAGGGGTTAAGCAGACCACAGACCTCCATCTGCTACGATTCCGTTCTTTACTTTTTATTAAATCGCAAAATGTCTACATGACAACAATGTTTTAACACGGTTTTAATTTAATAGTTTAAAAAAAATTGACTCCGTTTTTACAAGGTTTCATTCAATTAAGCATGATAAAAAAGCTATTTGATTGAAATTTTAAAGAAAAATATATTTATTACATAACAAAAAATATAAGTAATAAAAAATTGTTTTCTGGTATTTATAAAATATATAGGTAATTTTAAATATTTCGAGTGACGATAGCGATTTTGATCCAGTCTAAGCAAGCGATCGCGTATGATATTCGATGATGATAGCGTATAAGAGTTATATTATTTTCATATTTTTTTATTTTTAATATTTTGATAATTATCAAATTGTTTTAATTTACTTTAGGAATTAGATTATGTACCTTTTGTTCATTAATTTATATTGTTTTCTTTTACGGGTTTTCAACCCTGAACACCGATAATTTTATATTTGTTACTTTTACTTTAAGATTTGAATTTTTATGAAATAGACTAGAGTATTAATGCAATTAAAATTTAATTTGGCTTGTATAAAGACTTTCATAATAGATTGTTTTGTATGAATAATTTTATTTCAATTATTTTTACAGGGTTGAAGGATTTGGAACTTATCCCCCTTTTTAGTTGCTTTCTAGAATAGAATACAGTGGCTATGGAAGCAAATATCAGTAGTTTGGTTGGATCGTTTATGTGAGAAATTAAAACCAATCTGTGATCTGCAATCCGCCTGCTATGTTGTTACTACGGATAATTTCTTTATATTGAAGAGAAGCACGTGTGTCCATATTGTGTCAAGTTTATTTATATATTTACAAAATGACTGTGGTTCACTGTGCGTAATGAGGTTCCAGCCACCTTGCGTAGATCGTCGCTCCATCTAGCCGGGGGTTTCCCACACTACGTTTATCGAGGTGCGGTCTCCACTCCAGCACGTCTACTCCAACATTTATCGATCGTCTTAAACGTAATCAGCTCATTGTTTTGGTTTGTTAATTTGGTAAGCTATTAAATTTGTTATAATATATTAATTTATTCTTTTTGTACAAATAGTGGTACAAAGTCAGACATATATTTTGTTGATTAAATGTATTAATATTTAGGTATTTAAATATAATGTAAACTTCTATTTGTTAAATAAACAAAATACACTTTTGTTATATATTTATTTAATATTATCAAAAGGCTAACACAAAGTACGCGTGAGTTAGTAAACGTGTAGTGGTGTGGTGTATTTTCAACTGGAAAACACTCTCGGGGGAATCTTTATCTGTTGTCTCGGCATGTATTTACATATAAAATGTCACTTTTCACATTTTAAATAAAAGCTTTTAAACGCAAGTCCAGGCAATATGCAAACTACAGGTAACTACCGAAATGGGACTATATTAATCAAAAAGAAAACGTATTTCATTAAAAATTAAATTAAGATCACACCTCTCTTCTTCAATAATCTCACACAAGGAATCTTAGGTTAGAGCTATGAGTAAATGGGTGTTAACTATATTTCACGTAGGTGATGGCCCCAGTGAAACTATGGTAAACTGGTTAATGTGACGTCTACATTAATTATTTTCTCCATTCTCTCTCTCTCTACATTAATTACTCTCTCTCTACATTAATTATTTTATTCCTCTATAATATAATATTGGATGTGACATATAACAGGCGAAAATAGCCAGAAAAAGAAAGGGGGAAAATTTTATTTACACCAATTGGCGAGAGGCAGCTCAACATCGTAACCAGTGGTGATTTGTGGGCGAACTAAATAAGTAAGTGATTACACTTAAAATATAAAATAAAGATAGAAGAAGAAATAACATCTTAACGATTTTCAATCGCCTTAAGAAATTCGCTACGGAATTATTAAGAAAATACGAATTTATTTATGTAAAGCCAAATGTACGGGAATTATATAAGTATTTAGGTTAAAGCTGAATAAATTATTCATAAACAATCTCCAATCCGTAGCACTAGAGATCACAAGCCCGCGGATACAAATCCCTGAAGGGAAAACAAATTTATAAAACTTTCCTAGTTAGGGCACGGACGACTAATAACGCGCTGACGAGTGAATAATTTATTCATGAAAACGGATACAGGCATTATATACATAGTATTCATCGCAGGCAACCTGCAATAGCTTAGTGAGTAAGTATCAGGCTTACGATCTGACGTCGTGAGTTCATATCTTACATTGAAGTATCGATGTGAAACATTTCCTAGCATAATCCATATTTAACTTAACTGGAATAGTTAACACGCATCCTAATAATATTTAAAAATTGCCAGTCTTAAGAAAAACACAAAAGTCGTTCAGAAAATAATAATAAACTCTTATTAGTGTTAAAAAATTATAATGTATATATTTATTTTTATAACAGGGCAGGCAAATGAGTATGGGGATCACCAGGTGGCTTATATTAATAGTTATGATTTTTTTTAATTTTAAAATGATTGGGGACATTAGTTATTTCTTAATATACCTAATTTCCCAAATCATTATATAGTGAAATAATATTTACAAAGCTAGAAATAATAGCAAGAAGTACACACTTACTTGTTGGTATTACTAGTTGCAATGCTCGATACGACGTTAAAACCCACAAATGCAAGCTTTTATCTTTCTCGAAAGCCAACAAAACTTCTGCAATGCTTCTGGTGTGGTAGTCTATGGACGGCGTTAATTGCTTTCCATCAGGCGACACGCTTGCTCGCTTACTTCCTATGCAATAAATAATGAAAATTGCTTCCACTAAAGCGATTAAATTGTAAAATAAATTGTCTGAAAGTGTAAGCATAGGAAATTTTTCAAATTTCTACTTAAAATATACTACAGGACTGGCGCAGGTTCATGATGACTACTTACTTAAAAAGTTATTAATTAGATTTGCGATGTTATTAATTAAATGGGATGCAACCACATTAAATCAAATTAAAATATATTTATGAGGCCTTTTCTCTTCTGCATAAGGTGAAAAAAAAATATTTATGGGGACCTAATAATGATGACGAATGAGATGAAATAAAGGAACTTTGAATAGTCTTTCTTTGTGTCTGTCACGGATTCGTAAGGTATATAAGTATAATTTTAGTGTCGCTTATCGTCGTCTTCTTACTTCAACTTTCAAATTTATCATTATTAGGTGTATCATATTTATTGGCAAACCAGGCTCTGATCGCCAACGTACGCTGGTATAAGTTACAGCATATGACTATAACCATCCGTAATAACATATTGCATACATCTCCAAGTTGTATTTCTCCATCCTATGTATAATAAATAGGAGATGGACGTAATCTTTACCGGCGCGTTACTCCAGGCAAAGTGGTCACAAATTCGCCTTTTAAATTGTAAGAGGTCTATATACAAAAGTAGACTGTCGTAAGTTGTAAGTAAATGTACATTTATAAGTCTGTTAAGTTTTCTAAAACAATTATATCGGACATTTTAATATCGTCCAAATATTAAGATACACACAAACTATCCTGCACAGTGTACACTAAAAGCTATTATAAATATAAAAACTTCAGTATGCACAAAAAGCTGTGTGTTGCAAAACAAAATCAGACAGTATTTCATATCGCGCCGTTCCATTTAACGCCGAACGAATGCTGAAGTTTAAAATATAGGTGGCAGCGAATATAACACGAGTATAAATTAAAGTCTCTGCTCATCAATATTCAATCAGATCATTTTAAAAATATGGTATTGAAGCGCTGCGATCGATTTAACTTTTTTCACCTCCATATTTTTGATTTTGCTGTACATTTTATTTCTGATGTCGTTTTTGTGCAAAATAAATTAAAATGCGTTTTTATTTATGTACCCGATAGAAAATCAGTCACTCACGTAGCCCTTGGCTAAGTGGCTATTATATACTTCATTCATTCATTTATTCAATATCAGCTTAACACATTTATCACTTGGACATAGGCCTATCTTAAGACGCGCCACCTAGCCCGTCCCTAGACCTTCGGCTTCACGCGTCCAAGACCACGCTGTAGAAATCGTCGCACTACCTGGCCGGGGGCAACCCATGCCATTAAGACACGTTCGCTACTTCAACACTCGCATACTTGGGCGGTTGTTCGTTCTCCGACAAACTTAACTAGCCCATTGAGACTACAGTTTGCTGAGTCGCTTACTGTGTCGGTAACTTTGGTCTTTGACTTTTATATAGTCTCGTCTCAATGTTAAACTAAAATTATGTCAGGAGACAAGTAAAAAGGTTCTTATCTCTTTTTCATAAAATATAAAAGACAGTCCAACTCAATCCTATGCAGCTTATCGCTTGAGCCGTATATCACACCATAAGGTAAAAGCCCGGACATAGACGGACCGCACGACACACGACCATCAATCACCGGCGACACTTACACACATGATCCGGCGTGGCTGTCACAACGGTCAGCTTAAGAGCCTTTTTGGAAAATTAATAAAAAACATGGAAATCATAAGTAAAAATCGTTGTTGCTGCCAGATACATTATATTTAGGCTTAAACCCTGTCAAATGGTAAAAACAGGCGCATTGTCATTTTTCATAAAAAATCCGTAAATTTGAGTAGGAATAACACCTTAACATAAAAATTATTTTAGCCTTTATATATTTTTTTTTTGGTTCGAATATGTTAATGCTGGTAACCTATTGGCTTTAACAGCTTTATTGAATACTGGGCCCGCGGGCAAATATATATTATATATTTTTACCGTAGCAAAATGCAACAAATCAAAAAGAATAAATAATTAAATTGATCTGCTTATATCACCTGTTTGAGTGGCAATCAAAGGTTGGTTTCTCCACAAACTTCTTTTGCAAAGAGATAGATTTTAGATACTTCCATAATGTGGTAGGTAGTGTACCACAATATGGAACTATCTACCTTTAGCAATATTTCCGAATCGATACGACATTGATACCTTCAATATCACCTTCGTATCACCTGATGGGAAGCAATTAAAATCGCCCATAGATATCTGCAACACCATGGGCATCACAAAATTTTATTTTACGAAAATTTTATTTATTGAGTCTGCATTTCTCGCCAACCCATCTTGAACAAGCGCGATTATTCATTTTTTATATATAAAATCTCTATTTTATAACATCTTAACTTAAAGATAGTAAAAGGGACTGAATACTTTCAGGATTTTTGCCAGTGAAGCCGGAGAGCAGAGGAAATATGTTAATATATATACATTTATATATATAAGACACACACACACACACACATATATATATATATATATATATATATATATATATATATATATATATATATATATATATATATATATATATATATATATATATATATAATAGAATACTATTTCTATTCTTATGAATTAATGTCCATTACCGCAAAAATTTCGAGACCCAATTCTGAACAGTGGGACGTATAAAGGCCGTAAAATATTTTTTATGTATTTATATTTCAGCACTAAAATAAAAGAAGACTAAATAGATAACAAAATGGGACAGAAAAGAGATATGTAACTATAAAAATACAGAAATATTTTATTCAATAATTTTGTACAATGTTGGACCCTTATAACGCTCCAGTTGAATACAACTCATCACAATGTATTGCTATATGTACACGAGCAATAAGTCCACAATGAAAAGTGGTCGGGTATAAGTAGGTAAATCCATTACGGCCGACAAGAATGGTTTACTGTGAACGATGTGTACGGTTTCCATCTTATAAGAATTTATAAAGACTGTTCTGAATACCCACATCTTGTCGAATAATGAAAAATAGAAAATTCAGATGATATAGAAGATCTTTCAGTCATAAATATAAAGATTAACTTTGCCTTTTTTCAGATTTTAATAAAAAACCTTTTTTGGAAAGTGCCTACATGAATAATCTATATTTTAATCACTTATTAAAATTTTATATTTTATGTTCTTTAAGAGTTGAGAAATCAAATGTCAATATCACATGTCTATATACCAAAACTGTGTATACAGAAGAAGCGAGGCTCGAAGAAGTGAATGGTGACAATATAAAATGAAATGAAGAACAAGCTATAATGCCACCATTTAGGACACTATTACTTTCTTTATTCTTTGAAATCTTAAACGCTGATAGCAGCATCCTTAATATTCACTGCTAGGGGTAAATTCTCCAGCCTTTCGTTAGGCTTTTGATAAGCAGTACCGATATATAAGCTGTACTAATATTTACCCTAATTCTGTAACGTCAACATCAACTTAAGGGAGGAAATGTTTGGATAATCAATTTAAAAGATATTTTATTATTGAAAAGTATCATTTTACATCTACACACCATAGTGTGTTACATTGAAATCATGGCTAGAAGCCGCTCCCCTTAACACAATCATCATCTTAATAAATCAAATAAAATTTTCCGAACGACCTGTGTAGATCTCCCTCCTATCTCCTACTTTAAAGAACGAGATTTATGTACAAAAGAACTATATAACTCAATCAGATCATGGAATTTTGTTGATCCAAATAAGCTTTTCGCTTCCTTCATGTTTTATGGGAAAAGCAAATATGAGCATTAACATCTATTATCGAACATATTTATAAGGATTATTTATAGGTTGAATGTTTCTTGTTTGAAAAAGATTGAAATCCTAATTCTGCCATCGGAAACCCGATATATTTTACATTTATAATTTAGGGATTTTTAATGTTGAAAATACATACATACATATCGTCACACCTGTTTTCCGAAGTGGTAGGCAGAGACCACAGATCTCCATCTGCTACGATTTCGGCATACTTTACTTGCTTCATCCACTTTCATCACTCTCCTCAATGTTGAATGTATGAAGAACTAAATGCCCATAAATTAAAAGATTTTTTGCTAATGTCATTGCCATTCAACTCCTCTTTACTACCTAATATTACGTGAAAATCTAATTAAACAATGTTTTTGTCAAATTTATAACAAAACCAAGGATTATAAATAATACACATGATAATACCGCAAAGATATGAAAGTAAGAGGAATAAAGTATTGTTATTTTTTGAATATATTCGGCAAAAAAAAAAACAAAGCACACATGATTCGTAGAGAGCTATTTATTCTCGAGTATAAGTAAAGTCGTATTTAGCAAACATTACAGATATGTCTGTGTCGGGTGTGGGCGTTGAATCTTTTGCTTTATCGGTCTCCTTATGTCTTTAAGGCTTGTTTCGACGGATAACTTTTAGAGTTCCGCTTTATATATAAAAATTAACAAGCTATTAATTTATGGTACTTGTGGTGATCGTTGCTAATTATTGATAAATCGTATCCTCAGCCTTATTATCAGAATTCGTAAATCCTAATACAGGTTAATATGGGTAAATTTTAATTGAATCACAGAAAACTGATTTTCTTTTATAGTTTCAATAAAAAAAAAAACTCTTACTTCAGGTATAAAATGAAATATTTTTGAGGTAATAACGAAGTATTTCTGATATGATTTAAGATTATCTATTACATAGTATAAAAAGTGAGAAACGAATAACAAACATTTTTTTGGAGTTACAAATCTTGATAATTAGGCCGACGATATAAAACAATACACTGTTAGAGTAAAATATTAATACAAGTAGGATAATGCGAACGTCTAGACAAAACAAAATTGAGGGGAGGTTAGAAGGGGTATGAGAAGATAAACTACCCGCATGGCCTGACGTAATCGCGTAGAAAAACCAGTGTGCCATATAGTTTTTCACGTTTTGGGAAAATTTTATCGAAAACTTACAAGTATGAGAAATTATAGTATTTTACTTTGGTTTACTATTTTACACACAACATCACTCCGTTAAATTAGTTAGTTACCTTTAGTAATATTTCTAAACCGATACGGCGTCGGAACCTTTGAAAAAAAAGGTTGCACATTTCGCGATGGCAACGTTTCTGTAATAGTTACAGATATCTAGAAGCTTCGTAATCAGACGAAATGCTTGCTCGTTTGCCTTTCTATCCAGTAACATTATTATTGTAACAACTTCATGAAGTACAGTCCATAACGCTGATCGAAATAAAAACTTAAAACCTTAATGTTAATTTATATGTGTACATGTTTTTAACAATTTTTTTTCCTACCAATTTTAAACTATAGAAACTTACGTTAATTCCCCATGACAAATATACACGTTAAAAATTTAGGTATTAATACTGGGATGCCACTTTTTGTTAAGCCCTTTGTCTTTTTCGTGTAACGGGTACCTTTAAAACAAATGAACGCTCGAGGCTGGCTGGTTTCAAATCGATGTCGTACGGAGAGCACTTAATCTACATAACGATTTCAGTAATGTCAGAGAGGGCCTTCAGGATGTGAGGATGCCGAGGGATTTGTATAATATGTACACATTACAATACACTCGCCTTTACGTTGGGAAATATAATCATTATTATGAAAGCCTTTATAGGAAATGTATTCGAGTCGCTTAGATCGCCTTCGAAATCAGTAGAGGCGGGTACTATTCGCCATCGGCAGAAATATACATATGCATTTATTCTGGCCTACAGTATTTAATAAATATATTATACATATGTATGGCCTATAGTATTCTGAGTCTAGAAAACCCGTCATACCACCTTGAATAATCGTGGTGGGTTTAACGCGCTTTTAAGACGTACATGGTAACCTAATGTACATGGTCTTTAAAAATAGGAAAATAAAAATTCTTATATTCAGTTTTTTTAAGTATACTCACTCTTTCTACTTACTACTAATTACCTACTGTGCTCTATAAGGGTACATTTTGTGTAGGCAATATTTAAAATCACACTTGGATACACATTTACACACGAACAAGTCTATGATATTTCCGGTGACACAACTGATAGGAATATTATTACGGAATATAAATGTATGTGCCGAAATTACACAGGCGTGTTCCGTCGGGTCGTACGCAGTACGACTGCAAACGACGGTCTTGATATAGTCGTGAATATATGCGGACAATATATGCAAACGAACTAGCATTCTTTGTCATAAAGTTTTAACCATTTGAACAAACGAATGTTTTACATTAATATATTTTATCGTTTTATCACCAAATTTTTATAAAAAAAAATTAAGTTCTATAAAAAAAAAAACTAACATTAATTGCTTGAAAAAAATTTTGACTACTTGCTATGGTGGCGTAGGCGTAGTACTACTGTTCTTTGTGCAAAAAAAATCGAGGTTCTGTCTGCTACAATGGCTACTTGTCTGTCTATTGGTGGCGTTGATTGCTTTAATGCGATACGCTTTCTCGATTTCCCTGCTATTCCACAGACACTTCATGGAGTGAAATTGATTTGTACAAAAAATAGCACGATGATATACCCATACTTAAGCAAGGCATATTTTCACTCCTAGAAACTTTGAAAAGCGCTCCAATGTCTTCAATATTTCTCTCCAGACATATGAGACCACCAAAAATCTA
This sequence comes from Baronia brevicornis, assembly GCA_031353405.1. Classification (NCBI taxonomy): domain Eukaryota; kingdom Metazoa; phylum Arthropoda; class Insecta; order Lepidoptera; family Papilionidae; genus Baronia; species Baronia brevicornis. Next base: position 137,302 of record JASFAT010000734.1, read on the forward strand.
TAAAAGTAATCCTCTGTTTCCGAAGGCAACAATGAGACACCGTCAAGTCATCATAACAAAATATTACCAAGGGTTAAAACCAAGTGCATATTGATGCTGGTACGAGACTTATGAATTAGATCATAAAAAGATCAAGGGTGGGATAGGTGGTAAATATTTTATGGTATACCTCAAATACCTGATTTCAAAAATATTATCTGCCTGACTGTATTTACTTATGTATTAGAAACGATTCATGTGAGTTGTAAAAATATACAGGTACTTTGACGCCGTTGTAAAAATCAAATCTTAATTTTCCAGATTGTAAATAGAGACCCATTCGTGAAACTGATTTGAATATATCAACTAGGATATCAGGATAAAATAAGCTACACTTATCTTTATTAATTAAAGGGTCGTTTACAACATTCTTCTAATACGAATTTAATTAATTACGCTTCAAATAGAGAAAGAAAATAAACGTAAAATACCTTTAAAATAAATGCCTTTGCCGATTTCAAAGGAAGGGACCGTTAAATACATTACTTACTCGCAACAAATGGGTTTTAAGGTCGGATTGTTTAATCTTCTCTGTTCTACAGAGAATAAAGTTACTAGACATTTTTAATTAACTTTCTGCGATTATTTGAGATGTTATTAAAATAGCCCTCTTTCAAGGTTTTTAATTACATTAATCTGTTTAAAAATGTTTTTAAATTAATATCACAGTATTCCGTGAGAATAAAAATATAACTATTTTAAAATTAACATCACATCGTGATTATTGTATATTGTGTTTGATACATTTCATTTGGGTCATCCAAATGAAATGTATCAAACACAATGTACAATAATCACCTAAGACTTATTGTTTTATAGCAGGTAAACGAGCATGCGATTCATCTGATAGTCAATAATCACCATCCCTTATTAACATCCGTAATGCGTCGTCACAAATTCGTTGCCGGTCTTTCATGAACACAAATGTACGTATGTACGTCTCTTCAATACCTTAATGTCGTTCTTGTTCGGAAACACCGCAGGTGGTAAATCGTTCTACAATTGCACCGTTCATCGTAGAAAAAACAAATTAACTCCCACGATGGTGGATTGTCATTCATTCAGGTGTTGGAAATGGGACATATTTTATCGGCAGATAGTTGATTTACTTATCAATATCAGCCCGCGGCAGTCCACTGCTGGACATAGGCCTCACTCAATGCGCGCCACATCGGCTACATGCATCCAGTCTCTGTCAGCCGCCCTGCGCAGATCGTCGCTCCATCTATTAGCACTACATTTGCCGAGTCACGGTCTCCACTCCATCACTCGTCTACTCCAACAATTGTCGGTTCTCCGACAAACGTGTTCAGCCTATTGCCACTTCTGTCTGCTTACTTGAAGAGCTATATCGGTGACTCTGGTTCTCCGGCAAATTTCTTCATATCGAATTCTATCCGAAACACCGAAGAGCAGCCCTCTGAGCGACTTTGAGCTTGTCAAGTAGACGAACCGTCAGTGTCTATGTTTTGGCACCGTTAAAGTACCCGCAGGACGCACTGGTTGAAGACTTATAATATTACTTAATTGGTTATACGAGATGCTTGCTCAGAAGATGGTATGTACAACAAGACTTTTACCCATAAGATATCTGTGAATAAGTCATAAAGCCGTTAACATTGGTAGAATTCTTACCAGCTAGTTGAGTGTATTCAACTAATTGTAAACGCTAATGACAGAAGAAAATTAAACGAGGTGGAACGACTGTAGTGAAGAGGACAGTGAGACAATGGGAAGACCTAGGCTATGGAGCCATGCTACCCAAAATAGGGATATATGGGGGGAAATTGCAGAGGAGGCCAAAACTCATCTTGGGTTGTAGTAACAGTGGAAGAAAAATGATAGAGGAAATTTCATAAGAATAAACTATTTAGTAAATGTAGAATAAAGAATTTGTTTGTTATAATAGTGGTTAATTCATAGAAGCACGAATGGGCCAGTTAAGCACCACGTCCTTGAAGAATAGTGACGTCAAATGATAGCATTTTACCGTGTTACCAAGTTTCGTACAGTGAGTACAATGATCTGGAAGTCTAAATCCTTTCCCTTCCATTTATTTTCTTCTTCCCCTCCTATTTATTATTCACATCTTTACCTTAACGAAGGCAAAATATCAGCAGTCCTTTTAGAACTGCTGAATTTCATGGCCAGCGTTGTTGGTTACTTGCAGAAAAAATCACGGCTGTTGTTAAAGATAATTGTCTAAATCTATAATAGATAGAAATTAGCAAGTAACAATTCTTCAGAAACATATGTACATACTGATACTACAAGGAAAACTTATTAATGTTCGTATACTATCCAATTCCATAAGAAAATAAATATAAATGATGGAACATGTTGTAACCGTAGAGTATGGTAAAAGGATGTTTTAGGCTTCACAATATACTTCCATATATAACCAGCTCCTTTATTTACACAAATAAGTGGCGAGAAAAAGCAATATCGTGTTGAAATTGGGAGAATCCAGTGAATACGAATAAACCGGGCTTGATTCATTGCACACGTGATGCGTGTATCTATGGGAATATCAATGTTTTCAACTGGGTTTTTCGACGGGCATATGTCTATACATATATGCTATCATATATACCAATTGGCTGAGGGGCGAAATATCGCCTTTACAGTAAACTGTCAAAAGTCGATTCCATACATTTTGACGTATAAGTATATGTATGGCTTACAAATATTTATTCCGAATCTGTATATTGCACCAATCCGCCTTAGGAAAACGTGATGGGCTTAACGTCCATTCCTCTCGAGGGAGGCCTGTGCCTTACATTGAAACTTATATGGACTGTAGAAAAGAAAAATGTACAGACAGCCCAATAAAGAGCAATTTGTGATAACGTAAGAAAAAATCCTTTGTGATCCTTCCATACCTGTTACATTTGCAGAATTGCACCACAAAGGCTTATCTATCTCTTTGACACTAAAGAACACAGTTTGCTCGAAGCCTCCAGTGCCGGTGTTAGTGTTGGCGTTGAGGTAGTATATTACGCTGGCAAACGTCGACGCAATTACAATTGAATTGTGTTTCATTTGACCCACAGTAACTGACGCGCACTATTCTAAGCGTTGGAGCGACAATCATCTAGGATGATATCGTCCAGTATTCTAGAGTACAAATGAGCTTGTAACAATACTATTTGAATTAAGTTAAAAGGTAGCTGCAAAAAAATGAATTAAAATAGTCTTTGCGATTTAAAATAATGTATATATTAGGTGTACAAATAAGTTTCCGCAGTTTTTTATAAAAAATTAGGAATTTATTGTAAAGGAAAAGTACATTACGTTTTATTCAAAGTATTTTCCATCATTTGCCACTACTTTTCCCCATCTTTCTGGCAACATTCGGATACCCCGTCGAAAAAACTCTTCATCTTTTGACGCTATCCACAAATCTACCCAATTTTTGGTGTCTTCATATGATGTGAAGCGCTGCTCAGACAGACCATGTGCCATCGACCGGAACAGGTGATAATCAGAAGGGGCTAAGTCTGGTGAATACGGCGGGTGGGGTAAAACTTCCCAGTTGAGTGTTTCCAAGTATGTTTTTACCGGCGCCGCAACATGTGGACGAGCATTATCGTGTAAAAGAATAATTTTGTCGTGTCTGGAGTAGTAATGGGCGCGTTTTCCTTAAGTGCCCGACTCAATCTCATCAATTGTGTTCGGTAGAGAGCTCCAGTAATGGTTTCGCTTGGTTTCAGCAATTCATAATACACGACACCAAGCTGATCCCACCAAATACACAGCATGAGTTTTTTTCCATGAATATTCGGCTTAGCTGTCGATGTTGATGGTTCGCCGGGCTTAACCCATGACTTTCTCTTCTTTGGATTATCGTAGTGAATCCATTTTTCGTCACCAGTGACTATACGATGCAAAAAACTCTTTTTTTTATTCCTGGCAAGCAGCATTTCACTCATGCATAATCGGCGTTCAACGTCTCTCGGCTTTAGTTCATATGGAACCCAATTTCCTTGTTTTTGAATCATTCCTAACGATTTTAAACGATGTGAAATTGCTTGTTGAGTCACTTGTAGAGTAAGTGCAAGTTCTTTTTGCGTTTGGGACGAATCTTCCTCCAATAGTACTTCTAATTCCATGTCTTCGTACACTTTCGGCCTTCCACTGCGTTCTTTGTCTTTAACGTCAAACTCACCGTTCTTAAACTTTTGAAACCATTCCTGACAACTTCTCTCACTTAAAGCAGCTTCACCATATGCTTCTAGAAGCAATCGATGCGCCTCAGCTGCAGATTTTTTCACATTAAAGAAGTAAATCAAAAGTTCCCGCAAATGATGCTTATTCGGAATAAAACTTGACATTTTTGCACGAAAAAAATTACGTGATGCTGATACGGAATCACTAGTACTTTAAGGTTATGGTGTTGCCAGATGACTAAACTTGGGATATTACGTTTTACATCTGACAATTTCTCCATAACCTTCTGGTGGGGCCATCTTTTGACAAACCGCGGAAACTTATTTGTACACCTAATATATAATTACGATATTTTCATTACTTTTTAAAATATTACTTATGTACTTAGATATATAACCTACAACATACTTAAGTGAATGATTAGACCATAATAAAGAGATCGAACATGTTATGTTAAACCAACAAATTGGACTATTTGAATATTTATGTTTTTAGATAATTAACATAGCAAATACATATTTACAATTATTAATATAATAATTAAAGATAGAAAATGTTCAAGTCAAAATATTACCCATAATTTTTGACTTTACTGTAATGTACACTATATAAGTATAAACTGAAAAATTAGGGAGAGATTTAATTGGAATATTATCTAAGCCCGAAAAGGGACAACGTCCGTTTCCCACCAGGCAACGAGGCGTATTAGTGTTAAACACATATAGCCCTAGTTGATCCGTCATTAATCCTTGCGTGCGAGTGCTCTTTTTGCCAACCCTGAATTCACGCGATGGGCAGATAAGCCCGCACACATTACACTCGCTTCCAATTAAGGCTTTTATTCGATGCGTCATTCTGTTGTTATTCCGATTTATTTATGAAACAATAGTCGTATGGTTTACTGATTTACGAAATATAATAACTCTGTATCTTGATTATGCAGTATGATGAGTAAAATAATGCAGTGTATTTAAAAACAGAAGTTTCATGATTTGAAGAGAACACCACATATGAGAACTTTGAGTACTTCAAAAATACAATAACTACGTAGAAGGATGTAGTTAACACTAATGTATTTGGTAGCTTTTACTTATATTAATTTTAAGCTATTTACGAGTACGTATAAAATAAACCATAAAATCGAAATAAAAACACACTTTGTCATAGTAGCATTAAACCCTTACGCATAAATTTTGATCATTTAATGAAAGGTAAGAAAATGTTTTGAGAAATACGTATACGCTACCCTTTGTTTACTTTTCACAACCCTCAACCATTATATTCGTTATGGTTTGAAACAGGATTACTATCGGCGATATGAATTTAGCGGTGTTTATTTTATTGTATCGTGTTTGTTGATAGGGATTCGGTGTGGGGAGCAGTCGCCAGACGAATTTGCTCAGTAAATCGTCAAATACGGCAAAGACTCCCTCTTTGCAATATTATTTTTCATCAATGGTCAGGGGGAAAATTCATTTATATTTATTGGAGTGTTGAACTTTTGCAATATTGTATGCTATTTCTCATACTAAATAATAACGTCCACCCCTACGTCTGCTAAACGTAATAAAAAAATGTCACGAATAATATTTATTGTTCCTATAAGATTTTGATTATTAAACTTATAATAATTATTCCACCGGCGCTAAACCATATATGTACATATATATGTTGAGTTTGTATACGAATATTGCAGTTTTGTATTAGCAGAACTAATGTATGTTGTTTAGTGAGATAGACTTTCACTTTAATTTAAAAAAAAAACTATATTTGTAAGAACCAATGTCGTTTTTGACAGTTTTAGATATTTTCTTATCTTTTTAATTACAATATTTGAAATATTATAAATAAAAACACCGATAAGTTAAAAATTCATTAACGCTATCTGCGTGATATAATCAACTATTTATAATAACTTTGATTCATTAGTCTAGATCTATTAGTTTAAACCTGTTATGAAGAAGTAATTTGAAACTATTTGTTTTCAATGGGCCGGGAATAGAGATATAATACCATTATCTAAAGATGAGCAAAGAGCATGTGTAACATCATTAAAAACGAAAATAAACTTTTCAATATTCAATTTCAGCCTGCGGCAGTCCACTGCTGGACATAGGCCTCACTCAAGGCGCGCCACCTTGCCCGATCTTCAGCTACACACTTCCAGTCTCTGCCAGCCGCCTTGCGCAGATCGTCGCTCCATATACTAGCACTACGTTTGCCGAGTCGCGGTCTCCACTCCAGCACTCGTCTACTCCAACAAAACAACAATTAAACTAAAATTTACCAAACTCCGACAAAAATAAAATTAAATGTATAAATTTCTGTATAAAGGATGATTGACAAACTACTGATTTTTTCAAATTAGTTTCAAATAATCCAATTAGAAATAGATGAGGACAAGGAGGCGTGACCATTCTATACACACACAATGAGCGATGTCAATGAGTCGTATAATTGAGGTTCTTGGGACACTGTATCCGCTTTCAAACAAGCGGGAGAAATCTCAGCTTGAATATCAAATTTAATGGTGCTTAATTTGTGAGTGACGCACTGTTCATTTCAAATGAATAATAAATGGAAGTCTGTGAACTCCGTTTGTTTTTATATATGAATATTTAGGGTTATCTTAAAGGCTTTTGTTGCTCTATATTGCATTGTAAGTTTTCGTAATAAATATTCGTTGATGGTACAATTTCAATGAACTACTGACTAGAACTATTTTTTTATGGAAGCAATAGGCAAAAAAAGACCATGAATATGTGCAGGACTAAGAGCACTGTATATACGTTGTCTACCATGGGGAAACGATGTTAATAATGGGAGACAAGAAGAAAATAAAGGATAGGAAAATGAATTGGGCTTCTAGATCCTCCAAAATTAATTGTTATAGAAACCCAACCGATCTTTCCTCCCCCCACACCCTTTACCCGTTCTCTTCCCCCCCCCCACTTTCCTTTGTCTCACATTTTTCTCAATGATAGTCAAAGCATCGCAAAAGCAAGGCTTTCGGTTCTGCAGATATTCATGGGTGCCGGCTATCGCTTGTTAACGCCGTAACTCTAAACTACCTCACCCCCGACACTCCGATGAAAAGACACTTCTTCCATTTATAACATTATTTATTATATATAAATAAAGGTATCGGTATAAAATATTGGATTCTATAAATTTTACAGCGCTTTAGAATACAAAGGTAATTTACACGAAATGTTTTATCGTCACACTTATTAAATGAACGAACAATTAATGATTCTCCTGAATATTAAATTTTAAGTTTAATCACGCCGAGGCATACATTTCATACGAAACCCCAAAACAAATCCCAATTACAAAACGCATTAAAGCTCTAATAAAAGAACGCCCTTTCCAATTTCCGCCCCACCCCCCCGTAAGTCCTAATCAAATAGTTACTATTATGTAACCTTATGTACAAAGGGTATGTAACTAGACGGGACACTCTACACCCTCATCATCAGAGGGTTGTCCCCTCGATGATAAAGCTAATAAGAATTTTATAAGATGTCGAGTAACTTTTATTACAGAAGCATCGAATAAAAACTATGGACCTGCCTTTATAATATTTCAATACTTTCCGAACCGATAGGAAATTTGAAGCTTCAAAAAATAAGCTTACATATTTCTTAAAAGCTGACAATATTTATGGGTGGCGTTATTTGCTTTTCATCAGGCCACAAACCCTTGACTTTCTACCCCATAAAAATCATAGAGATAAAAACCCATAAAGGTGTCAGCTCTGGTCAACAATAGTACTGAATTGTTCGATAGCCACTCTTCCATTCCATTTATTTAGTTATTATTTTGAACAAATTGTATAATATTTGTAACAAATTGAAAATAGTAAATGCCGGGTATGTTAATTTTTAAAAGAATCAATCGATAGTTGATAAAGAAATTGGATATTCAAAGGTACTTTTCACTTAAACAAGTAAGTTTTCTAATGGAGAGACATTTATTTGTTTTTTCACGGATCTTAACAATTACCTTGTTAAGATCCGTGAAAAAACAAATTCAAAAAATAATATTTTGTGCAGACGAACTAGCACATATACAATAATCCTCTAACAAACTGTTCGGAAGAAAAACACTGAGTTGTCATTCAGTTATTTTGGTCTGTCTGAATTTGTTCATAAATATACAATAATCAACAAAAACACAACAGAAGTTTGACATATACTTTTACTTTTAAATACAACGGATGAAAAATAAACCTAAGACACTTGTAAAAGTTCCAAGTCTATTATTCTGTTTAAATCCTTTGAAAATAATTTGCAATGATTCGAAGAAAAACATCTGCAAAGTAGAACCGATGACATACTATGAGCATCTTTTTTATCTTAAGAAATACTTAATGATAAAACGTAAACTAATTATACGCTAATCTTATTAAATGTTACTAAGAATTTCAAGAAAACTACAACAGTCCAGTTAGATTTCGTAACGAATGCAACGTTTAGCAAATTTAAATCTTCATGAAGCTGTTTGTATTAGAGTTATAACAAATTCCAAGCGCTAAGAACAAATTCTCCCCATTCGATCTTAGACACGTTCCACGGTCTCGCGAATTCCACGAAACAGTGGAATCAATTCCAACATTTTAACAATAATAACAACAGTAGTGGGTCCGTGTTAGCATTGCGAGCACGTAGATCCATAACGCCCCACGAGTAGAGAGTAAACTCCGTGGAACCACGTCCTCACCACTACCGAGATTGCACCATCCGAGCGGTGCTTTGAAACCCGCACGCGAGCATTTTCTTGTCCAACTGCACTGGCCGCATTTTATGAAGTTTTAAAATTTCATATTCCTTTCAAAAGGAAGAATAAATTTCGTCAGTGTAAGCGCGTCTTAATAAGTAGAAAATTCTTTAAAGGAACACTTTTCTTTCTTTTTGACTTCTCTTTTCGGCTGGGGAAATATTGACAGAGCCCTCTAAACTACCCAACGCAATCAAAAGGCGTAATGAACGAATAAATTTTTAAGCAATTTACTAAAGAACAAAAAAACGGCGCTTCCGTTTTTAAATTAACATTCCTAAATTCAAATAAGAGCTCTTTGAGATCTTTGTGAATATTAAATAGGGTGAGAATTAGCACGTTTTAAATTCGCATCTCTAAGCAATATTTTGCTCTAGAATTTCTACTATCCACTCTCTAGACCGCTTGATGGAAACATGAAAAAGGTTGATGGTAATAAAATGGATAAGCAATAAATACAGAAGCGAAATTTTGGGGTCCCGCAGTGCACGACCCCGCGGTTTTATCCCAGCCCTCATTAATCAGCCTGCTACCGGGGCCCCACACCCACGCAATGCGTCAGGCTTGACGTATTACGTAATTTTAATCATATATTGTCGGAACACGAAAGTATCTTTAATATGTACTCAACTTGCTAATTAAAACTGTTTTTATGGCAACACAATTGTGTATAAAATTTTAAATAAAATAAGTATTTAAACTTAGTTTCAAATAAAATAAAACCATTTAAATGAAAGTCGTAAAGAAATATAAATGATTGTTTTCCTCAATATTCTTTTAAAAACAATTTCCTTGATTTTTTTTTTGGTAGTTGCAGGCTACTACCAAAAAAAGTTAGGTAAAGAAATATTTCTCCTTTCAAATCCTTAAAAACGGGAATTACAATCCTAAAACAGATTGTTGATCGTTGTACCAAAATATTTTAAATCTGTTTGAATGTTTTACATTTGTGTTGTTTTTCTGACATATGTTTGATCTGATCTATTTTTAAGGCCTTGTAAAAGGTGTATATCTAAACGCCAGTTTTACAATGAAACTTATAATGTTTGTATTTGAAGCTATGAATGCGATGTATCTTGCTAAAGAAGGAAAGAAACTCAAGTAATTGAATTCTGCCGGAAATTATGTCACAAACAGATACATCATTACAGGAGTTAGATTCTTAGCTCCGCAATTGACAAGTCGGGAAGACCTTTCTAATATAGGAAAGGTTTATATCCGACTGTTGAAGATAAAAAGGACCTTGTTCTATAATTTAACGACAAACATGTATCTTTCTTTAACATAGCAAATATTTTTTTTATATAAAAACAAGTGCTTATTTCAAAAGAAGAAATTTCTAGTTGCAGAATGAAAAGTCCTCCGTAAGATTCTGGGCCCAATTAAAAGAGATGATGGCAGTTGACGAAGTCGAAAAAATGCCGAAATCGAGCATCTGTTGGCCCAACCCAATAAAATCGAAGAAACTAAGGCTTACCGATTCCGTTGGCTCGGCCACGTAGAGAGAATGGAAGAGGATCGCGCAGCAAAAGAGCGTATGTCGGCCAACTGGATGCTATCCTATGAGGTGCCCCAGGGCACTGTGGCGTATATAAGACACAATATAAGATCTTTGCAGAGGCCAAGATCCATTTTGGGTCTCTTAGCCAAAAAAGTTAGTTACTTTTTATTTAATATTAAAGGATTTCTTGTTAACCATTCCAACTAAGCTAAAAACGCTAAATCAGATCATAACCCTTTTGACAAACGTTTTGATAAATACTTATGAATACATACATGTCTAATATAGAACAGAAGAAGACGGTAGTGTATATAATTTGGCTTTGTTAACATTTGTGTCTTCAAATCTTCTATTGAGTGGCAGAGTAGACCAGGTTGGAAAAGAGCCAAAAAGTTATACCGCACAATATTCGCAAAACATAAAAAAACGTTGAGCATTGCGTTTCAGCATCAGAAATTAAGTTTGATAACGGGAAACCGAGACGTGAACTAGGGGGATAGGTTTGAATTTAGTTGCTTATTATTTTGCCTATGTAATTAAAATAAACGCGTTACACTCACAGTCCCACACCAGGATTCCGGGTGAACTTAAAAATAAACAAATGAAAAGGACTCATATCCAGATTTTTTTAAATACAGAACAAATACATGTTGACTAACTGTATAATTATTTTACATTTAACATTTATCCTGATGCGGGATCGAAACTGCGATAATTACCTTACAAAACGAAAACTTGGCCTTCAGGTATGGATGGATGTAAGCAACATACACAATTATTGACGTTATCAAAGCCATGTCAAAACTTTTACTTAGCTAAGATCCGCGACAAGCAAAAAATAACAGAAAATTAATAATGTGTGTTTTCCTGCTGGATGAAATGGATTTATCTGGAACTTAACGGCCGTCAGCAACTTTCCACCCACCAACCACTTTACACAACACCAAACACACACTACCATTTTTCCACCTTGCAAACGACACGTGTTTCGCCTCGACACGAGGCATATTCAGGTATAGTACATTCTACAGAAGACAACCGAAAAAACAAATCGATACAGCTAATACCTCGTCTTAAGAATGTCAGATATGATTAAAAAAATTACACAGCTTACACTTCACTCTTTCGAATTTCCTATTATTGTGATGATTAGATACAACATCTTCAAGCCACAACAGAGATACACAAATTACAATCAAAGATCCGGAAACTATTTTTTGTGACGATCGCTTGGTTATATGCTTAGACTACTTGCTTCTCCAAGGCTTGAAGGTTCATACCTAAATATTATGAACCAAAACATATTTATGAAACTAGAGTACTCAAACGCCTACTCGACGGCAAAACAGATGGTCGTAGAAAGCGCGGAAGGCCTAAGCTTAGATGGCTAGATGGAATCGAGAATGACTTAAAGGCAATCGGTGTGAGGGGCTGGAAAGGAAAAGCCAAACTAAGATCCGACTGGAAATATTTACTGAAACATGCTAAGGCCTTCAGGATGATGAACATATTTATTAATTTATGTATCTTATGCGTAATATTCTAATAATAATTATATAAAGTATTATACGAAATAGGTCAGTTGAAATACTTTAACTTTCCTACAATTTTCTATTCATATAAATTAATTGAAACGCTTTGCAAACTCCCCTTCAGTGTGCCATGAAGCGTAACAGCCGGCTAATAGAGAATGCGGAGCGTGACATCATTAGGCAGCATATGTGCTCACTGCGACCCCTAGTGTCGAGGGCCCGAGGCTATTGTCGCATAAATACTGCCCCCGGTAATACGATGAAATTACAAATAAACAATAATATCCAAATCTACGGTACTATTCACGAATCGAGCAGATGCTTTTTTAATTATGAAAGAAAATTGAAATATAAAAATGGTAAAGATATAAGCATTTTGCCAGCAAGCCCGTTTACGTCGCCAATTGACGCTTTTGGAGCTTATGATGACCGGATCAATTCCCACTTCTACAGATTTTTATTCCGTCTACAGATTTTTATTCCGTCTACAGATTTTTATTCCGTCTACAGATTTTTATTCCAAATCTACCTTGAACGTGTGGTGGAGTCAACTTCTTTAAAAATCGGAGTGAAGGATGGACTTCCGTTCATTGTGAATCATATCCACTAGAGGAACTCTGAACATAGCCATCTGAGCCACTTGGAAGTATGAAATAGACAATGTGTGAGGCCGTTGGACGACGATTTGCACGTGACGGAGATGCACAATTTGGGAGCGTGTTACCAAAGATCTGGCTAGTCGGCGCATCTTAGAGGAGAGCTATGTCCAGCAGTAGACTACCGTTAGCTGATGATGATGTATTAAAATTTTATGACAGTAAATAACATTAAATAAAATGTACATTTTTAAATGTTCCTTATTAAAATTACCGACGACCGATTGGCTCAGTGGCGGGGCCCTTCGTCCGCGGAGTCAATGGTCGCGGGATCGATTCCCGCATCGAAATAAATATATGTATGGATTTATAAATATTTATTCCAAGTCTGGTAACCCCCTCAAGCCGCATTTCCTTTCCTGCCCTTTCCTTTCTTCTCTATCCTTTCCCTACTTCTGCGCCAATGGTCTGCCGTGCCAATGGATGCGTGGCTAGGGGCGAGCTTAGCCGCAAGCGTGCCGACCGTCCCGGGATCGGGCTCCCCCGGGTACTATGGTGCCTTACCTCAGCATGCAGGGCACTGCTGAGGCTGACCTCCATCCTCCCTTGCGGCTCGTGAGATTCACTAAGACGAATTTAATATACCTAATTTGTTGAAAATGACGGCGACGTGGTTCGCCACCCGTCACGTCCTGATTCTCACGAGGGCGAAAAGCGACTGATGGGCAGCCGTTTTGCTGCGATGAACGTACCATTTATATAGTGGATGGAGCTCTGTGGTCTGTGCCAACCCCTGCTGGGGATAGACGTGAATATATAAATAAAAAAAAAATTAAAATTACATGCTGACGAAGCCTCGTGTTATAATGATAGAACGTACCAAAATTACACCCTACTGGCTAATAAGATTATTCGCAACAAAAAAGTTGAATGCACAATTGCGCTAATCCTAATCAAGAGCAACCCTTATTTGGGGTGTTAACATGCCCGTAGGCAGTCTAACAATGAACTGGTCTAAAATTGGCTACATGCATATGTAATTGTATCAAACTGCGAACGCCTGGAGCGGAGTTCGTGCTCACACTGTAAGATTTAACAGGGTTACAAGCTATTCATTTTTAAAACGAATAAAAACGCATTGAAAAGAGAATTATTATATTGAAAAGTTACGAAGCCTATGGTGCACAATGTAAACTTGGCTATTAAATTAAAGAATGTTTTATTATATTTTTGGGTAATTTAAATTATATATTCTATAAATTTTTATTAATTATATAATCTATTGCTGGACAAAGGCGCTACTTGGTTTAATCTCAATATGTACGTGTAATATGAAGGGTAAATAAATAAATCCACAACCTCATAGCAGCTGTCGAGCGTTAAAGTTAGAGCATACAGAATCTATGATTAATTAACTTCTATTTAAACTTTTTAAGGAGGAGGAAAATTGCGCTGAATTGGCTGCCAACTTTCGCAAGTTGGAGAGGCACTCTTAGACAAAAACTTTTTATAAATCTATCTATCTACAAACACATTGCGCAACAACGACAAAAAGCCATTAAACCAGAACTTTTCAATTATGATTGACTGTTAAAAATTTATTAAAATGAATATCGATTGAGAAAATAAAAAGCAATTGCTTACGCAAACCAATCCAATGATTCGTCCTCCGGGTATTCCTTACCTGCAAAAGAAAAGCGGAGTCAATATTTATAACCATTAAACATCTGTAGTACGACGTTTTAAACAACTTCGTTTCGGTTTCCCTGCGAGGGCCAGTGCCCTCGTTTGAAATCGAATAATAGACACGGACCATTACGCTGATATCATCAAAGAAATAAAACTTAAGTGTGTTTCGGAAATAAAAATTTATTTTCACGTTAATTTCTTTCCAACAAAATTGCATCTACAAACAATTTAAATTTTTAAAGTTAATATGTCGAAAGCTTCAAATATTAAAATTTTCCATTTACTATTTCATGAGTTGTACAAAAAGTATGTCTTCTTGAAATTTTAAAACATACTTAAACTAAAACTAAAAACATGGAAACTCATATTTAAAAGCTAGTTCAAATTTAGAATGAATCTTCCAAGTGTTTGAGAAATTTTTAGTGAAATAAAAATCCTCGAAGAGAACCATATTTTTCATTCATTAAAAAAGTTATTTTTAATAATAATAGGAGTAAAAATATTTTGAGAAATAAATGAACTGTGGTTGTACTAAATTAGTGTGTTCCCCTACCCTGTACCCTTTTGTGTATTCATTAGTGTCCGGTATAACGATGATAAAATTGTAGTTTAAACTATCAATTAAACTACAATTTTTAGGGTGATTCATATAGAATAATTAAATGCATATCTGAAAATTTTAGTAAAAGCCTTTACCTATCGTTAGTAAAGTTAGTTCTGTTGTGGATTTACCAAGGCATGAATAAGCATATAACAACTATGTAGACAGTCGTTTGAGTTTTTTGCATGCAGGTAACCTGATGCTGTAACCAAAGCTCATACAACCAAGATGATATTAAGAATATTAAGAAATAAAACACTACTGAGAAATACTATTATTTTTTTTTTACCTGTATCTAATACATACATATATTTGCATGTTTTCAAGAATGAAAGTTCTCGAAGAATAAAAATAATACACATATATGATACTTAAAATCTACATTATACATATATATATATATACATATATATATATATATATACATATATATACATATACATATATATATATATATATATATATATATATATATATATATATATATATATATATATGATTTTAAGTATCATATATGTGTATTATTTTTATTCTTCGAGAACTTTCATTCTTGAAAACATGCAAACTATTGTATAACTAACTTACAGTATGAATAAAATTATTATTATAAGATATCAATGCCACGAAAGTAAAGCTGTTTTCCATTTCAAAAATAAATAACCTACACTCCTACAGTTGCTGCAAAAAACTCACAGAACCTCTTCAAAGACCTTTAAAGTAGAGTACTTTCTACTATGAGTTATTAAGATTTGCACTATTTAAGTTCCTCTCGTTCCAACTTAATTAATTTTCTTATTCGCTCACAGGTACCTAACTTTCATGTCAATGAGTATTTCGTTTAAGTTAATCGCGTCAGTGCCCATTTTCGGGGAAGTATTCCCGTCGGTTCTTAATGTCAAATATGAATAACGATTTAATTTTCTAAAAATGTCTGGAGCGCAGCCAGCCCCTTTTATGTAATGGGAAATAGAAAAAATACCTGAAAATCACGAAGTAGGAGTGCTACCAAAAGCCAAGTTTCTTAGATGCCTTTAAACAAGGTAGTTTATCATTACACAGTAATTACAAATATTTATTGCTTTAGGTCAAATTTAAACATATATTTTTTCTAAATAGTACATTATATTTAATGTTTTCTTTTTCACAGCCCATATACAATATGTCCCATGCTCGTACTTCTAGAACAATTATTATGTGAACAGTCAAAAGTTTTAAATCCACTTCGTCCAGCAGGAAAGCACACATAGTTATTTTTCTGTTATTGTTTGCTTGTCGCGGCTCTTAGCTAAGTAAAATTTTTGACTGTTCACATAGTGATGGATTTCCGCAAAGTAACGCCTGACTCCATAAATCAACAATTATTATATTAAAGTAAAAAATGACCTGTTGGGGCTTCGGTACGGTGATTGACAAGTATTAGAATATTGAGAACAAAGACATGTTGTTATATAGGAAGCCAAGAGAGTCACTGGGTCAATGCACCAAATCGAGAATAAACCTTTGTTATTAAAATCATGAATTGAAAAATATTTGAGACTGATGTTAACTTTCATAGTTCACATCGCAACGTAGCATATCGGTAAGAATCATTTGTTATAACTCTCAAGCTATTTCTTGCCTGTTATTTACAGTTATGAAACATGATACATCCTTTGCAACGGAAAATACAAATGCGTTCTGTTTACATTTGAACCCCCCATTTTGTAACTTTTAAACTGTAACTTATAGCATTAAACAGTTAACCATTTTCCTCTTTATGAATCAAATTAGGACGTTTTATATTGCATCGACGACCAATTGGCTCAGTAGCGGAGCCCCGGCTACGAATTCAATGGCCGCGGATTCGATCTCCGCATTGGTATGAATGTAAGTATGGTCTACAGATATTTATTACGAGTCTGGTAACCCTGCCTATCCACATTGGCCAAAGGTGGTCCGTGCCCAGCAGTGAGACATGTATGGACTTGTGAAAAAAAATATAATTTTACCACATTTTTGTAGCTTGTTAACTTTCAATATCAGGCCGTTGCTATTGTGAAAATGGTAGAAATATATCCATCTCAATTCATATCCATCATATATCATATCAAATATATCCATCTAAATTCATATAAATATCCATCTAAATTCAATACTTGAGGCAAAATAAAACTACTTCTTTAAAAAATATTTTAAAGCCCTATGTATGTGTCTAATGAAGTATTGTAATAAAAAAACAATGGTCACTTTTCTTTTTTCATTACTTCTAAAATATCAACCATTTTAATTATTTATTTATTAAGAACGTTATATAAATTTTTATTTTTTTATTTTATATATTCACGCCTATCCCCCGCAGGGGTTGGCAGAGACCATAGAGCTCCATCCACTGCCATTCATAACAGCGAAACGGCTCGTCATTGGTCGCTTTTCGTCCTCGTGAGAATCAGGACGTGACGGGTGGCGAACCACGTCGCCGTCATTTTTCGACAAATTAGGTATATTAAATTCGTCTACATAAATTTGGAGAAATAATGTGGTAAAATAATGCTAAAAGCAATATTTTTCTACATTTTTTAATGCATAATGCCGTTGTTTACCCTAGGGCCTTTACAACTTCATAGGGACGATTTGCAAACACAAGGCCTGATCAAGGACTACGATTACGAAACTCGACGACGAAGACTCACTCAGTCCTGAAACTCGCGTAAAAGACCGATGTTAACTGAAGTAGAAACTAAACTATTGGGCTCTTTCAAAGGAACTTCTTCCCTAACTTTCCTCGCTGTTCCTTCGCACGTCCTATTTCCCTTCTATCTACGTACAACCAAAGGAAGAACTCATCAGCACGTGGACTAAATATTATATGACTATAATATTCGTATATTGTGCTCCAGGTGTCAATGGGGACGGTGATACCAATACCATTGTTCAAAATCCTTTTATATCTTTTACAGCCCTTGTGGTGTGGCCCATATATAATGGGGACTTCCCGATTTTTCATTAACCTACTACGCTTGTCTAAGGCGGAATAAAAGGACAGCCAGACTCGAAATAAATACCTGTTGGCCGTAGATTTTCAATATTTAAAAAGATTAATAAGAATAAACGAAATATAACATTTTACTATTTTATTAAATGAAACTACATAAAATCTATACTGCAGAGAAATCTAAAAACAGTCCTCAGCATTAAAGAGTGTGCAGTATTTTTAAACTTATGTTTTTAGAAAACAAAATGGTTGATTTTCAGACTAGTGAAACATCTTCGTTAAGGCATGGGTCGCAAAAGATAAATAGAACGGGAGAGCTGTGACAATCATAAAAAATGAAATCCGGAATTCGCACTCGCACATTACAACACGATGTTAACTTGAAAAACTGAATTCTCGGCTTTAAAATTCGGCACCGGAATCCTATTTTCAAAGCTTTTTGTTTTTAACTGAGTGCATAATAAACAAGAAACAAAAATGTCAATTATTTCAGAGGTTCTACCATAAAAATCGGTATACTATATACAATAAAGTACAAAACATAATTAAAACAAAAAACAATAAAGCAGCACGATTTAAGGATTGCGCTTACGATCTAAGATCGTGCGTTCGATTTTAACATTTTTTTGATTTTTAATTTTTTTTATAGCAGAGAAGATAAACAAGCATGCGGATCACCTAAGAAACCAGCACGAACACTATAAGCTAGTTGGAAAACTAGTAATACCGAAACATTGTTAGACATAGAACATAATAGTGGTAGAGCTACGTTGCAGACGAATATTTTGTCAAGAATGTCACAATATTTGTCTGTAACATGAATAGGCCGGCTCGCCCGGGGATTAACCACACTTCCGCAGAAAACCGGAGTCTGAGTAGGTCTTAGTTATCGCGCCGCGGCGGCATTGGTTGCTTTCCATCAGGTGACACCTTCTCGTTTGTCTTCCTATCCCATAAAAAAAGACATCTTTAAAAAAGCATATTACAATGAAATAAAAGATTTTAAATAATCAATTGGTTGGGTAACCACTACAAAGGAATTTGCAAATGCTTGTTTATAATAGTAGAATAATAATGAGCCCATTTTTAAACGAGCGGGAGATGAACAAACTTGTTGAGTTAATTCATTTCGTCAGACATCCAATCAGTTTCATTCACGATTAAGTTGAGTGCGTTGAATATTGATTTAATGTTCGCTACAATATTTTTTAGAGAGAAAAGGTTGGAGTTATTTAAAGAGACAAAATTCTCCCTTTATTCTGTTGCAATTTTGAAAATGGAACTGCCAGTTATCCCCGTGGGACTCCAGAGGTCCGCCCCGTCACTTCACCGAGATTGTAAGTGTCCAAGCGTTATGGGCTGCGGCACAGTTAACCCGAATCCCGCCGATTCGTTTATAAACTATTCTATAAACGTTACGGTTGAGTGAACGTAGATTTACCGAGTGTTCTGCTTGCAGAATTAAAATATTTATTCAATAAATTATTTATAGAGAGAGTTGCTTAAGGAAATAGGTCAGACTGTTGTATATTTAATCTTACTTCACATTACTGTGTATAGAACAAGTTATCTTGAAATATTGTTTTTCCAAGTATGCATTTTTTTTAATGAGATAGAAACGCAATCGCGCAAGCAGGTCACACGATGGAATGCAATCAACGCCGCCCATAGACTTATACAACAGTATAGGCATTGCAGGCCTTTGAGAAATAAGAAAGAATTAAATAAAAATCTTACAGAGTTCCCTTTTTAAAATTATTTCAACTAAAATTAAAATACAATATTATCTGATAACATACAGCATTATAAAAAGCGTAGAATTCGCTTATTTTTTTCTACATATTCATCATAGTTGAGTAGAGTTATAAATAGGCATTATTAACAGACACTGCCATAATTCGTTACAAAAATACTGATAAAACAGATTTTTTTATTTCTATATAATTTAAATATTCCATATGTAAATATTTTTTTTATGGGATAGGAGGGCAAACGAGCAAGCGTGTCGCTTGATGGAAAGCAATCAACACCGCCCATAGACAACCGAGACACCGCAGGAATCGCGGAAGCGTTGCCGGCCTTTTAGGTATGCGTAGACTTGTTTTTTGAAGGTGCCAATGTCGTAACGGTTCGGAAAGACCGCCGAAGGTAGCTGGTATATATTTCTTAATAATTATATTTCGTAATATTTCTTCATATTGTATAATGACTAGCTATTTGCTACATTAGGGGAACTTTGTTGAACTTTGTTTTAAATAATAAAGGGAGAAAACTGAAGACAAAAGAAAAAAGGAAAACCAAGAAGATTTACGAACAATCAAAAATAAGCAAGAGTATATAGAGCAGAGAATTGAAGGAAATGTCATAGGACCGGGAATATGGAAATGCTACATCAACAAATGGTCAATTTAGTTTTTACTCTAAAAATCATAATGAAATATGTATGTATACTGGTTACGATTTGAACTCAAAGCATTCTGCGTCAACCACGTCTGACATCTATACTTCTTTCTACGAGTATATCTATTCTTATAGATTCGATTTTAATGCGAACTACGTTTTGATTCAAGCCCTGAAATTTCCGAATATTATTTTAAACCTTAAAATTTTACGTCAATAATATTCATACTTTAAATTTTAAAGTCTGTCAAAAGCAAAAGCGACACAAAATTTCACTTGAAATGCGCTTTAATGTGTTCGCGTTCACAATATGATTTAACGGTTCACAGTCACGACTCCCAACGGTAAACCAACATATAAGCAGCTCTAAGAAATCGCTCCAACAAGCGACCAGTACACCGAGATCCGCGAAGCTCTCTGCCTACCCTTTTTAACGTGAAACACTCAGACAGGTATAAGAGGTCTGGTAAGTGATCGACTCTATTAGAATCATGTCACGTATCAATAACAGTGAGTGTATCGAGCGCGCATCAAATTGCAAAAGCAGATCTGAGATGTTGTCGTCTTGACAGCAAAGATTGAAATATATATAGGCTTAATAATTTATTATATGCGAAAGCTATGTCATCCAAAAGTTTAATGATGAGACTTCAAAGCCAAAGAAGCTTTAAAGACTCTGTGGAATCACATTCCAGCCTAAACAAATATCTGATATTTGTATGTAGGAACAGTAAGTAGCCTTTAGCATACGTTGTCAATTTATTGATTTTAACTCAAGTTCTCCATAAAAAAATGAATAAAATAATTGTTTTTTTTATTTATTTTTTTTTATATTTCAGATTCGGATGTTGATCCATCTGAATTCGCTTTTAATTTCTTATGTTTGTACTGGTTAAGCTATGGTATACCTATGAACTTGCACGATTGAAAGAGTACCACACCTTCACAAAATATCGGCATTAAATAATAGTGTAGTAATATTTAGTAATGTGTTACTGCATACGTACGGTAAGTGTAGGGATCCGGAGACCCAATACCTTTTCCCTTAATTTACTTTCTTCTTCCCCTGACATTATTCACATCCTTACCTTAAGGTATCTGCAGTGCCTTTAATATTGCGATTATCTATGAGCGGCGCCAGTTGCTTCAGTTGCTCATCATCATCATCAAGCATGTTCGTTTTCCTATCGATTTCAATAATAAAAGGATAACAATTTTTTTATCTATTGCATGGTATTGAATTCGTTTGGAAACTGGTAAAAGAACATTTCTACGTTCAAAAATATCTAAAAAAGTTTTAAATAGTTGCCATAATGAACACCTTTTCTTACTTCCGACCAAAAAGAAACTGAAAAAGTGAGTACTGAATTAAATACACAGAGACACGATAATTATAGAGCAATGTAGAATGAATACGAATGTTGCCAGACAAAGAACAAACGGAGTGTTTGCATATTGCATAAGTATGAAACTTAGTGACTATTATAATGAACCAGGTTTTCTTTTAAACAGCGCTCAACTTACTGTGAATATTGTATAATGAAAGCAATTTTTTGCTTCCGATTCTTCTCGTTTCTTTTGACAGCGATATTTTTCTAAGTTAAAGGAACCATTTTTTTTTATACAAAGTCTTTCAACGATCATGATCACGATTTACAGCCTGCAGCAGTTCACTGCTAGAGATAGGTCTACGCGCCACCTAGCCCGATCTTCGGCTCCACGCATCCAGTTTCTGCCAGCCGCCCTGCGCAGTGCAGAGACGCGGTCTCCACACCAGCCCATTGCCATTTTAGTTTGCTAATTCGAAAGGCTATGTCGGTGACTTTAGTTCTCTAGCAGATTTGTTCATTCCGAATCATATCTACCAGAGAACTCCGAGCATAGCTCTCTGAGCGACTCTGAGCTTGTGAAGCAGACGGACTTTCAGCGTCCACGTATCGGCGCTGTAGGAGAGTACAGGTAGGACACACTGATTTACTAACTAAGGTTAGTCTATCGAATTTAGTTAATCAGTAGAAAGCTACAAGGCTAGAACAGATTTGGCAAAGGAACAGAAGATATACGTTGTATAACAGCATAAATAAAAAATACACATTCCCCGTGTATTCCGGTCGTACATCTTGTTTAAGTAGCTTAAACTTCCTTCAGAAATCCCGTAACTCCATAAACAATGTTATAATGTTCTTAAAGATATTATACACGATAATTATCCAGATTAACGTATTAACGACACTCGTGACAGCCTTAAAGCTAATAGGGTTTCCGCCCTAAGCGTAGCAACTAGACCACATTGTTTTAGTTTACAAAGTCTTATTAATTAATGTATTCAGGTTCATCACCTAGTTTTTAGTCACATTTTCTACGCATATATCAAAAAGAAGACACTAAACGAAGTTATTGGCAAAAATGAAATTCAAAACAAACGAATATGTTAACTCTTCGATAGCTTGCCTCAATATAATATATAGACTAAAAGTAGAAAAGATAGACATGTGATAGTTCTATAATAATTAAAGATACAAAGGAATCTTCTTTATATTTCTTTAAGGTAAGATTTGTTAAAAGTATTTAAATCTACAAAATCAATAAAATAATTTAAGACGTGTTAGGAGTAACAATACTTAACATAAATATCGTAAATTAATAATACACGTCTGAGAAACCCGTGAGAATAGTAACTAATTTCCATGAATATAATAAAACAGTGTTTTCAATAAGATGAGCGACAAAACGTTAATGACTTTATAATAGATAAGGCAAAGATGACAGAAAGTAATTTGTTATTAATGATCATGAGAAATTCTGACGAATTCTACAATGGTATGCATTTAATGATTCCCTTTGAAGTTGGATAAAATTTAAGAGGAAATTCTTTTGTAGAACCATTTTAGTATTAAAAAAAACACGTATTCTGACATAATTTAGAATTTTCACTGAATATTCAAATAAAAAGTAGTAAATAGAATTAGTACACAGATGAAGAGCAAACGTGGAGATTTAAAACATATAATCTTATAATAATATACACATCTAACACGATAGCACAAACATAGCGTAAATGCTTCTGAGATTTGCATAGCTTTACAAATTAAAATAAAACTATAATTATGGATTGTCTGTCTATTTTTATGTTAAAACTAACTCATCATGATAGGAAATAAATGAATGAAATTCAAAGGTTACACAATCGTAGAATCGATATTTATAAAAATACAACATTTCTGAGTAGATCTTTTAAATAATCAAAAAACAAGTTGACATTTCTTAGCTTGTTATCTGTGAAGTACGCCATTGGTCTTCGCTTGAGTCCCCACTTCAGCTCAAGGGTTGTCATTACTAATGCTTACGGGAAAAAAGCCTTGGATAATATTTATATATATAGCAAATCACTTCAAACGTATTCACCGTGCAGATCTTTACTACTCATTATTATAGATAATTTTCCGCGTGTTCTAATAATAAATATGAATATTATTTTGTCGTTAATTTTATTTGAAAACTCTACTACATATACTCGTACATATTGCTTCCCAGATTTTCATGCGTCAGTCCGCTATTGGACATAAACCTCTTTTCATATTAAAGCAAGCAAACGTAATTATTAACTCTCGGTCTTAGATTTCTATCACACCAGAGGCATGACTACTCATTGGCGTGTTGTTGGCCTCTGAAAACTTGAAAGAATTTTGCAGAAGATAGATTGCCGTTTGAGTACAATATATCGGCTGACTTATTTTTCGTAATGAATTTGTGTCCCAAAAAGCTCTTTGGAGATTTAAGACTCTTTTGAGACTTAGCTTCATTTTGAGACAATTACAATTTGTAACTTACTTGTGTTCAAATTAAATTTAGACTTTGCTGTTCGTCTACGGGTATTAGCTCTTATATCATACAATATATATTCATTCAATATGACAGGAAAGAGTAATAACTTAAGTTAGCTATTAATTTTTCACTGTCATAGCTGATACATTATAGTTCAACTTCTATAATAATAATCTGCTTATCAAACAAATTGAAGGATACGTCACGAAACGGTGTCTAGGTAGCATTAAGAAATTAATATTGGGGACAGTTTGACACGTGATAATCATCCAAGACACGGGTTTCATATAATTCTAAGGAAGGCGGTAATGGATAACATGTTTTCCTGTCAAAAATTAATTCGTTCTATCATTGTTTAGTTTTGTTTAATAATACATATAGCATTAAAAAGGACATAAAAGTATGTATGTTTTACATTTAAAATATAAAAAAATTACAATTAAGTTACAGTACTGATGTATATACATATGTCTCAATATATCTATAGGTGACACAGTAAAAAAATATCATTATAATTATTATATTAATAGTAAATATAATTTAATGAAAAACTTTATTCCTTACGAATTGTGAACAAATTTTTCCGAATTAATTATCAAAAATTTAATTAACTGTCCTGAATATTACATATTAAGAAGACTATCTATTGTATGTTGCAGAAATTACTAGAATTCTTACGAATCTCTGCCAAAGCTAATAAAGTTTGTATTATGGATAGTTCATGTGAATAATGCAATAGTGGAAACGAATAAACGCCCTTAGAAGAAATATGATGATTATAAATATGATTTAATATAACTTTTTGTATGCTTAGCAAGCACACAATAAGCAATGATAAACGCTTTCACA
Source organism: Baronia brevicornis (assembly GCA_031353405.1). Taxonomy (NCBI): domain Eukaryota; kingdom Metazoa; phylum Arthropoda; class Insecta; order Lepidoptera; family Papilionidae; genus Baronia; species Baronia brevicornis. Next base: position 162,254 of record JASFAT010000734.1, read on the forward strand.
AGCACAGACTTTTGACGGGTACAATATGATTTATGAATCCGAATGGCGATAATTGAATGGCAATTGTCCCATCAACAAGCGAATACTGACGAAATTAAATAAACATAGACCTTTCGGATATTGACATTTCCTTTAGCTAAGCAGCGGTAGTTTTGTATAAAGGTTGACATCGAGAGAAAATTACTTTCCCTTTTGACGTTGTTTATAAAAAGCTTTAATATACTTTACTAGAAACTATGGACAACCAATTGGCTCAGAACTACTTCTTAAGCCCCTCCTCCATGGAGTTAATGGTCGCGATTTTGATCCCACTATCGACGATAATATATATATATATATATACACTATATATATATATATATATATATATATATATATATATATATATATATACACTAGAGATATTTATTCCGCGTCTAACCTCGACAATCCGCATTGGACAAGTGGCAAGTTGGGAAGGATGCAGTCTTAGAGAATGGGAGAAGAAAACAAAGGAAGGGGAAAGGAATTAAGCTTCCGGATTCCTGCACTCACGATGCAAACCATACGTAAACACTAAAATGCTACCACTTGATGCCCGACTGGCCTGGTCCATTCGTGCTACCATGGTTCTACGACCATTTACTATACGTTTATAATAATTATAAGTTTCTTGGAATTTAGGATCTAAAAAGTTACTTAAGTATATTTTCTAAATTTCGCAAAGGTTCATGTTTTAAAAAATTACTACTACTGTTGTTTTTTAAAACATGAACTACACACACACAGTACCTACTGTACTACAAACTATTATTATCTTTCAAAAAACAAACTTTATATGAATCATAATCTTCCCATTAATTAATCTCGAAATCTACATATCTTAATAAATTGTCCGAAATTATAGGCTCGATGTAATCCGAACATCCTTCTTAGCCAGACAAGCCGTGAGTGTGGCATGACAGTTACGATGATTTATACGGGACGGAGAAATTGATTGGTCTGGCCTCGTTCCCGAAACATGTCCGAGGAAACAAAGGAATGAAGTAACATTATATCAAAAGAGAATCGTTTAATTAGCACAAACAATCCCAATCTTATCAAATGCATACAATGTATTATATCTTACTTGACGTAGTAATCGCTTACGTTGGCGCTAGTGTCAGGAAAAGGACTAACATCCTTAAAAGCTTGTCTTAATGAGAGTATAGCTGGAAACAAGAATAAGGATTCATTTACCTTCAGAATGGTAGTGAGTCTATCAGCCTGTGTTTCAGTCCCAGTTTTTTGTCACAAACAGTGCAACTGTGGAACGATATACCATGCGGTGTCCCGACTAATAAGACATTGGCGTATTGAAGAGACGAACATATGCTCACGAAATATGCTCCCCTTTTTGCATTTGTAATACCTCTGGCGTTAGGATATCAATGGATAACGTTGATCACTTACCATCATCAGGTGAGCTGCATGCTCGTTTTGCTTGTATTGCTATAAAAATGATCTAATAGAATGCAGATTCTATCAGTATTATAATTTACTACTGTTATACCTATGTATTGGAAATGATTACATATTATACCTATGTATTATACATATTATACCTTTGTATTATACATATTATACCTATGTATTATATCCAGGAAGACAGTCAACAGTTGAAGAAATCCTTTCTTAAGGGAAATGAAGTAAAAAACTGTAACCTTCCTTATATGACGTTCTCTTCATATCGGTAGTAGACAGTAATATCTACGTAAGTGGTTACTACCACTTCCTTAATTAAAGCGGCAAAAATGTAATTCTAATTTTATAGATTTAATGATATTGTGAATAGATAAATAACATATAGCAAAATTATATTAATTAACTTTTTAATATATTAGGTCGGAGCGAAAGTATTTTCGTATTTTGAATGTATTATTAGTAATCAAACCTCTTTGGCTGTACTGAATGTAACTGGCTGGTTTTAATACCATTAAATGTGACATTCTGAAGATGCAATTAATAAAAAAAAACTAGTCCCCGCCATTTTTCAATTGTTTTTCAAGCAAGCAAAATGAACGTATGTGACGAAGAAATTCGGTACATTTTAAAGTTTTATTACAAAAAAGGTAAAAATGCGATGTACGCCGCGAATATAATTTGTGCGGTTTACAGACCCAATGTGGTATCAATAAGAGTAGCACAAATGTGGTTCAAGCGTTTCAAGTCTGGAAATTTTAGTGTGAAAGATGAGGTTCACTCTGGACAGCCCTGTCACAGATAAAATCAGTGCCATCTTTGAGAAAGTGGAGTAAGATCGACATTTTAATAGCTACGACATTGCTGAAGAACTGGATGTTGATCATAAAACAGTTTTACGTTATTTACGAAAGTCTGGGTACAAAAAAACTTGACATTTTGGTACCACATGATCTCACTGAGGGAAACCATGACAACGCCAGACCGCACTCATCTATAGCCACGCAGCAAAAATTGAGAGAGCTTGGCTGGGATGTGTTGATGCATCTTCCGTATAGCCCTGATCTTGCTCCATCAGATTTCCACTTGTTTCGGTCATTGCAGAACTCTTTAGGAAGCACAAAGCTAACCTCAAAAGAACACTGAAAACTACCTGTCAGATTTTTTTAATCAAAAATCTCAAAATTTCTACAGGAATGGGATCATGGCACTACCCACAAGATGGCAACAAGTCATCGATCAAAACGGCAAATACATATTATAAATAAATAAAAAATTATACCTAAAAAAATATTTTCCTTTGTATGAACAATACGAAAATACTTTTGCCCCGACCTAATAATATGAAAATCGACATAACTTTGTTTTTGTAATTATTATTTAAACAAATCAAAATTGAAACAAATCACAAACTAAAATCAGAAAGAATAAAATGAAACAGCCGAAAATACGTCGCACAAAAACAAAATGTAAGACGTAAAGAATCAATCCGAGGAGACAATAAAATTGCTACATCAATTACAATCGAAATGTCAATTTGTAAGCTCCAAATGTAGCTTTATGCCTTTCAGAATAGGAATACATTTTCGATTTTAATGTAGGCATTCAGGAACGCAGGTCGAGTTGACATATGCATGATAAATTACTGTGACGATCGGTAATTGATTGACGATATGTGCCACTGCAGTCACATCTAGACTATGAAAATCGATAAAGTATACATGATACATTATCTTCTTTCAAATATGTATCTCTTTTACTGTTTTATCGTTAAAAAATTTGTACCAAGTACTGTTTATTATTGTAGGCTAATAGAAATAACCTCACAATCCGGAAGCAGAGAACCAGACGTCGGAGAAGGGCTTTTTGTTACTATGCATAGGTGGTGAGCCATAGTTAATTAAATGCCATTAGTTTAGGCTCGTACGCCTTTGTTTGAGGAGTGGAGTCACCGATCGAGTCGACCCATTCGTGCAACCATGGCGGCTCTACCACTATTTAAATTAATATATATTTTTTATCAAACCAATATATTTTATCAAATTTTTTACTATATTTTCAATATACGTTAAAACGATCGATATAATCTTAAAAAAATTTCCTAATTTCTATTGTAGTAACGATAAAAACTCGTTTTTGTTTTTGTCTTGACTACTACGAGTATACTAACAGTTCGACACGCACTTGGCAGTTTTTTATACAATCTTATCTTTTTGTACCGCTCGTTGAAACAGCCTAAAACTAAGTGACGGTAGACTGGCGTGACAAAAGGATAATCGACTTTACGCTTGGTCGTCATGAAATGAACGTATACAAAAACTTTTAAATTAAAAATAGTAAAACCTGAAGACTTCCGACTGTACGTTATGGTTTAAAGTAGTCCCATATTTATAAAAATGTTGTGAGACATACATACATATATGGATATATCAAATTAGCCAAGTCAGCTAAGAAAAATAAAAAATACGGTCCTTACATGTATTATTCCAAATTACTTTAAAGAAAAAAGAAGACTAGCATTATAACTTTCTATAAAACACTTTCTACGCTAATGATGTTTGTTCTAGGAAAGAATTGATCACATCAATATTCCAATGGTAAATTTGAATATACTAGCTTAGATCGTGAGCTAACCTAATCCGCTATTACTGTTAAAATCGAAAATAAACTACAATGAGAGTATTTAAATACAATTATATACATATTAATTGTCTACTTATATATAAATGAGAAATCGATGTTCGCTATCGAATGCTATCAAATTGCTGGTAACGTCGAACCCGAAGCGCAGTTTGTGTTCGAACAAAGTTGGAAGCCGCGAATTATACTAAGTTTCTAGTATTAAGTGCTTACGAAATAGTAGCACAGAACCCACTCAACCAATATAGTGCTTCCGTACTGTTAAATCTTTATCTTAGGTATCTTTTATCAATACCTATTGTCATCAGAAGATACGGTACATATTGTTTTCATGTTAATATATGCTATAAAAACATTTAATGGTAAGAAAATGTTTAATATATAGAGAGAGTAGCTGAAAACCAATTAGAGAGGAACTTCATCGTCTGATAGTAAAAACTGTTTTGCTTAGATTTACTTAGGTAAGATCCGCGACAAGCAAAACAATAACTGAAAAGTCTTTTCGGTTGTCTTCCGTAGAGTCTACTATACCTGAAGATGCCTCGTGTTGGGGCGAAACACGTGTCGTTTACAAGATGGAAAAGTGGTAATGTGTGTTTGGTGATGTTAACAGTGGTTGGTGAGTGGAGAATTGATGGCCGATGTTTGGTAAGTTTTTGGTTTAAGTTCCAAATAAATCCACTTCATCCAGCAGAAAAACACACAATATTAATTTTCTGTTATGGTTTTGCTTGTCGCGGATCTTAGCTAAGTAATTTTTGACTGTCCACATAGTAATAACTGAGCCAGTCCTAATGCCTAAATCATAAACGTGTACTATTTAAATTTGTATTCCCGTTTTGTATAACTTATATTTTCGAGGGAATTAATCTATTTTTTTTTATATATTCACGCCTATCCCCCGCAGGGGTTGGCAGAGACCACAGAGCTCCATCCGCTGCCATTCATCGCAGCGAAACGGCTCGTCATTGGTCGCTTTTCGCCCTCGTGAGAATCAGGACGTGACGGGTGGCGAACCACGTCGCCGTCATTTTTCGACAAATTAGGTATATTAAATTCGTCTTAGTGAATCCCACGAGCCGCAAGGGAGGATGGAGGTCAGCCCCAGCAGAGCATGCTGAGGTAAGGCACCATAGTCCCCGGGGGAGCCCGACCCCGGGACGATCGGCACGCTTGCGACTAGGCTCACCCCTAGCCACGCATCCATTGACACGGCAGACCGTGGATTGGCGGAGAGGAAGGGAAAGGATAGAGAAGAAAGGATGGGCAGGAAAGGAAATGCGGATTGGGTTACCAGACTCAGAATAAACTTTTATAAATCCATATAAATATTTATTCCGATGCGGGAATCGAACCCGCGACCATTGACTCCGCGGACGGAGGGCCCCGCCACTGAGCCAATCTATTATTTTTGTTATTAAATAAGCATTATACGTCCATAGTTCAGTAAAATTGTTTGTTTCTTGGATATCCTTATAACTTATACTGAGATGAAAATCATACAAATATTTGAAATTGAAATGTGATGATAGTCATAGTAGTTTACTACATTTTTGTATTGTAATAAGTTATCACATATCACTAGACGTCTTGTATTGTTCTTCGGATTGTTACCAATTTATTGAAGACTGACCTGTTCACCATAAGACTGAGGTGAGGAACCTAAGAATTAAAAAGTCGCCACTGCACTGCGTATAAAACTGAGCGCCTCGTGAGGGACTTGAATTGTTACTAGTTCAGTATCTGACAGTAACACCAGATATTTAGTAAAGGATACGACAATGGAACCTTCAAAAAAGCGTATACTGTTCTCAAAATTCATCAACCTTGCCGCAATTGCAGATGTTTATGAGCGGCTTTGATTTCTTTCGACGTTTGTTCGTTTGCCTTCTTATCTCATAAAAAGAGCTATAAACGTTATCATCTCAAGACTCTTTTAACTATAGTCAAATAAATGACAGATAGAAAATGGGTAGATAAAAACTACCCATTTTAGAAAGGCTCCAATATATAGAAAATACTCATAAATAAAATCAGCCTTGACTGTTACCACGGGTAATTTTTACAAATTATAAAACCATGAAAAATATCGCCATTCGCTATGGTCAATAATAGGATTAGATTACGCTCGCATCGGGGATGGAGTGATAAATTGGGAACCCTTTGTCCGTCCGACGAAAACAACGATTCATGGAGAGGTCTATAAAAATAAGCAGTCACTTTTTATTTAAAAATATAACTTAAGTCAAAAAAATATAAATAATTAATATTTATGATTGTTATTTTAACACTCACATGTAATGAATAACCTATCCAAAACGCTTACATTTCGATGACGCTTGACATTTATATGTAAATTGAAGATCTAAATGGCTCAGGCGAAACCATCGCCGCCATAGCTAACGGTCGGGGTATGAATTCCTGGATCTAAATAATTATATGAATGGTGTTCAACTATTTCTCGCATATTTCTAGTTTGGATATCCCCTTAATCCACTTAGGACAAGCGTAGTGGGTTAATATCCATTCACTAAAAATCGAGACGTCCGTGCTCCCATAGTTGGACAACAAGTATATGGTCTATTTTGAAAGAAATGTTTTTAAAAATGTTGTATAATCCCGTATAAACATAATATAATATGTGTTCAATGTACTACTACAATTTTCAAGTACTTAATAGTGTCTTAGTTAAATAATTAACCGGCCTCAACATAGAAGTGAAAATTAATTAGTACTTATAAAATAAATAAAATATAATTTTAAAGAAGTCTATCACTGAAATTTATCGGCAATTCTAACTAAATGAATATAGAGCACTAACCATTAATATTTCTTTAACAAATTGATGTTCATTTTAATTTAATTCATGCCACGATTCTCCCTATCCCCTGTATGATATAAATGACCTTACCCATTCTAAATCATTGTCAGTCTACATTTCTGTCCCCTATTAATTTAAATATTCATATTGGAGTGAAAGGGAAGGAAGATGAAGTGGCTTGCGTTGATAAGAGACGACAATTAAAGGGAACGTTGAATGACCTCAATCTCGGGTTCGTTGTGCTTCGGGCGTCTTCGTTTACAACTCGGTCGGTTACAGTACAGACCTTATCTGTCAATCTTTGAGCGCGAGCGCAACCTTTTGCTCGCATGGATTTTCCTTTTTATGCTAAGGAATGCAAAATAAAGTTAGAGCGGAGAGTCAGATATGAAGAGCGTATTCTGGGACAAGAAGGGTTTTGTTACACATACAGTTATTACGATGAAAAATTAATATTATTAATCTACAAGGTTCCGAATAGTAAGAAATAGGGAAGTGTGGAGGAGGCTTATTTCCTGCAGTAGGATATAACGGGCTATTAAATATATAATATGATGATTAATCACCGAGAAAAAATATCTTAAAATTATTTGCGGGAAATAAATCTTCTTGAACCCCTGGAACACTTGCAACTTGCAATGATGAAAAAAAATGATTAGTAAAAAAAACTCTTTATTTAGACCTCAGATAGAAAATTGTTCTTATGATATTATTATTATAGTATGATGTTCGCGTGTACAGTGAGTACAGGGTTCTAGAGGCGCAATTCTTGTCCCCTTCCTTTATTTGCTTCTTCTCGTTCCAGTCAGGCGTTACTTTGCGGAAATCCATCACTATATAGACAGTCAAAAGTTTTACTTAGGTAAGATCCGCGACAAGCAAAACAATAACAGAAAATTAATAATGTGTGTTTTTTTCGTTGGGTTAAGTGTATTTATTTGGAACTTAAACCAAAAACTTACCGAAAATCGGCCATCAATTCTCGACCCAGCAACCACTATACACAACACCAAACACACACTTTTCGTGTTTGGTATTTCGTCGCGGATCTTAGCTAAGTAAAACTTTTGACTGTCCATATTCTTCTTTTCTCATTAAAACTTTCTTCCCTTCCTATTATTCACATCCTTACCCTAAGGTAGGTAAGCATCGGATTTGCTTGCTCGTCTACCTATATATTCCAAAAATAAAAAAATCAATTCATTATTAAGAAAATTACTATAATTCTAGATAACAATAAGAATTTTAAGATGTTTACTGCGTTAGTCTTTTTTTTTTTAAATAATAATCATAATAATCGTGGAGTCCCGTGGCGTATTTCGGGAAATATAATCAGATCGTAACTTTAGTTATTTAAGACCGCTTCGGGTATATGCCCATTCAAACAAAACTTTATCTCAATCAGTAGATAACTGTTAGATTTATATCCGAACATAAATATAAAATTATAATTATACCGCTAAAAAGGTGGAGGTGAGCTTTTTTAGTCCTATATTTATTTAATGTTGTGCTAAAACTTCACTGTCGATATATCATTTTCTTTTCGCTTTTCACCTGAGAAGAGCGCCGAAGAATAGTTCTTTAGGCGAATTCCACTGCGGCACAACGATAAGTTTCATCCCCACTATGCAGATAAGTGTGCGATCCAATACGTATCGTTTTACCCGAAACGTTTCTCGACGCACCATCACACTGGAACCAACTACCTTCAACGACATTTCGGAATCTCGGAAATTAAGTAATGTTTTCTGAAAACTCCGTGCATGCGACACTGAATACTCAGTGTCGTATTCACTGAGTTTTCAGAAAACATTACCTAAACGCTGGCAACGCTTTTGTAATACCTATAGTGTTGCATTTGTCTATGAGCGGCGTTTATTGCTTTTAATCAGGCGACACCCTTACAGTTGCTCATTTGACTACCCATCCTATTAAAAAAGTTAATAACATAATTGCGGGTTGCAATACATACATAATATAAAAAAGCTCAGATCACAACAATAAAATTAGCGGTGTTTTATAAAGTTTCAAATTTAAAAGCGCTCATTTATTTCCATTTGTTGGCGTAACGGGCATACGATAGCGGTTCTTCGCATAAGTCACATCTATGTCAAACGTATCATTTATCATTTATCTTTTTATCAAGCTTGCAACGGTTGTGTATTTTTGCTATCTGTTCACGAGGGCATCACCCTTATCTGTACAGGGTCGCTACAAAAATCGAACAGAGAATAAGAAACTCACATCGATGTAACGAAATTCACGGGCTTTACTTTTTTAATCTAGTTAGTACATGCATGTTGGAGACATCTGTTTGCATGAATGGATTTACTTATCCATAACCTTTCCGTTGGCACGTCAGCCCTATGGAAACGGCGCTTTTCTTTTCGTTTGGGCCATAATAGTTACAAGTAATAACAATAAATTCTTTTTTTAAATCATTCATTTGAGACAAAAGATAAATACCAGTTAATGAATTATCATCATTTGGCCGAAAACACTGTTTTAAAAATAATATTTCCCCAATATAGAAGTTTAAGTACTTACATTAGCAATAAGATTACAGTAATAAACTACATTCTAATTTCTTTGAAGAATATAGACAATTACTAAATTAATCATAATTTCGGGTCAAGCATTTTTTTTATTCATAGTTCAAACTTTCACATTATGAACAAACCTATAAAAAACACACGTTAAAATTATTAATATTACATAAATATATTTAATGTATATATAAAGTTTGACATACTGGCAAGAAATGATGTCGGGTATTTCTTAATATCATGTGGTCATTTGATACAGTGTTTTTGGCACAAACGAAATAAAGAAAATAAATGTGAGGGAGGCAAGCGAACAATAGAATCTTCTGAGCTGCTAAATGGCAATCTTGATTCATTTACACAAAAAGGCGTTGCTCCTCGTAAATCTATCACAAATAAATGTTAGTGTAGCTAAGACCACGAAAAATATGTGTATATTTTATGGACAAGATTTGTGAATTTTTGCGCGGTCATCTTTGTAAATTAAGTTTCAATTCAGTATTTATCGAACTTAAAGATTAAATACAGCATAGCTATCCACATTGACTTAGGTCATCCCATTTCTTGCGAGTCTCAAACAAGACGCCTATTAGACTAAATATTATTATAGATTGGTAGCAACGTACTACTACCTAAGAATAAAATAAACTTTACCATCCCCAATATTCCGCTTGCCAAACATAACGAATAAAGCAACGCCCTGCAATTTAAGGACAATGTCCAGCAGAACATGATACGGAATGATAATAAGAATTATAACGCTTTAAAGTCAAAAATGTGGGCAGGTGACGTTATACATTTAAATCATCATCTATATTTAAATTTCATTCAAAACTTCAATAGCCCCACTTTCAAAGAAAAGAACTAATTTTAAAGTGCCTAAGAAAAGCTCATAAAAATTCACTAATAATAAATTGAGTAAAGCATCAATATACAAACGAGAGGGCTGGCGTTTACTTAAGGCAAGACAATGCTAAGAATAGTAACCGGATGCGACAGTAGCTGTTGTGTTAGAATCACATTTATTCATCACTGGTGCTCACGAGCCATAATGAGTCCGGTGCTTACAGCTGTCGCTGAGTGAATGACCTCATTACTGACGAATGATGAATGTAGTCGGCCGTTAAAAGACTTGCCCATTAACATGTCGTGTCATTATCCTAAGTACAGTGCTATTTCAGGAATTATCAGAGCTTTGTGCCACACTAGGTGTTGCGCGTCCGAATTCCGCGTGCGTTCCGTTGCGTCTGCTGCGTTAAGTTCACTGGACCGCAAACACGTTTGGCGAACTCTATTTGTGTGTGCGTTCAAACGAAAATATGCCTTATTTTGCAAACCGGTTGTTAATGTCGGTGCAACTTTGTTTATATAATTCTATAAATACAGGCGATGCGATCTAGTTTTAGCTCCAACTCATTCATAAGCAATTCTAAAAGCGGAAAATGAAATCCGTGTTTTTAAGTGTATTAAGCGTATACTTATTATTAAAATATATATATATATATATATATATATATATATATATATATATATATATATATATATATATATATATATATATATATATATATATATATATATATATATATATATATATATATATATATATATATCAGTTATTACGACATTATATATCTAATATATATCGTGATATTCCCATAATATCACGATATATATTATAAAAATTCGTAACTACAAAAAACATACTTTTTTCTTAATTCTCATTTTGATACTATCAAACGAATAATCTTAAAACGTGTCCGATTGGATACTTCGTATTTAACTCAAAAGTACCTCTTTTTTAAAATAAGAATGAAAGAAAACAATATCAAACTAATTCAGTTTTTTGTTGTTCCTGTAACATTTACTCATTTGAAGGAAATCTTATAATTAGGCCGACGATTTATAAATAAGGAAACTATGTATATATCATAGTTTCCTTTCAATATACCTTTCAATATACAACATATGAGCTAGTCGTCGTTCATAATGCCAAGCTAGGAAAACAAGCATAGAAATCCTATAAACCTTGCTGCCGCCTGTTATGGACCTCTGATAATTTCTAATTAATTTCGTTATACTGAAATTGTCTTGCAGAGTGTGTAGCGCAGGTAAGATTTGTAATTAAAACGCTCGGAAAGATATGCCTGTAGAATAAAATGCCTTTGATTTTATTGAGCAAGCAGTATCCAGGCTATATTTTATTTGGTAACCTACTTTCAAAACAAAATATGATAATTTCAGTATATTAACTATGCTAGAAAAAAAGTGAAAAACATAGAATAGAGGCTATCTTTGTATCTTTTTATATATTCGTTTATTTACGGTTAACCTATATTTATGTGCGTATATATATGTATGTTTTTTTTCGATATTCTCTATCATTATAACGATAATGTATCACCGACCTAAATCGAATTATCTTTTTAACATTGTGTCCCTCCTACGGTTGTCTGGAAGAAATCGCTAATAGCAATAAGACCATCATTTGTATATAAATATTACAATCAATAATTGTATAACTTTGTTTTTGGTGTACAATAAATAATATAGCTATCTATCCATCTATCTAGCTGTGTCGATGAATTATGATCGACAAGTATCACAATTTAAAAAAGAATATTTTCATTTACGCCATTTGTATTAAGTGGTTTAACTACTTTAATGATATACGTAACTAAATAAAAGCTACAAGTTTTATCGGAACGTATGTGCGGGAAGTCCTTCCAATTATCTCGACAAGTTGGTGATTGATTGCGAATATTCCGCTCGTAACGCCAGTAGTTACAAACAGTTTGTTTCTTGTTCCTTTAACTCGTGCAGGCACTTAGTAAAGCGTATGCGTCCTATCAAAACCACAAGAGCTAAATTAACCCGCATTGTTCGCGGGTAAAGAACAAAATGATTTCAGTGGTAAAATTTATCTCCGGTATTGTGTAGAAGCTTGTGTATTAAATAATTTGTGCACCGTTTCCTCTTTTAACCATATTAAGATAACAGAATTAATTTTGCTGCGAAAACGTCTGATATGCAAGAACAAACAACTAATATAGACATATAACTACATTATTTCGTAGTAAATGTAAGGAAAGATTGTACACATATTTATATAAAATATGTACAGCCTTTCTGTTTAAGGATAAATCAATAAACGTATTCTCCCCTTTCCCCCTTAATAGCAAATAATGCAGAAATACCGAGATTTGATGTTCAAATAAACTATACGAAGTATTTTTTTGATATATTACATACATAACTATTATATATTCCTTGTCAAAACACTGTCTATCTCATTAGACACGCTATCGCTGCCGTAATTACTGTTTAAAAACAAATTTTATTAAATAATAAAATACTAAAATCTGCGATTCTTAAATTTTTATTTATAAAATTGTAAACTTAGAATAAGTTATATTTTTAATCAGCAATAAAGTCACATTCACTTCAGTCCAACTAAGTATGTAGGAAACATGTTTCTTTGTATTTGGTACACAACATTTATCCTGTACTTAATTGTAATTTCTTTTATAATTGAATTAAATATAGCAGTTTGATGTATGTACAATCAACTTTATAATTTTAAAGATTTTCCAAACCGGCTTTAGATATGAAGAAATAACTTTATGATTTAAAATAAATGAATAAAAAAATTTCACGTAACCGAATCCTATATATGTAATAAAAATATGCTATTATGAAAGTTAATTTAGCTTAGCAATCGTTTTTAATATGATGGAATTGAAAAAAATAGAAGACTATTTTTTTTCTGAACAAAGCTGACCAATCTTAAAAAAATTAGAAAGAAATTAAATAACCACAAAAATAATGTTCAACTTCCTCGATTTTATTATAAACTTTCGATGTCTATGGCGTAAGAGAAGTCGTTAATTGGAAACAAATTAAACTAATGTAAATACAGCGTTTCCAGTCCAAATATAACCATAATTAACTTTGAAGTAAACGATCGATACTTTTAACTGGTAATTAACTTTTAATGGAGAATAAAAAATTAAGATGCCCGCCAAAGTGATGAGTGTACGTAAACTGTGAACTATGGTGTATGTTCGATTTACATGTTTATTAACCCCACCCTTACCGCATCGCGTTGACCTAGAGGTCAAGGTGAATAGAACACGCGATTCGCCGTCGATTTGCTTACAAAATCCATTATTTGTTTTTCAATCTCAAGCTGTTTGTTTGAATTTCTGTTATTATTTAACATCACTTAATAGTCCACTAGCGTCCATAAGTCTTTCGGATGTTGAGTGTTTTCGTAGACAAACTGTAGAGTATCTACGTTAAATAGGCTCATAAGTGACGTACAGATAATTTTTTTCACACAACATCTTTGTTGGCTGTTACTACCCTGTGGCAGTTTCAATAAATCTCTATTTTAGAACGGTCATAACTCCACTAATCAACCGCCAGGAACTCCTCTGTTTTTAATTACCCGAAGTCACCACGTTCAAATGAGATTGACAGTTAAGTTAAAGGTGTTGTTGTCTTCCTTTTGCTTTTTGGATTGGGTTCTGATGTGTAGAATTTTAAAATTAAAATAACTTATTCATCAATTAATTATTAATTTAATTTGTTTTCTCTGTTTGTGAAAGGAAAATCAACGCTCAATAACTCATAACTTTCATAACAAAATCAAAACATAAGAAGTCATAACTCAGCGACTGAACCGGCATTATTTAGTTTCAAGGATATTTCAGCTTGGTAATTTTATAAGTTTTAAATTAAGTGCGTTCGCAACTAATTCTAGAAGATGGATAGAAGATTATGTAGTGATAAAGCCATGCTGCAGATGAATACTTTGTCAAGAATGGCGTATATTATTTGTCTGTAGCATGAATGGGCCAGCTCGCCCGGGGAAGTACCACACTCCCGCAGAATATCTATATATAATATCTAATATCTGAGAGGTAGCTTAGCTACCGCGCATCATCCGGTGAGCGGTCGAGTTCCAGAGGCCCAAACCTCCTCCCCATAATGACACTTTTCTTAAAGGCCGCCAACGCTTCTACACTGCCTATGGCACTGCGTGTGTTTATGGGTGGCGTTGATTGTTTTCCATCAGGTGACACGCCTGCTCATTTGCCTTACTATTCCGTAAAAAAATTGAATACATTTAGAGAAATAGGCTGCACGTTTTATATGTGTGAGCGAAGAAGAGCGAGGCCTGCCGTCACGTACGGTAGTATTTCACTCGAGTCCCACGCGTCGCATCGCAAGTTATACGCCTTACGAGCGGACCTTTACTGATTAACACTGTGAATCTAGCTTAATTAGATTGCTAATTTAGCAGTAGTGGCGCCTCCGTAGTAAGTTCATTAAGGTACCTATGGAGTCGTGTTGCGATGCAGCCAGTACGCTCAAAGAATGCTAATTAGCAAAATCAACAACCAAAAGCTTATGCAGGAAAATATTTTAACAGTTTTGTTGTGTGAACACTATATTATAAACATTAATTCAGAAAATCTATAATTATAATGAAAATATATGCAAAGGAAAATACTCGTATCATAAACCCCGTCTTTTCAACATGAGTTTGAATCATTCAAGGAGAAACAAGAACATCTTGATTTCTTTATCAAGATGATCCGCCACCGACTAGTAAAACCTTTATAAATATTATATTATTTACATAAGCAAGATACGTGCATATCAGATTGAGATATGAGGTGGCAATTTGTGGTTTCGGCCTTTTGTATTCCAATTATGTTTTTCGCAAAATGGCTTAACGTTTATTAAGGAAGACGTTAAATATTCCCCGCACAATTTAAACCATTATTTGAAGTCAACAAATCAAAACTTAATCGTAATAAAATAATACTATAATTAAAGATATATATTATATAATAATAGAAATGAGCTAGTGCCTAACTTAATTTTAAAATTTTTGGTAGGAACTCTAATACACTTAAGGAATACATATTTTCTACTAGTACTCTATATTCACATAAAATTTCCATCAACACAGGTTTCCAAGAAACTTTACCTAATAAAATGAAACAAACCCACAGGCAAAAATTATAAATGGGATTTTTAAATTGAGTTGGAGTCATCTAAATTATATAATGTTATTTGGACATTCCTTACATGTGAACGCTTAATTTTATTTATGTGTATTTATTACATAACATTTCTTTCTCTTACCTATCACATTCAGAAAACTTTCCGCACAAACAATCCCCTGACGAGTGCCCGTTTGTATCGTATAAATAGTTTTGTCAAAGTAAGAGGTAAATAGCATTGATGTATGAGACAGCAAAAGAATTGCACTTCCCGCAAACAAATAAAGATGCAGCGAGCAAACAACGAACGAATGCAATCCCCGAGGAGGAATCCCTTTCCAGTTCACACGTATTACACGTACAATAAACTTTGGAATGCTAAAGTTCAGATTCAGCAGTAAATTTTCCCTGCTAGACATCTAAGCAGACACCCGGCATGTTTGGAATAGGTTGGAATGAACATAAATAGGAATAAGCGAAGCGGTAATAGAGCTTGCCTTTTTATTATTAATAACTAAAATACATTATTAAAACGGCTACAATTTCTTTTGACATCAGGAAATTAAAATGCAAGTATCAATCTACAGGTCTAATTTTTAAAGAAAAATATTTTTTCTTATGTGAAATGTTTTGTTCTCGTGAAATTTTTAAACAAATTCAAAAAAAAATATATTTATATATATATATATATTCATCAAAGCGTACAGTGAAAAGTTTATCTACAATTGTTATTTTATTGATTTCTAACAATTATTTCTATAAATTTGATTACTAATATTTCTTTACATTTGAAATAGATTACCGATTATATTTTATTTGCGAAAAGTATTAAATCAAGGTTATATTAACAAATATTATAATATTTTGTTTCAATAAATATTTCATCATTTGCAAAAGTTTGTCGAAAATAACCATCTTCATCAATCTGCTTGCATGCAATGTTGCAACTTTTAAAAATCCTCCAAATTTAAATTTCAGTCTACCGGCCTACCTTATTTAATTATGCCGACAAAAATACTTGCATTGCTCTTTTATAAAGAACATCTTTTGCATAAAATATATCGATCATAAAAGTTTTATGCTCACTGGGATCCATTGAAATATGTACTAATGAACTAAGAATCTGAAGACTAACCTTTAACGTGTTTAACTCTGAATTAGAATTAAAACTTTTAAAATAAGATTTCAATAGGTAAAGTTTAAATTGCGTTGAAGAAGGAAATAAAAAGCAAAATCAATTAAGCGGTAAGGTAGCACTTCTAAATCTCGAAAACTAAATAGTGATCGTTGCAAATAGCGTTGCAGCTGTATCTATCGACAAGCTTCTTTATTACACCGACTCAACCTTAGCGGAGAAAACAGCCTGTATTTATCTAAGCCGGGAAGAGAAGCGAAGACAATAAATATTTTACTTTCGAATTTTGCCGTATAAAACGATCGCTCGCCGCATCGGTGTTTGCTTTGACCCCGCACGGTGGATATCAATTTGTTGTATTTGATTTTCATTATGTGTTTTGTAAGCAGAAACTTCGTCTAGTTGTGGAGTACATCAAGCGCAATGTTCAATTCGAAACAAATAGAAATTCTATTGTCGTGCGTAAACAAATAAACGCGCACGTAACATGATCCCGCGTCGATTGTATTGAAACTAATTGAAATTCGATGACTTACTCTACATCATCAAAAAGTGATTTATTCATCTGCATAGTCCTCAGCCTTTGACATACGCTGTCAAACATAGGCCTTTTTTCTACCTTGGAACACTTGTGCCTCCTAGTCCAATCTTCGACTACACACATCCACTCTGGTTGACTTGCGCAAATCTCCACCTAGCCAGGAGGCGTCCCAAACTACGTTTGCTAAGACGCTAGTTCACTCCAGCACTCGTCTACTCAAACAGTTGTAGGTCAATACCATTTTGCTAAGTGAAATAACACAGAATATATGTAACTCGATTCTCCGGCAAATTTCATCGTTTCAAATCATATTCAACAGCCTTTTTGAGCGAACTTGTAAAGCAGACGAAGCGTCAGTGACTAGGTTTCCGCATCAAAAACTAGTACAGGTAAGACGTACGGTGGAAGACTTCCGCCTTTAGGCTCGGAGGTACTGATGAGTTATTATTTGTTACTAAGTTGAAACACCTTAATTTATCTTATTAATATCAATAGGCTATCTTAAAACATTTAAAATATACCTATGTTAATTTTTTAAGTTAAATAAAAATATGTGCTTAAAGTATTATATGAAGTTATAAATTCAGTCTCAAAACGCAATTTTATTCAAAATTATATTGTACATATATCTTACTTTTAACATATTGTTTGATACATCGGAAATAGTAGTAAACATCGTATTTCTTTTTCGGTCCAAGCCATGTAATGGTAGTTAACCCATTTTCCACAAAATGCCCTTTTCCTTCTAGGGCGAATACACAAACTGAATTCATAAGTGTTTTACATTCTTTATATGTTTATGTGTTACCTTATATGTTTATGTGTGACCTTAGTATTTTATTTACTCTTAGTGCTTTATTTTAAGCGTTAATATTTATTTACGCTTAAATTAATATTATTTTAACTGTAACTGTTTAATTTATGATGAATCAACCCACGGCAGTCCACTGTTGAAGATAAGCCTCACTCAAGGCTCACCATTTAGCCCGATCTTCGGCTACACGCATTCAGTCTTTGCCAGCCGCCTTGCGCAGATCGTCGCTCCATTTAGGAAAGTCTCACACTACATTTGCTGAGACGCGATCTCCACTCTAGCATTCATCTACGCCAATGATTGTCGGTTCTCCGACAAACGTGTCCAGCCTATTGTCACTTCAGATTGGTAACTCAAAGAACTGTCTCGATGACTCTGGTTCTGGTTACTTTATAAAAGTTTGTAATTCATATGCACCACTCCCAAAAGCTTAGTTCGATTATTCATTTTCCTCTTCCCTACCAATTATCTATACCTTCTCAAAAGGAAGCTACGCTTCAGTAGTGCCATCAGATAAACCGTTTGTTTAGCTATGGAAAAACCGCAGGAATTCATACTTCGACTTAACTGAATGGGATTATATTAGTGAGCTACAGTAAAGTTATATGAAGTATAATACTCTTTGGCCTCTACGTCTATTGCAGACAATTTATGTAAAGTATATTTTCTATTAGCATATTTACAACATTTAAGTACAAAGGATCGTGTTAAATAATTTTAAAGATATCACGAATCACGGACATAGGGACTATTAATTCTGTCGCACTTTTTTCAACGTCACGGTGCACGATCGCTTGTTCGAAGTCACGGAGTTGACAGCAGTTAGAAATACACTTTTGCGTTTTAGACGCGTCTGAC
Organism: Baronia brevicornis; assembly: GCA_031353405.1. NCBI lineage: Eukaryota > Metazoa > Arthropoda > Insecta > Lepidoptera > Papilionidae > Baronia > Baronia brevicornis. The sequence continues at coordinate 181,063 of JASFAT010000734.1, forward strand.
TTTCAAACTTGACCTTTGCATAAGTCATTGCGACTTATTTATATCCGAATGCAAATAAATATTTTATTCATCTGTGATGGTAATGCTCATCAACTAGAACTATCCATCCACGATATGTACATAAATCGCCAGACCTGTATAGGGTTAGTTCTAGTCTCACATCAAAACAGTACCAGAGGAAGAATACATAATTGTCTGTTATTTATGTATTTTTACTACAAATCTATATTCTTGAAGGTTCTTTTTGCCGACTTTCTACGCACGTGCTTGTGCGTATGCCGGTAAAAGTTTCTTACGTGTTTAGATAACATTTGAAACAGAACACATCCACTTATTATCTTACGTCTACGCAGTTCAATTGCCAAAGTAGAAACCTAAGCAGCATGTTGGCAAATAACTAGTTTATTGTATATTTAAGGACTAAGCTACATGTAACATGCAAAGGTAATATGAGGTAAAAAAAAATCAATTGAAAGCATTGACAACACAAAGGAAGGTTGGTTTAAAAGGAAATTCAAATTTGTATTTGTAATTTCAAAGGGACATCAATTTTTGATTTCTAATTTCTCTCACCGTGTTTGATTATTTGAATACTAAGTAAAATTTATGGTAAATGAACTAAAAATATAGTCAAAGATTCGTATAAATTTTGCTTGGAAAGTAGGCAATAAAATTAAGCCATGAACGCAATAGATCTTCTGTTAGATTACTAGAAAACTCAAACGCTGAAATATATCTTGCTAGGTCAGCTGGCGAGACCGAAGTCGGAGACGAGAATTTATTGAAAATTCAATATGTAATTTGAAAATGTATTGCTCACAAATAAAAATATAAACTTAACTAACTTCATAATATTTGAATAAATTTTTAAACTTTAGGAAATATTGTGTTACTACTTTTTAAAAGGGAATGTTTATGAAGAAAAAAATACGAATGGTCATATGAACAACGTGCTTTTATATAATAAGCTACTTTTACGTGTCTTATTGCCAAAAATCACGTGTATATAAGACCTGTCAGACACACAACATCAAGGAGCGGACGGGACAGCAAATCCTACCAATCTATTCCACTTCGCTTTTTTTTGTTTTTTATAGGATAGGAAGGCAAACAAGCAGGCGTGTCATCTGATGGAAAGCAATCAACGCCGCCCATAGACATCCGCAGCGCCACAGGCAGTATGGACCTTCGCCGACCTTCAAGGAAAGTGTCATTATGGGAGTGGGAGGGTTGGTCATCCGGAATTCGGCCACTTACCGTACGAAACGCAGTAAGCTGCGCTACAACTTAGACGCCGGTTTTCTGCGGGAGTGTGGTACTTCCCCGGGCGAGCCGGCCCATTCATGCTTCAGACAAATATTATGCCATTCTTGACAAAGTATTCATCTGCAGCGTGGCTCTTCTCTTCTTTAAGAAGTAAAGAAATTTAACCGCTAAAAAGATAAAAATGGTTACGCTTATCTTACTGCTAAACTTTACGAGTCAATAAAATACTATACGAAGAAGACGTTCGAAGTTCGCAGAATGGCATATAAATTTAGTTAGTAAATCAAAGTTATATAATAACAAAATAAAATAAAGCTATACGCTGTTCAATATAAATATGGACTGCCATGGAAAGCTGCGTTACCTACTGTTTTGCTGTAAACCTTTTAATCGTTTTGCTTTCCTCTTTAATGTAACACCTGCAGTAGTTTGCCGTCTTCTTCTTACGGTTCTATGTCCCCGAGGTGGGGCAGACGGCATCCACAGTGGTTCTCCATTGGGATCGGTCTTGAGCGACGCGCTTCACTTCAGGCCATGTCAACCCGATGGATTTCATCTCAGCCGCTACGGAGCGCTTCTAGGTGTGATTGGGTCGGCCTCGCTTCATTTTCCCTTGAGGAGTCCAATCCAGCGCCTGTCTGGGAATGTTTCCTTCGGATTATGGGTTCCTTCGGAGAGTGTGGCCTATCCAAGTCCACTTGCGGCGCAAGATTTGAAATCCTTCTAGCCTTACTTAATTATAGCCTCGAAATTACTGATTCTGTTTGCGTAATGTAAAATACAAATGTACATTTTAATTTTAATGAAGGAGCGATAGCCTAATTGGTTAGGGTTGCGTTCGGTTGATTTGGTTCCACGACTGGACTATTTTCAGCTTACAATTAGTTTAAGCGATAACTATCTATTTCCCTTAAATTAAAAGTTGATATAAAGTATCAACAGCCTGTAACGATCAACATTGTCTCGATTCACGGGCGCTCATTAGCCGGCCGAGTACAGTTACTAAGTCCTTCGAATTGAAGTTTCAAAATTGAAGATGTCCCCGTGTTAAAACGAATTGGTATAGACTGTTATTGAAAATGAGTTTTTTAAAGAAGTCCAGCAATGTTTTGAGATTACTATTATAGATTTATTATTAACCAAAAAACTACACTAATAGTGCTTGTGGATCGTAATCGAACCCATGACTTCAGATCATAAACGCGATCCCGGGTGTCGGTACTCTGACAGACGTGACCAGCCCAATGCTAATTAATTTTGCTAACTCGAAAGACTATAGAACTACGAAAGACTCGATAGATTATAGAAGTCTACAACAAACAAAAAATAATTTAAAAATTTTATATCGTAGAGACACGTTTCCAAAGACAAAGTAAAGAACATTGTAATGGAAACATTTCCATAATCTAAAGGAAGGCGCCGACAAGCATCTCTGTACTTAAAAGGTTGTCAATAATCAAACATAGAGGGGAGTAAATTTGATTTTAATTGAACGAGCGATGCCATAAAACGATTCAATGAAGGCAGGCGAGGCGGCAATAAAATTAACCGTCAACCTTCCCGTTAACGTATAAATTGAGGTCAGAATAAGAGATTATTTTTCTGTTAAAACGAGAGTATTGAATTATTTTTTTGTGGGTTGAATTCAACACAACACGATTTCTTGATCATTTGTGCATCTATCTGAAGATGGAGGAAGTTTTGAATAGTTTTCGGGACTAAATATCCTTAAACATTACTTATATGATATAGTTGCAATAATTAAACAATCGCGTGAAAACAAATAATGAAACGACAGAGATGATAAAAAAAAACCGCCACCATTTCCTAATGTAAGCGTTTTCAGCTTTGATGGAGTGTTTGATAAGAAAATGACATGCTGATAAGTATTAATAACACTTAAGTCTTTTACTACAGTCTTCTTTTTAATCATATTTTGTTTGTATTATATATAATTAGTTAGTAGCAAAAGGAAGTAAGATTAAAGGTCTCATAGAAGTAGTTTTTTTTTATATAAAAGAGGTTAAAAGCCAAGCAGTTCAGTTGATAGTAAGTAGTCACCTCCACCCATAAACGACTGCAATACAAGGGAACTGTATCACTTAAGTAAAATATAAAAAATGGAATTGGAAGAGAGATTTAATGAGAAGGGTAGAAGGAAGTGATGGGCGGTTAAGAAGGAAGTAAAAGAAGGAGTTGCGCCTCCTGATCCCTGCAGTCACTGTAAGAAACATGGTACTACAACGTGCCTGCTGTACTTCTTACGACGACACAGGGGTTACATCTTTAGGGGGTTTTTATCTTCTATAAATGAAATTCTTCCAATTGATATTATTTTTTTTCCTGTTTCAATATCATATGTACATTTATATTATATTCACACACTATATCATCAAGAAAGGCGATATGTTACAATCGGGACGTCAGTCGATTGAGTGCATTTTGTTTTATATAACAATTGATTTCTTTTTCATTTCAAATTTGAAAATTACGAATGTTTTCTTAAAACAGTAATATAATATAAAAGGTTTTAATGCATTAGTGATACATTTATGAATGTACATGCACTACAGTACTATAGAACATGCTACCACTTGACGCCAATATTCTCGAGGGTTTGTAGTACTTTCCCGATAGAACAGGCCCATTCGTGTAGCAGCACGACTCTACCACTATGTAAATTATACATGTATACTATAATACGGTTTCTAAATAAATAGTTCGAAAGCGTGTTATGGCACTCTCTAAGGATTCCTTTAATATCACGGAAACGAGGTAGTGAAAATTTAATCGAATTTGGTTGTTAACAGCCTCCGCTTTTGTGTGGGAAGTATCTGTGTCTTAGTAATTATGTAACACACCTACCATGTTAATATTGAAATTGAAAGCGTACATTTCGGTAACTTTCCTTTTAATGTGAAATTAACTCTGGTTTAAGACGTTCATGTTTGCTAGCACCTTTGTTTCTCTTCCTACTAAACAAGAAACATTAAATGATTCACATCTATATAATAATGTTTAATCTTGTTAACTCTTGGATTTTTCAAGTATTTTTTATATTATTTATTTATTGATTTAAAACAATCATATCGTAGAATATTAATACAAAATTATTCAAAACTTTCTAATATAACTGATATTTCACCTTCTTTATTTATATTATATACACAACAAAGCAATCTAATAACACTATAACAGGTCCAACTTTTATGACACGGTTTGAACAGAGTAAAATACTCAGAATTGTGTACTTGGTGTAAGTTTCATAGGCTAACCAAAGTTGGATTTTCATTACCATTCCATAATATTAAATAATGAATAAATATTTTAGGGTACAAAAAATATTGATATAATTATAGAATCAATTAGTAGGAATAAAGTAAAACAACGAACCTCGCTCCATATTTTTAGATAAAAAGAAAAGGCGTGGTTCTTGTAGTGAAAATTTACCTTCTACTTGATGGACTCCAAAATATAATCCGCTTACGTTCATTAAACCCTTTAACTGGATTAGGTCCTACATAGCTTAGTAATTTCAAATAAAGTCTAGATAGTAATGGAGTTACTTGCTATTGCGTTTATACGATGAACTTTAATAATCGGAAATCAACTCCTCTCTAATTCCTTCACTTTCTCCACTTCCTGCTATACTAGCAGGAACCCACATCCTTTCGATAGGCAGACAACGCATTTTTATAGCCCTTAGTGTCGCAGATATTGATATTCAATATTTTCATCGAGTGACTCGCTTGCTCATTTTCTTACCTCTCCTATAAAAAAAATACTTTTTCAAATCAAGCCGCAGGTCAGAACTGGCTTTAAATCTTTATACGTACTCTGCCATTTTTTTTAATTTGTGGATAAGGTAATCTTATCCATAAATTAAAAAAAAAATTCGCGTAAGTTGGTTCCCTGGTGACAAGGAATCAACGATGTCTATGGACATCTGTAACACTTACGGGCATTGTAGATGCATGGCCTACATTAAAATAAGGATATAGTTAACGGAAGCGTAGTAATGGTAAGGGAAGAACAAAGTAAAGGAAGGATGGAAAAGTAATCGATCTGGACGGCCCGTACGAAACGCGATTACATAGAAAAATGATACCAATTAAGTAATGGTACCAATTAATGGTACAAATTTAGTAGTAGTTATTGTAGTATTCTGTCTGAGTATTTCCCCAGTCTACCATGGCTATACTACTATCGTAATTCTGTATATTCGTTATTCGTCTGATGCGTCATATCAATTGCACATACCAATAAAATTTTAAATTAATCTACAGTTTCGAATTGAATTTTCGTATGTGCCGGCGACATAAAATTGCCAATTCAAACACACAAATATGCCGCAGCTAAATATCACACGGATTACGACTCGCAAACGGGTATTCAATGCAGCGTGCCCGCGGCAGGAAATCGCTTTCTATTTCACGCGGCATCCACTAAATCTCCTGCCTTTTATTGCCAGTCTGCGCGTTTTCACTGCAATCTGGGACGTGACAGCCTTTAAAATCAAACTGCGCGAATTGCACTAAATATTTTTTATTTTTTCATCTACATAAATAGTTTTATACCTTCATCGTATATACAAGACCTATAAAACCTATAAACCGAATTAAAAATTTGTGAAAAAAAAAAACGTTTCACTATATGCATACGTTTACGAAATTGGTACGCATATACCTTTGTATATAAACACCTATATTTACTTATATGTACACTAGCTGTACCCGGCGTGCGTTGTAATGTTGCATGAAGAAAAAAGTTAATAGAACGCATGGAGGACAAACATACAAAGAAAATTACTTAATTAATAAAATAATTACTTTCGGGGCGGACCTAATGCAGGCGTAGGCAGAATAACTCACCAAAACTCACTTGCAAACATTATTGATAGATAGTACCGTCACATTCTTCAATCTAATATGAATTTAAAACAATAATAGAAAAAATGGACTAACTGAATAGTGTTTGTGCAACGTATTAAATAATAAAGTCTAGCGTATAGTATAGGGGCAGAGCCATGCATGAATGAGCTCAACCGAGAAAATGCCACACCCAAACAGAATATCAGCGTGAAGTGGTAGCATTTTTCTGCTACGATAGGTGCACGGATTCGGAGATCCAATTAATTTCCCATTCTTTTACTTTCTTCTCCCCCTCTCATAAGGCACGCAATGCATCTAGAATTTGTGTTGTAGATGTCCATGAGTGGCAGAGATTGCTAACCCTCAGATGACCCGTCAGCCTTCCTAATCATTAGACTATCATTATTAAAAATTAATAAAAAACATCACATCTAAATGAATCAGTGAAAAACTTTTTTATAGTCACATAAACGAAAATAAAATATAAACATGGATATAAATTTTCGATTACCAAATAACATGCAGTCGCTTTATTTGTGTCACTGTAATATATTTTCCTTTACAGTCTACGACAGCGGCATGAAACACATCCTCTATATGTTTTTGGCTAGTTTTGCCTCTTAAAAGGATATTCGAATTACGAAGAGGAACATGTAGGACATGTTGGCAACGAATGGAACGTTTAAATGTAAACGATCATCGTCGTGAAGGTATACCCGTAAACGCGACCGCATTGGAAGCATTTTGCATTAATATGCGGTTTATCTTCGCTCACGTAATCTGCATACGTAGGTGTATCGGCCATGTATATGGTTATTATTACTACTATGTATGACACGAACACACACAGATATATGTTAATGTACAATTTATACATATATTTAAGTAGAATTCGTTTGTTACAATTTTTGCATATAGTCATCGATTGTGATATTAAGAATATATCTAGATATAAATTCAAAGGATTTCTCTAAATGCCTCTTGGAAGCAAATCTTGGTATCAGTACCCCTCGCAGTTTAAATTATAAAAAAAATGAAAGTAAATGAAATTTCTAAAAAACGCATACGTTTTCATAAAGTAAAAACCTAAGAACAAAAATGAAAAAAGGATTATTTAAAGAATATCGCTTCTTATAATAGATATTTAACCATATAAAGTGTTTTGAAAGTTATTATACAGGTACATTCTTCTTAAATGTTTAAATATCAATTTTGAATTTAGGCAATAATTTAATTCCGGCATTTCACCACTTGGGGTTAAAATGGCAAATACGTAAAACATTAGAGGAAACGGGGTCGAAATGAAATTACAATGATTTACACCAGAGACGGGCGACCCAGAATGTAAATTCCGCAAAACGTTGGCTCGCGATGAAGCTGTGTTTTTGACTTAAGAGTCGTTTACATCCCTTTGCTGGATCGCTTCTAATCACTGTCGTCAAATAATTCGTTTCCCTTATTTTTAGATATGTAAATGTACTAGATTATATACATGACTAATAATTCATGAAAAAAAAAATTTGAACTTATAAAATTTTGTCTCAGAAGGAACTGTATTGACTGACAGAAAAGAGGTATCCAGTAGTACCCTCTCAAAAGCTGATGACAGTTTATGGTGTTATTCATCTTACGCAATTCATAAAAAAGTTAGTCTCTCAACGTCAAAGTTCACCCGCTCACTAAAATTAAGTAAATCTCCACAGAGAAGCCTCTCTCGAAGAGTTTACTGCGCAAAACGTTGAAACTTCAAAGCGTTAAGCAAATTGTGGGGAAGTATAAAGCCAATTTAGATTTTTTGGTCAAATGACTGAAATAACTTATTAAAAGTTTTCAAATAAAAGTTATTTTACATGACATTAAGTGTTTTATATACTCGTACGTATCTTATCGGTGCCGTCGTTTCTTGGTATTGTTCGGAACCTGAGTTAGTTAGGTTATAGAAATCATAAAACACTGTACATTTGTTTCTACGTATGCAAATAGCGCAGTTTTAGAATATACACATTCGAAGCAAGGAATGCATGTTGGATTTCCCCATCAAACCGATTAGTCCAATCTTCAGCTATACGCATCTTGTCCTTCCCATCTGCAGATCGTCGCTCTAACGGGGTACACGTCGTACTAAGTTTGAGTGGATGCTGTTTTCACTTCAGCACTTTCGGTTTTGGTTTTCGGTTGTCTTATTTATTTATTTATTTCGTACTTAATGAACAGCTAAGGTACACAAGGCGGTCTTAATGGTGAGATAATAAGCGTCCGCGATATTGCCCAAAATATCCGTTGTATGATACTATGAACAACTTTTTAAAACACCTTTAACAAGAATTAGTCTGCAAAAAACCACAAACTGGAGGACATGGAAAACGAAACAGTAGTACAGTCTATTATAAAATTATTTCATCAAATATTTTTTGTAAAATACATTAAAATATACTTTATTCTTAAATTCAATTAATTTATACACCAGACAAAAAATCCTATAACCGAAAATTTTTCTACGTTGGTTAGTTATTTTATTTTAAGATGTACATGAAATGTTACAACTTTTTTTATTAAAACATGTTTCCCTCATTTTTCATATCTTTTAATTGTTATAATATTATAAACAATACATATATATTATATATGTAATCACTAAGATTGGAGCAAATATTTCCAAATGTTTCATTGGACAGTAAGCGAACGCGGATTGCTGAAGTAAAGACAAAAAACTTTTTCATTTTTGGTAAGTGTCCAATAAACTTAGTTATAAACTTTTTGCATTTTACACTTTCGACGCAAAACCGAGATCCACAGAGGCGACTCAAAAGTTCGCCGCTTGTCTTTTGGAATTCTACCTTTTAAACTTCTACTTTCTAAAATTTGAATGCCGAAAATATTTTTTAAATGATTTAATGAATGAAATCATTAAAATATCCCATGATATTACTCCAAAAATTTTGTTGCTGCCATATATGTATAGTATGAATTTATTCCATAAGATACTTACGTGAACCTAAGCAAATGAAATTTGGGTAAGAACGTCAAACACATCTATGGGGGAATGGAGGCGTCTGCATAATACGGGGCAAATGGTGGTGGAATACGAAATTTGACGAAATTTTCTGGGACCCTTTATTGAAAACGTTTCTAAACGATGTTTGACGTGGAACCCGAATTGAGTAGGTACATAAGGCCGCGTAGACAACGCATCGACTATACGACTTCGCTTTTGTAAATGTTGATAGAATAGATATATTTATATAATAAAGATAGAATTTATTTAAACAAATTATCATAAATATAAAAACAAAACAAAATTATACTATAATATATAATATATTATACGTATAATATAAACCTTATGTGTTTAAAACTAGTGTATGTTCATAAGTAGTGCAGATGGGTCCTGATTTAATGAAATTGTTGCTATACAAGCAATACAATACTAGTGGTACGCAAGGGCATTTTGTCAAGAATGACATTGTCTGTAGCATGAATGGGCCGGCTCGTCTGGGGAAGTGCCTCAATCCGGCCGAAAACCGGCGTCTGAGTGGTAGCTTAGCTACCGCGCTTCGCCCGGTGAGCGGTTGAGGCCCAACCCCCTCCCTCTCCTTCTCCCATAACGACACTTTCCATAAAAGCCGGCAACGCTTCTACACTACCTGTGGCGCTGCGGATGTCTATGGGCGGCGTTGGTTGCTTTCCATCAGGTGACACGCCTGCTGATTTGCCTTCCCATCCCATAAAAAACACTAATTTTCAGCATTTAGTCGTTCTTTTCACACATCAGAATCAATATTTGTATGGCCTACAAGTACGTATTCTGAATCTGGGTGTTTATCCGTAATTTTTATGATTTAAAATGATACGACATTTATAATCCTAGCAAGAATACTACCTTCTTACTTACTTCTATAAAACGTTTTATATTATCAATTCGAGAATTAGGATTATATACTGTTTCAAATTTCAAAAATCAAATTAATAACAAATATTTAATAGTAATAAATCGTTTACAGAGGTTGTTTCAAATAACAACAATATGAACTTTTGTATTAATTTATAAATTAAAAATATTTAGAAGGCATTTTAATACTTAGCATTTTCCTTATAAAACGAAGTTTAGGCGGTGGGATGCAAAATATAATAATAGAAAAACATTTGAAACGATCAGACGGGAATGAAAGCAGTCACATTGCAATACCATCAACAAAAAGATGAACAAAGGCCGGTTATACGTTATACATACATATATTTTCTTTTAACTTATTCAATACAATGAGAAATGCTTTGCACGCTTGTAGCTCTTTTAATCAGTGATTAAAACTTTTCTGGGAAGCGTCAGTTACAATTAGTAAGCGCGGAATAACATCAAATTAACCTTACATAAAATTTTTTTTTTTAAAAAGGTTTTGTATTTAAGCAGCAGTTGTTCTATTGGTAAGAATTGCGACTTCGATCTAAGATCGTGAGTTCGATTACCATAGAATACCATAGAAACTATAAATGTAGACGATATTTTCTTTGAACAAACACTATTAACTACGTTGAAGTGGTGTATTGGTTTGATTAACAACAGTACTAAAAATATACAAATATTACAAAGATATTTAATTTTTTGACATTTACGCATTCAATTTCTGTCAGCAGCTGTGCGAAGATTATCGAGATATCTAGCATGGACGCGTCTCACATTATTATATTAGGTGTACAAATAAGTTTCCGCAGTTTTTTATAAAAAATTAGGAATTTATTGTAAAGGAAAAGTACATTACGTTTTATTCAAAGTATTTTCCATCATTTGCCACTACTTTTCCCCATCTTTCTGGCAACATTCGGATACCCCGTCGAAAAAACTCTTCATCTTTTGACGCTATCCACAAATCTACCCAATTTTTGGTGTCTTCATATGATGTGAAGCGCTGCTCAGACAGACCATGTGCCATCGACCGGAACAGGTGATAATCAGAAGGGGCTAAGTCTGGTGAATACGGCGGGTGGGGTAAAACTTTCCAGTTGAGTGTTTCCAAGTATGTTTTTACCGGCGCCGCAACATGTGGACGAGCATTATCGTGTAAAAGAATAATTTTGTCGTGTCTGGAGTAGTAATGGGCGCGTTTTTCCTTAAGTGCCCGACTCAATCTCATCAATTGTGTTCGGTAGAGAGCTCCAGTAATGGTTTCGCTTGGTTTCAGCAATTCATAATACACGACACCAAGCTGATCCCACCAAATACACAGCATGAGTTTTTTTCCATAAATATTCGGCTTAGCTGTCGATGTTGATGGTTCGCCGGGCTTAACCCATGACTTTCTCTTCTTTGGATTATCGTAGTGAATCCATTTTTCGTCACCAGTGACTATACGATGCAAAAAACTCTTTTTTTTATTCCTGGCAAGCAGCATTTCACTCATGCATAATCGGCGTTCAACGTCTCTCGGCTTTAGTTCATATGGAACCCAATTTCCTTGTTTTTGAATCATTCCTAACGATTTTAAACGATGTGAAATTGCTTGTTGAGTCACTTGTAGAGTAAGTGCAAGTTCTTTTTGCGTTTGGGACGAATCTTCCTCCAATAGTACTTCTAATTCCATGTCTTCGTACACTTTCGGCCTTCCACTGCGTTCTTTGTCTTTAACGTCAAACTCACCGTTCTTAAACTTTTGAAACCATTCCTGACAACTTCTCTCACTTAAAGCAGCTTCACCATATGCTTCTAGAAGCAATCGATGCGCCTCAGCTGCAGATTTTTTCACATTAAAGAAGTAAATCAAAAGTTCCCGCAAATGATGCTTATTCGGAATAAAACTTGACATTTTTGCACGAAAAAAATTACGTGATGCTGATACGGAATCACTAGTACTTTAAGGTTATGGTGTTGCCAGATGACTAAACTTGGGATATTACGTTTTACATCTGACAATTTCTCCATAACCTTCTGGTGGGGCCATCTTTTGACAAACCGCGGAAACTTATTTGTACACCTAATATATGTATATTTACATCTTAAAACTTGAAAAACCTGATGTGAGTTATAAATTTAAAGAGATTAATAATACGAACAGTACACTTCATATGTAAGTAATACTAAAGGTGTAAAGTTATTGAATTAAAACTTTTAACAATGTATTTCGCAACCTTGAGCGCAAAATTGAAATCTTTCGCCCATCGGAATTGCATGACGATTTTTGTGGGGAACCAATTATTTTTTTGCATGGCCGACTTTCCACTACAGTTGAATTATTTTATAGGTTGCTTGTTTTGTGCAGAGCATAATTCTTTATCAATATCAATAACATTTGATGCGAGGTTTGAATGAATTAAAAAAGAATGAAGTTGTTTCTCAATTTTTTTGATATACGATCGGTTCGTTGGTGTGACAAATTTTAACTGCCAGCAGTAGCGGTTGGTTGCCAGTTGATTGCGCCAATACTACTGCATTGTTTATTCTGACTAAATTTGACCGTCGCACTCCAGTTGCGTTTTATTTATAAATTTATGAAATATCAAATACGCAGCACCTGAACTAAATTTCATATAAAACTTACTGAACCAAAATTAATTTATTTATTAGCTGTTGTATCTTGCGTTTCTTGAATGGCCCAACTTTATCTACTTTACTTTCTTCCTACCCTCCCATCACATCTTTCTTCCCCATGCATTATTCACATTTGAATTCTTTGTCAATATTTCAGGTGAATTATATTTTCTTTAAACGACAATATACATATAATTAAGCTCAAACAGCTTCTATTTTTTAAAATGTATAAAACTGAGAATGTTACTTATTTTGATATTTTTTAAAATAAGGTAATTACATAATCAATTTATATAGAGTATAAAGTCTTTTACAAAATATTTAATTTTACAAAATCATAGATTTCATAAAAATAAACACAGAAAAGCAGTAACATTTATTTGTACTTATTGATAAAAGCCAAAAAGGGAAATTAGAAACAACCTTCAAAAATATAGCAGGTGGTAAAAGCAATTTACAAAGTGGTTTGGTTGACAAGAAGACAGACTGTCTTACATTCGCGCGAGGGTCGCCTGTCAAGGTGTCGCTAGACGGATGCTTGGAGGGACTTAATTGCGTTACTTTAGATCTGATTCTGTTCATAAAAAATATTTCGAAAAATCTCATTTTTCAGCGTTAATTGTATTATAAAACGGTTTTTACATACCGTTGTCAACGGTTTTTACATACCGTTGTCCAAAACACGAATGTTGTTTTATTTCCATAAAATAAATTTTATTATTATTTTGTACTGCTTCAAAGTCAAAAGAGTTTTTATTATGTAATTAAAATCAGATGATTGTACATAATTGGAGAAGTAGCTCAGTTTCTGCATGATTGGATTTCTTCTTCTATGCTTCACGCCAAGAAATCCGTATACAGCAATAAGTCATCCAACATAATAAGTACACGAAGTTTTTGAATGGAGTCACGTTCTAATGATAAACAAAGCTCTAATATAGTAGTATATTAGTGCTATAACGTGCTCATAGTATAGTTGTGGTGGCGAGCTCATTAAATGTGGTGTTTATTAATATTATATTTTTTTATGGGATAGGAAGGCAAACGAGCAGGCGTGTCACCCGATAGAAAGCAATCAACGCCGCCCATGGACATCCGCGTTGTCGGCCTTTAAGGAAAGTGTAGGCTTTTATTTCATTACTTTTACTTTTTTTATTCTTGAACTATTTATTTTAATGAATTGTATATCCCACCAATCCACCTTGGACAAGTGTGTTTGGTTATAATGTTCATTTTGCCAGAAATTTGGAGCCCCCATGCCAAATAATGGATTTAATATAGATCGTTAAAAAATTAATAAACCTTTATAAGTGAGTAAGTAAAACAATAGAATAAGAACTATTCAAAATCTTGATCCTTTATTAAAAAGAAAGTAATTTGCGCTGTGCAAGAACAATTTTGTGGAACTTTTTAGATTTCAATTATTTTTTGTTTCCTTTCTCTTTTCTATGTAAAATTCAATATCTATTTAGATTACTTTTATCGAAATGAGATTTTGCAGTAAAGTGTATGTCAAAAACTTAAAAACAATAGATAACTTATAAAAATTCAATCAATCTATCAACGTAGCTTATGCCAAAAACACAGCTGTCGATAAAAAATGCAAATGCAGTAATAAATTAACTAACACAGAATGACACCGACTAAATCGGATCTAGTGGGGTGCTACAACACAATCACGGTTCATTAAACTGTTACAATGTCCCCGACGCGAGCGACTGACTGACATATTTTCCTCGGAACCCCAACGAATTAACGACAGGGATTAGTTATTCTCCCCTAATTTATCCCTAACCCCGGAGAGCAGGCTAATAAACGGAGAATAAAAATGCAAAACGTTTGGAGCATACAGAAGAATGGATTTGAATGGCGAAGAGATTCAGAACAGGTGCATATTAAAGAGATTCGATAACTTGTAGTGCGATTTAAATAAGCTCTTCACAAAGCTATTGCAGTTATATTGAATCGAATAAAAAAACAAAAATACAACATGTATACATATTTGGGTTTGGTTCATATACCAAACCTCAATATGTATCTAAATGAATGTAATGTACATACATTACATTACATTTTATCAGAGATCACTCACCCAAAGTCGGAATACACATACCTTTAACACGATATGGAATCAAACCCGCGACCATTGCCTAAGAAAACGGTAACTTTGCCACTAAGACAATTAGGTTGTTAATTAAATGCCTCGCTCTAGAGTCACCATTCCACCCCCTTATGTTGTGATAATCAACACGTCCCCCACTTAGTAAAAACCTAAGTCTAGCAATTAACTACTCGAGCTAGAAAACGATAATTTCGCCAATAAGCCAATTAGGTTATTATTCGATATGGATGGAAATAAACCAAATAAAAAAAAAACATTAAACAAAAACAACAATATAAATAAATACATACATATACGTACACATTTCATAACGAACGACGGAGGCATAAAGTTATCGCATGTAAAAACAAACGAAAATACAATGGAATAAATCAAAAACAGAAATAATATAATATCAGTAACAAAAGTCATAAATTGATTTATAAAACAACACAGGACATGACGAGATTGAAATGTTAAGATGCCTATCTAGTTGAAAGTGGTATTATATTTGTAATTTATTTTATAGCACTAGCTTGACCGTGCTCATTTGCCTGTTTCCCTCTGTACTAATAAAAAGCTTTTCTTTCTCTTCTATTGTGTTCTTTCGTCATATTTACATTTAATGTCGATGTAAAATGAATATAATAATAAAGTCCAAGACTAAATCATTTAATAGCATTTAGCATTTAAACAAAAATTAATTTTTTTCATCCAACAAAACTGGTTCATAATTTAAACGCTTTTTTACTGCAAATAGGCATCGTTTCTGCAATGTAGATAAACATCTACCAGACCATTAACACTGCACAAGATGTCTATAGACGACGTTGATTCTTTTCCATCAAGCGACACGTTGGCTTGTTTGCGTTCCTATCTATTCCACTATTGTACAAAAAAAAAGCGAAATACGCTTATTCTCTCAACGCTTAATGGCAAGGAAGATCAGTGAAACAACTGATGAGGATTAGCTCATTATCGCCACGACGGTGGGTGGGTAAATTCATTCAATTAAAATTTCCCACTAATAAAGATACTATATATCACTGACTTACATTATAATAGACTTATAATTTGTGTCTCACTTTGATTTCGGTGTGGTCAAGCACCACCAGTTGGTTATCAGAACCACGTCTATGACTTAGTCAGAGGCACCATTTACAGGTAAGGTCATCAGTTTAGATACCAAAACTATTGTACCATTGTTCATGAATTATTTCAAAGTTCATGAATATGACGACGAAACCGAAATACTATTTAACATCTCAATTAATTTTTATGTCCTAAATAAATATATACATATATTACATCTAAACTATTTTATAGAACGATACCAAATGTCCAATACAAATCGATTGAATCATATATGATACAATCGATTTGTATTGGGAGTTTGGTTGTTGTAACAAAACGAAAATAAATCAAGAACCGTACTAATAGAGGAAACAGAACAAAACACATAAATACATATGTTTTGTGCATGATCGCACAACGTGGAGATATTGAATTATTTAGATTAAAATCTATCAGTGCAAAACCGTTTGTTGAATATTACATTACATTCCAATTTTATTTTTCTCATATTGCTGTCAGAGTTACTAAAGTTAAAAAATCAACATATTCAAAACGTCATCTTCCTAGCAACATACTAATGCATCTAGAAAGTTGTGTCTGTTTAATCTAAATGACACAGTTTTTGTTTTGTTATTGTTTATAAAATAAATCTAAGTCTTAAAAATAAAAAGTGATGTATGATCGAGAACTTAAAACTTAGTGGAAAACTTTATCGATATAACCGAGATCTATTGTTGAATTTATATGATTGGAGATTGATTACGCCATATAAAGTTTGTATTAAAAATAATAAAAACAATTTTATTTTATATGATAAATTTCTTACGGTTATCATTTCCTATTATAAATTAGTAAAAAACTAAGTGAAATGTGAAAGTAGACCCCAGAATACAAATATTATTTATCAATTGTTTATTTACTTATTTTCTCGGCCTTCAAGTATGCTAATCATTGAATAGTAACCACCACATTGAATAATATTCAACTAGAAGTAACAAATGAAATAGAGTCAACAATTAAACAAAGTCAATAAAAACATCTGTAGAAATATCATTTGCATGTAATGCAAATTTTATTCCTTGAGAGCTCGTACACTAGTCATCATTAATATTCTGACTCGCAGCACGTTTCTACGAGGATCACGTTAGTCTTTCAACAGAATAGCGTTCCAATTTAGGCGTGTGTGGTCGGACTCTGCGCTATCAAATGTAACGTTCGGTTGAGTTAATCCGTCTCTAGTTTCGAAGTTGAGACCGGTGCTAATTTAGCGAGGGACCAGCGGATAGTGAGGTTTCGTTTAACAGGCGACGTACTCCGCCGACAAAATGTTAATTGCAACCATTGAAACTGGAGAACTTCAGACCGTCGTGCCAAATAGGCGAAATTTTGTCCGGGGACAATCGAAGTAAAATTAAACCTGTTATAAAAGCAATCCCGGCTATATTACAAGTCGCACTTTAAATTAATTCTCCTATCAACAATGGACTTAACTTTGTTACGTTAGTGCGGTGAGCAAAGCTTTAATTTGGTAGTGAAATAGACAGACGTTTAGGGAAGCTTTTAGTTTAGAATTAAATTTAAAAACAGCTTTTAGTGGTGTTTCGAGAAATTAATAACTTGTATATATTATAATTACTTTTTGTCTTATGGATTATTTGTAAAAGCTTGATATAAAATTTATGTAAATACTAGTATATTGTGTTTTTATGTTTTGTTGTAAAGTTTACTAGTAACATGTGAAAAACAAGAATATTAATATTACCAGAAATTTAGTACAAAACGTGCATTACATTAGAGATTTTATTTGTAAATATTAACTACAACTTTTCAATGAAAAAAATATTGTAAAATTTAATTTAAAATTGACTTGTTTGTATTCAGCTTTTGAATTTTTATATGGGATAACAATTAACAAGAAATTAAATAGAACATTTAAATCAATTTACACATTCAAATATAATCCAATCTGTTTGCCTAGCGTGGCTTTTTTTAACAGTATTGACTGTTATGTCAAAGCAAAGCAGTTATATCTTTTAAATGAAACAGTCAGCCATTAAGTATAATTATTAAAAACATTTTTATTGACGCAGTCTTACGTATTTTATCGCCCTATACAATCAACGAAACAGTTAAAATATGTTGATTTGTTACATATTATGAGAAGCATAAATGGATTACAAAATGGCCATGTTCCCCAGTACCGCACAAAAAATCTTCAGGTACGGTATGAGTAAAGAAATTTTACCTTGTGTGAAACGCCTTGGAAACTTTATGTGATTGATGATAGGTGTATACAATATAAAGAGATGTTATGAACGTAGGATATAAAGAGATATTAGGGAGGCTCGGAACTATAACCGAATATGTCGGATATATGAATGAAACATATCCCGAAAGTAAATATAGATAAATGTATGTGACACGTTCTATTCAACGTGTACCACTCAAATTATAACTCATTACTACCGATGTGCTGTTTCAAGATTAGAATTGCAAAATTAAAATTAGAGCATTAAATTTACTGCTTGCTATAACTGATCTATTGATACTTTCCAATTATATCAAAATTAAATTGTGGCATTATTTTGCGAAAATTAAATTAATTTTCGCAAAATAATGCCACTATATATTGTAATAAATGATGATTTAAAAAGTACAAGGTAATTGAGATACAATATTAAATATTAGAATAGAGCAGTAGTATGTCAATAAAAAAAGAAGTCACAAAAAAAAAATTTATAATGCGCATACATTTTTGTTTGTATTGATTATTAATTTAGTGTTTTTTTGAAATTATAATAAGTAATAAATATAAGGCAGTCCAGCCGAAAAGGCGCTTCAAATTGTAAATACATAATATGTTACTATCGTAATATACTTTTCCATCACTATATAAATTAAAAACAATATTCACTAAAAATATCCAAATATAAATAGAAACTATATATAGCCCTAGTTATAATAAACGATATTTCGAGACTAATAATTAATGTTATATACTATGGAATTCACGCGTCACACTCAACCTGCGTGACCCGGCTGGAAATCCGAACCCTTCTCGAGTTCTCTTAGGTTAACGCTTTTAAATTAAGCTCGGATAGACGATAAAATAATTTTCCTTGCACGATCAAATGGACGGAAAACTTCTTCAAAGAACCTGATACGTTCTTACAACACATCATGCTGTTAGGTCTATTTTTTCCCTCAATGATATATTTGAATCTATATAACCCAACGTTTTTCTAGATATCTTTAAAATTAACTTTATCGTATGTTTGTGTATAAACAAATGCATTATAACGGTAAAAAAGGCAAGAAGAGGAACAACCTCAAACAACCTTAGCCAGTCAGGTGAGCAACGTCTATACGAATCGATTGGAGGAGCTTGATTGTTAAGTCATGATAAATCGTTTATCTTATAAAATTATATACTTAATTTTTTAAACCATCACAATGGTTTAAAAAATTAAGTATATAATTTAACCTAAGAAAGAGAACAGAACGAAAAGCGTATATACAGAAAAAAATTATTGATGTGTTTTTTGGGAATCTTGTTAGAACATGATAAATTTGCGAATGAAATTATTTTGAGCAACACATTGTTAACATTTATGAAGAATATTCAATGATCAGTACCAAAAACCTTTCAAGTAAACTCAACCCTTATAACTTAATTTTATTCACAGTTTTGAAACTTTCCAGACAGTATTTCACAAATCTATTGTAAGTCAAAGTAGGTCGTCAAACCTAACTTACTATATATATACATATATAAATATATAATACCGCTTACTAAATATGTATATACAATAACCAATATATTCAAGGAAGTTGTTTAACTTTATTCCTCGTAATCTTTGAGCGACATTAGTGCGTAAAATGTTTACGCTAACGTTTCTCTCCGACTGATTGTCTCAATAACTTATCATTATTAATAGTCAATACAAATTTTTATTATTGCTAATTAACAACATAAACCTCGGCATTAAAGTAAACGAACACCATCACCAACCACCCACTATAATTACTAAGATCGAAACGTAAAACAAAACACGACATTGAATTTCGTTTCAATTTTTAAATTTTACATTAGTATTTCATTATCGTTGCACAGTGGGTACACTGTGCAACGATAATGAAATACTAATGTAAAATTCCAAATACTTTATTCAAAACCTTTATTGAAACCAACTGTAAGAACCGTTGTCAACCGATGATTTTCGGATTCGGATTCGATAGACTGGATATGTGTAGCCAAAAGTCGGGAAATATGGTCGCGCCATAGAGTAGCCTATGTCCAGCAGTAGCTGCCGTAGGATGATGAGATAAAAAAATAACTGACCTCTTGCAGGTCCGTAGCCTAAGCCGGCAATAATCACTACCATCAATTAATTACTAACTCGTCTTTGTCCAAAATTATTTGCTTGTAAATTTTGAAAGGTTCAAAAATCAAATTTTAATTTTTAAATAGTATACTGATAAATGCACTAGATATTGTACAATATATATAAATACTAAAGAGTAAAATACTAAATACTATATATTAAACATATTAATACATCCTTCCTTAAAAGAACATTCATTTCTTATTACCAATTACGAGGTATGTCTGTAACTGTACTATGCTTCCAGAGAATCTAGCTTGTAAAAAACCTTAATTAAGAGAGAACGTTTCTGAGACAGTAAAACCTTCGCAGCCAATGGAAAGTAGACAAGCAAGTTTATGTACTCATGTGTGTACGTGTTAATTTCCATGGGTTAGCGCTATGCATATAGAAGAACACAGGCGGCATATTCCTTTTGTTATTGTTCTTTAAAGAGTGTTTTATTGTTTTCATTTAAATATTTCGGATTTTCATTTATTTAATTTATATATTATAATTAACATGTTGTGAGAGTTATTAGATGAAACAAGTTTTATCGTTTGCATAATTAAATTCCAACGATCTTGTTACCTCAGTGATGTAGCTACCGCCTTCGGAGTCAATGGTCGCGGGTCCGATTTCAACATCAGGATAAATACACGGTGTCCCAGAACTCAACGTCCAGCCGATACGGGGTGACAGGATTGATTGTAACCATCATGAGAAAAATCAGAAAAAAAATCTATCCCATGCATTATTAATGGAGTCAGGCGTTACTTTGCGGAAATCCATCACTATATGGACAGTCAAAAGTTTTACTTAGCTAAGATCCGCGACAAGCAAAACAATAACAGAAAATTAACAATGTGTGTTTTTCTGTTGGGTTAAGTGGATTTATTTGGAACTAAACCAAAAACTTACTGAAAATCGGCCCTCAATTCTCCACCCACCAACCACTATACACAACACCAAACACACATTATCACTTTTCCATCTTGTAAACGACACGTGTTTCGCCCCAACACGAGGCATCTTCAGGTATAGTAGACTCTACGGAAGACAACCGAAAACTTTTCGTTGCCTTCCGTAGAGTCTACTCTATATTCAAGTCGTTTGCTCAATGGTGAGCGTCGTGCTTCTCAGAATCGTGTAGTACATGATGACAAATCTGCTTCCATCCCTGACGGTCCTTACAAATCGATATCAGTTGACAAATATAATCTATCAGCAAAATAAGATGTAAACAAAATATCGCTGAGTCACCAATCATGGCAGTGTATGATAATGTGAAATAAAGTACACACGAGCTATCTGAACGTAACAGGCAATCCATAGACGCACGGTTAGGCAGGGTTTACTCTGTGTCTAATTAGCTTTAACAAACGCACCTTGTTTGTACTGTCGTGTTAACACGCTGCGATCATTTGCGAACATGGCCTATTACCCGTGAGCGAGTCACACGACAAAGTCAAATGACGCTATCAGAGATAGGGGCGGCTGCCAACATTTGCGCTGAATTGATATTACCACCTGAACAACCCTTTAATATTAATGGCTTATGTATTACATTTTGCTAAGACGTCTTATGCGACGTTGAATATGTTGATGCAGAATAAGATTGTTAGGTAATATTGAAAAAATATTTTTTTTATTTATTTAGGTAAATAATATTACAATAAACTTATCTTAAAACAAAAAATAACATACAAACAACAATTTTGAGAGACACTATTTAACATAGATTGATATAATTATTTAAGAACAAGCAAAGACTATGTAATATTTATACAGTGCACATTAAGTGCATGGTGCCGACTTTCTTATTTTTTTTCACAACTAGCCTTTGAAAGGTGATCATTTAAAATAATAACAAACAAAGAGAAACCATAACCAAATAATAGCAACAAATATATAACACAAAATTAATAAATTCTATTATTATCTAATAAAATATTTCATTATTAGTATATTCTTTGAACATCATATTCATTTTGTAGAGTTTTACGATAAATAAAAAAAATTAACAGACTACAAATTCCACTATTTTGTCATAAAAGTCTGTCCGTTTCTAAGATTTAAAGTTAATAGTGGTTCATCAAAAAGTTATTTGAAACCGGTGTCGAAGATAAAAAAATATACATGAGAAATGACAAATATTATGAAAATCCTAGAGAAAACGTTCGATATTAATGATAGATTGATCACTACAATGAAAGGGTGAACATTAACAATTATTGATTAAATTTGCATTATTAATCTTTCACATTTAACAATCGCAAAAAGATGTTTCTATTTATAAGACATATTGAATAATTCGATTTTACATTGTATAAATTATTAAATAAAATGCTAACATTAATTTCTAGCCAACAAATTTGATCTTGAGACAACCTAACGGTAATTTTTCTCCTAAACTCCTCGCCTATCATTAGTGTTGGTAATTATTTAGGTCCGCCTTCCTTATTAACGATATCCGTTGGGCCCAACCATTTACGAGCCAGGTAGGCAGTTGATTCAGGATTCAGGTGATATGAGAGCTAATGACCTAAGGTAATTAAAAGGTTGTTATTCTCAGACATTCACCATACTATTTTTTCCAACTTTTTAAGACATATAATATAAGATGTAAGTGTTCATCTTTCTTTTTATTTAGTAGTTTTGTTTTTCTTCGGAAAAATATATATAATAACAAATATATATGATCAAAGAAGTTTCGCATATCACGTCTTGCCTGCAGATAGCAAGTTCCAGAATTCCAATGAATATATTAGATGTAGTCGCAGGTATAACTAGAAAGCGGCGTGTTACTTCACAAGTTAGTATTCACGTTGCTACGCCTCCGTGGGTTCCGTAATCTGATTTACTTGTTAATCTCGATGCGCTGAACATATAAGACGAAGTCGCTTCATATATCGCACTTGAAGCATCACAGCCTCGTAAGAAATCACGACGAAAATCAAGAAAAATTCGTTCTCGGGCAAGTTTTTGAAAATGTATTTTTTCTATTTCTTTGTTTTTACTTTACTTAATGTATTATATGCGAGTAAATTAAATGTTTGTTTGTTTATACGTGATACACACTTCACACATTTCATTTTTATTAACACAAACATTTTACATTAGGTGGCGTACGAGTTTATAACATTTTTCAAAATATAATGTTAATTTACTGTTTTGTTTGTTATTTTACTTTTTATACTAAATTTATATACCATATTTATGATTTTTTACCTACTGTGTTATCGACTCTACATACATACATATCGTCACGCCTGTCTCCCGTGGTAGGCAGAGACAACAGATCTCCATCTGCTACGATTTCGGCATACTTCCCTTGCTTCCTCCACACTCATTATTCTCCTCATGCAAGCCCGCCAGTTGAGGGTACTCTTGACCTGGCCTTCAAAAAGTTCAGCAATTTGGTCAATGTATGTTTTTCGTGGTCTTCCTTTTCCGACCCGACGACTCTACGATGATTTTTATCTTTCAAATACAGAAGACAATGTTCCCTTTAATTTTCTTAATCCAATAAGTAAAATACTGCTGGAGAAGAATTCGTATGCAGACCCGTAAACAAGTATTTGTTTGTCTAATGAATTTTAGTTCCGACTGATGATAGTGAAATAAAAAGATCACAAAGTTTTCCACAAGTAAAGAGTGCCTCTGATGCTAACTAATTTAAAACTAAGAAAGTTACCAAGCTGGAGTGTTAAAACTTTATCATTAATATATCAAGTTAATGTTTCTTAAGACTTGGTTAATTTCAACCGAGTTACATTCTATCCGTTCACACGGATGAAGTAAATAAATCTAGATCTCGCGGGATTTTAATCGAGTCACGTTGAGAAACTGCTCCTTTGAAGTGAACCTAACCAGAAAAATCACATATCAAGTATTACAAGGAATGAGAAAAAGAAAGATTTGAATAAAAAACTAGTACCGTTGATTTTACTACACGTTTAATTATATATCGATAAGTCACTTTTGTGAATAAAATTTATTAAAAATATGACGATGTATAATTACAACAGCATTCTGAGTTGACCCATGGCATCATACTGAAAACAGGCACAGCACGTTCGTATACCATTCAATAAAGAACATGTCGTTTTTTTTTTTTAAAAAAAATATAAAGATATTTCTACCTCTGGAATATCTGTAACAATTCACTACTTGACATTGCTCTACCTAAAATAAAAGCATGAAGCCGTCAAGACCGATCACAACATTACCTCTTTTTATAAAAAAATGACGTAAAGCTTCAAAATCGTTTACAGCTCCGACATCGCTCTTCGAATTCCTTGAAAATTAAATGAATGGTTGAAACTTATCTAAACACGTTCTGCAATAACTGTGATTGAGATTATAAATTTTATTTATGACTACAAAATTCAAAAGCCATAACTTGCGGCAAGTTGTAGATCACTGGAAATGATTGGCACACCGATGCACAAGTTTAATATTCTGAAACGTTACTCGGCGACAAGGTGCAATCGCATGACGCGTGGAATTACCGTACTAGACTGAAAGATAAACTAGCAGCAAATATAGGTTATTTGCTAGAAAAACCTGGGTTACAGGCGTATGTATAACAAAAAAATACGAGAACATTTAACATTTTAAGATTTCTGACTTATTTTTTTAATATATCGAAGTAAGCTAATGAGCACACTGGGAAACATGTACGACATGTACATACATAACATGTAGTAAGTGATCACCGCTACCCATAGACGTCCTCAACTCTTGAGGCGTCATAAATGTGTGTTATATATTTCGTGAATGTCAATCACATAATATATATCTTCAACTAGCTTTTTCCCGCGGCTTCGCTCCCTTGGAATTTGGTCTGCTACATTAAGTTTCGTCACAGATCATTTAAATAAATATATTTTTTTTTACTTAATTTATGGTTCACAATTTTGGTCATAGTGGCTTCCACATAAAAGATATGCTGTCGCGAATATATGATGTCGGCTTTTATTTAGAACTATTCAAGACAAACAATCCTAGGTACATCATCTTTGTGTAACTCCAATGGTTTAGGCAGCGTACGCCAAGCTAGCTCTCAGAGGCCAGATTTTTTTCCGACTTAATTGACATGTATCGTTATATTACGACCAAAATTACGTAAAATCATTCTGTCAAACTATATTACTGTAAAGTTTCATTCAAATCCATCCAGTAGTTTTTTCGTGAAAGAGTAACAAACATACATCCATACTCACAAACTTTCGCATTAATAATAATATTAGTAGGAAGTAGGATACATCAATGACGTTATTGTCTGGAAACACTTAAGCACAGGAGATACATTGTTCTACAGTTCGTGGCAGAAAATTGCAGCTTAATCAATTGACTGATTATTTTTATAACACTATAAATACGTCAGAAAATCATTTGATGACAAGGGATCACTCTAACTCACTCACCTGAAACCTACAATAAAAAGAGAATTATAGATGTGTTACCGGACACAGAAAAAGAAGGCGCAGCGAATATTACGTCTATATTCTGCGAAAATTTACTGCTCGGAAGAGTTCGCCACAACCGCAGCCTCGACCGCAAAACGTTCACACCGGGACCGTAAAGCCCGTAAATGGGCCCTATTAATATAAAAATCAATAAACCAGAAGATTAAATGGAATCAAAGCGATGAATTATTTGGAACCGATAAATTGAAAAGGTGGCGACATTGTCATTATATTAACAATGATAATGACGACACTTTTTCAATATCAACTGCTGGTCATTTTTTTCTATTGGCACGAGACTTCCTTATTTCTGAACTTTATCCACCTACGCTCGTCCAAGATGGAACGGCGCAGCATCCAGACTCAATCCAGCATTCAGACAAAATAAATACCTGTTGAAGCTTACACATAGTTATGGCAATGCGGGAACTGAATCCACGATTATTGACATCGAGCCCTACGGTCGTTGCTTCTGGACATTAACTACCTTCAAAATAAGGAGTGTAGGTAGATTTTAATCCAAAATCAACCGGAGTTAGGAATTCGCTGCCCTTCATGGTTCTAATTCGCCGACTCAGTGTCATGACTAAAACAAATCAGTCGGATTTGTTTCAATCGTGTCGACTAAATCCAACTTACTTAGGAAAGACCTACGTGCAACAGTGAAGGCCTTCAAACTGTTTAAAAATGTTATTTCTATATGCACGAATACCATACGTGTAAATAGCTGACAAAACTTATCAATGAATTTTGCGCAGTCAAAGTATACATTTTAATTGACGACCCCAATAATAATAAAAAATAGCGCAGGGGAGAAGTATTCTGAGACAAAGGTCGCAGATTTTATTACGCGTCAGGATAAATATTTATATTATCGTCATCATCAGCCTGTAACAGTTCACTGTTGGACTTCTACCTCAGTCATGGCGCGCCACCTAACCCAATATTCAACCACACGCGTCTAGTTTCTGCCAGAACCTCTACGCAAATCGTCCCATCTAGTTGGGTCCATAATACATATATTTATTTGCAAAGACGCGATTTCCACTCATTCTGGAACTAAACTAATCTGCAGCACTCCTCATCCATCGGTTGTAGGTTCATTGTGAAATGTAACCAGACTATTATCACGTTAGTTTATTAACTCACAGGGCTATATCGATGGCTATGAAGTATATTGACACTTTCCTTAAAGATCAGCAACGCTTCCGCACTGCCTATGGTGCTGCGGATGTTTATGAGCGGTGTTGATTGCTTTTTATCAGGTTATACGCCTGCTCGTTTGTCTTCCTATCCCATAAAAAAAGTATTTATACAAGCTTTCTTCAACGGTGTTTTCGAACTGATACGACATTTGGAGCCTTCAATTAAACAAGCCTACACATATGTCAAAAGCCGTTGTCTTTGGGTGGCGTTGATTACTCTCGATTAGGCGTCTAATATCTTTTATATTCGAGATAAAAAGTTATATATCTCGAATATAAAAGATATTAGTTCTCTTTCTAAGTATTTGGAAAATTTCATCTAAGTGATTATTTCAATCACACAACCAATTTCGATGAGAATACGTAATCGATTCCGCTCACATATCACGATTAAACTCGTCGCGATTGCATTTGAATGCAAACACGTCGCGTACTGGGTTGCACGCAGCTCCGTATCGCACCCGCAGATAAAGCCCAATCGAGAAATCGTTGTCGACTCAATCGAGCAATTGGTGCGATTTAAATGTACGACGAATTGCGTAAAAGGAGGTCGTGAGCGATCTGAATTAGCTAAATATTTTCAATGCCTTTTTGATGGCGCGCGCCTTGAATTCTAAAGCGGAATACGGGAATCAAATGATAATTTAAAATATTCTTTATGGAAATCATGACGACAAGGAATGATAATTTTTACAATTAATATAACTTGAAAATTGAGAACTGAATTATATTGGATTGATAGATTTCTTTTCACAATTATTTGATATAAAAATATCGTGTGTCCACAGCTGGAACACAATCGCTCTCATTGTAAATTGAAAACCGCAATAAATATTTAATAAAATGTCATTGATGTTATCAATATCTGAATAAGTTTAAAAGTTTATAGCCGAGCAGGCAAACAAGCATGTCGGGTCACTTGGTGGTAAGTGATCACCGCTGCCCATAGAAATCCTCAACCCAGAATGCGTTGCCATTCTTTTACGACACATACGCTTGTCTCTTAAATGCCTCTATGTCGTATCTATGTAGGAACACCGTAGGTAGTAGAAAACTGGGGCTAAATTACATGGTGAATTTTACATTAACTTGATATATATAATAATACACAGAAATATATGTAACCGCTATGTTATACCTGGTATAGAATTGGGTTATCCCGTTCTTTTTCTTCTTCTTTATTTTCTTTAGTCTTCTGAGGTGACTATATCGGCAAAGGGCCAGAAACCTCAATAATAAAACTATTCTGCGATTTCCAAACTACCCACCTAGCGTAGGAATTATGACAAAACCCCACAATTTTGAGGAAGGCCAGTCCAGTGGACTGTTACGGCTGTATTGATGATTGACGATGATTTTTGTTTACATTCAACTGTATTTCTCATAATTTTTGCACAAATACAATTAACTGAGTTATACGCCGTAAACTATCATTTATCAGAAATAAGCACGGAATTCGTTTAAGGTACATAAAAAAATTGTAAAACTATATCTTATTTAATACCAATAATGCATCAAGTGAAAATGTTTGAAAATGTATTATTTTTTTACATTTTAATACGAAATAATGGCTTATTAGAAAATACTTGAAATCTCCGTGTGTTGAACCGAATTAGAGATAGACAAGACGTCAAAAACAATTTCGTTTATTTAAGCTTAGCAAAACTTTGACGCTACAGATAGAAAGTTTTCCAAACTCATGCCGAAGGTAAGCAAATATTATAGTTGAATTATTGCCAATATAGAATTCAGGCTTACAATCTAACGGAATAGATACGAAGTCCACATAGTAGAAACTTGAAAAAGAACGTACGATTCAATCTATAAAACGCTGGCTCATGAACAAAACGCATTTCAAAGCTTATTGGATTGTTCTGGGTTCATATTCAAGGCGATTGTTGAAGTTTGAAGTCGGAATAAAATCCCTTTGTTCAGCGTATTTTTTCGATGTTTACTTAACAAATATCTCGTAAGAGTTTGAACTAGATTTGATAATGTTAGGAAATACATTACTATAGTTAGTTATAATATTATAGTTACGTATCGGGGATTTTTGTAGATATCAATTTTAAATACGTATATAATTTGATAATTTAGAACATTTTCGTAAAATAGAGCAGGGAAATTTTAATGTATAAAGCTGTTTAAATGTATATAAAAGTGAATTTCTGAATAAGGTCGAGATTTTAATAATTTTTTCGAATGCAGCGATATTGCAATGTTTTTAGGTATTCAAAATAAAGTTTAACTGGAGCCTATCTATTGGTTAAATGCTCTTATTATATGTAAACCACGCTACTCATCGCGAAATTGTTAAAATGATATTGTAATCTGTAGAAATCAGTGTTAAATTATTCCATTATTTTGGATAGAGAAAGAGAAGACATAGCGAAGTGACTCTTTTGTATCTTAAGAGACTGTTCGTCTTATAATGTGGTTTTGGAAAGAGAAATAAGTTCATGTAGTTCCTGTTGTCACGCACAAATACTATAAATAAACGAGCCTACGAATGAGGCTTTCATCTATCAGCCACTAAGTACATCTTGAATACACTTATAACAATGATAGAATAGTAATAAGAAACACAAAGTAAACACATTATTTTACGCGTAGAAACAATATTATTTTGAATAATTTATGGTATGTTCTAAATTTAACCAACCAATCGGCCACGACTATTTCATCTCGTAGTCAAATTTGAACATAATCCTCCAGCTCATTAATTCATAACGAAAGTGGATGATCCCACGCTGATGGTTGTTTACTGGCCGGTCTATACCTCGTCGTTGTACACCGACGAGCGAATACCGTTAATTCCAATTACAACAGTTAATAACAGTGATTTGTCTTAATATTATGCAAACAAACGCCTTCAACGGATAAATTAGCTATTTTAGCCGTTTCGATAAATTATTTACTTTGTAAATGGCTCCAGAAGCTTAAAACATGCCCAATTTAAATTCTTAGACAAGCGATTGTAAATAATTTCATTCTACGTTTCCATATATCAAATACTATAGTTTTTTCTGTATAATAATAATGCACATAGAAAACTGCAGGAAAATATCATACGGGTTAAATGTTGTGATTACGATTTCCGGGTAAAATAGCTCCTTCATAGCCCATATGGACTCCGGTTTAAAAAGTTGCCACTCACTGAGATAAAAAGCAAGAACGCATCGAGCCTCTTTTTACTCATTCGTAGTTCTTTAACAAGTTAACAACTAGAACTTTTTCTAGTAGGTACATGAAACGTTCAATTTTATAAATTCTTTTTTAAAGTTTTTTTTTTTTATTTAATAAGTATTTTAAACATGAATTCTTCTGTATATTTTCAGAAAGTTCGTTGAAGCAGCATGCACACAAAGTGTTCCTTCTTGCGTGAACTTCATACTTGATAAAGTCGAATACATGTTATTTAAAGTACTAAAACTGTAATATGTTTATAAGATAGGAAAAGCGTAATAGCTTAATGGACTGTTAGATTAAAGATATGCGATTCGAACACATAGCTTTAAACATATCGTTTATTAACTCTTAGACAATGAGAGCTACATGAAACAAAATGCATCTGGCAATACGTAACTGAATTCTATGGCAGATTTTCCACTTCCATAACTTTCCATTTGGCAACTTTAACGTCTATTGAAACTTCAAATATTTAGATCATTTTTATACCTGAAACAAAGAAAAGATATCATAAGAGTAATGAAATTAAATAAAAATATATAATATCATAATTACAGCTATATTGTGACTTTAAAAAAATATACGCGTGACATTTTATGTTTTTTTTATTTAAAAAAGTATTATACAATTGTAAAAGTCTTAAATAATTTTTACAGACAACATTCTACATATTTGTTATGTTAAGGCTAATATTGCATGTCAAAAAGAGGCACCTGTTTGCTCTGGTTTCGGATTAACTTTACTTCATTTCAAGAAAGGCAAGCAAAAGAGAAGCTCGTTAAAAAACTGACAAATTAGTGCAAACGTTTAAATAGGGTGCCAAGTTCTGCGATGAATCCTTGTGAATAGCGGAACATCAGATTTCGCTATGCTATCGCCAGACTTCATTATCCCACTGAATATATCAGCCCACAGAAATAATGTCAAGAAACTGCTGCGTTAAGGATCTCAAACTACAATATATCTATAAAAGAAGACATCACTTAAATAATAAACTGTCCTAATCAAATTGAAACTGTCTGTCTACTTCAAAGATTATTATTGTGTACAGTTCGAACTTTCATCTTAATTAAAATGAAATCAGGTTAAACAGCGCAAGTAAGCAGTTCATCATAATTTAATTAAAATAAACGACAAAACCCTTTTAGGTTATCATCGGATTAACGTTCGAAGGTCATCGAATTACAAAACACGTATTCAAGAAAAATCTTGTCACTGAGTCATTCGTTGTGTCCAAAATCCTTTTTTACGTAACTGTACTAGGTCCAGTATAATTCCCACAGCTGCATTTTGTAGTTATTTATTCTTTTAAAAATCTCCATTGCGTTGCATCCTGCATAGAAACGAGGCCTTCACGACCGCTTATGGCGGTGTAACGAGGGAGCTAAATTATAAATCTAAACGACAACTGACAGGCAATAGCGTTGTCGATGTCAGATGGCTGTCACCAATCTACATAAGTAGCCGCAGCCAACTAGTAAATTATGCTGTGTATATTAAAAAAAACCATGTAGACTGTTCTTGATTATTATTTAAACCGGGCATCAAAAATAAATAATGTAACATTGAATTCAAAAATAACATACAATTCATTAAGTAAATACTTGTTACATGTACGAGTATACTAAAAACATTGTATCTCTTGTCTTGTATTTTGTATTTAAATACAATTCAATGTTTAATATATTTTGTTTTTGTTTTTGAAACAGCATATTTAGGGGGAAAATATTAAACGCTGCTACCTATGTTTTAATTCTGATAACCTTAGTAAGTACTAAAATAGAGGCAAAGGGCAAGAGAATGCCTCCTAGATTTAAGTCTGCCGTTTGAACTTCTATTTTTTATTGCACTATTAAGCATAATATATATAATAATTGCAATAGCTTTTGTCCACACGCCTGCTTTTGCCACCCTGTGCAAGCAGCTATGTTCAGAACAGATACGACAATGGAACCTTCAAGAAACAAGCCTATACATATCTAAAACGCTGCAACGCTTCTGCAATAACTACGGTGTTACGAATGTCAATGGGTGGCGTTGTTCCTTTCCATCAAGCGACACGCTTGCTCGTTTGCCTTTGTATCCCGCAAAAAAATATTATTATTACTGCAAATTTTTACAAAAAGTGTACTTTAATTTTTAAAAAAATACGTAATAGGTATATATAACGAACTAATGATTGAATGTAATATCGGGTTTCTAAAATAATTTGTGGAAAATCTGTCAATCACAACGCGACACTCGAACGCCTCAGCATCGCTTTAGGCGTTGATCAAACGAACTTTACCGAGTTCAGTAAGCCAGCAGTCGCCGTCATTGGCCGCGCTAACTTTCCGCTCAGTTTAAGCAACAATTTAATTATCTTAATGCCCGTTCTGAATGCGAAATCTAACGAAATAATTATGTTTTCAACATTCTACCGGCGTAAGAGTTGGACAATACAAGTTTAAATTTAATGACGCCTTGTTGTTTTAAAACGTTTCATTAAAGCGATTCAAATTGATTGTTTATTGTTGTACATTTATCAGCGTTATTTACATTGAGATATTAAATGGTTTAACATGATATTTAACTCTAAATTATTTTATATTTTAAAAATAACACTTTGTAAAATATTTTAAATATAGCAATATCTTCTAAGACACTCTAGTCAAAAGTGTCAACAGTGTTTGTGCCTAAAATGTATGTACTACTTTTTCAGGAAAATTTCAGAGATTAATAAGAAAATTATATCCAGATCAGAAAACCAATGTCTGTGAAAGAAATTTTAACATTCGAACGGAATTTGAACACTTTTTCATTCTATCGCCTCGTAATGAAAGATGTATCTATAGAGATGAAAATAGAGCCCTCTGTAGAGAACTTCTAACGATCCGTATGATCCTTGCAAATAATAATTTAGGTCTCTTCAAAGCTATAAGCTAATATCTTCTTAATTAAGTTTTGACCATCACTAAGATTAATGATGGTAATCTCTTGACTGTCAGACTAGACTCATACTCTTGTTATAAGTATAAAAATATTACGTTACTTTCAGCTTCATCCATTTTAAGACCATAGAGACCTTGCAAGTAAATTAAAGAATACCTTTCCAATATAAAATAGATAATATTCAAGTCGAATTTTCTGTCGAAAGTCAAAGGCGTATATTAGTTCACTAACATTCAGGACCGATTACCGGTCAAACCCCCCGCTCGACGGTTTATCGCCCAGTCCCATCATGGTTTCTATTCAAACACTACGAGTGTTTCACACGAAAGGAATTTGTTTAGTTATGTCGATTCAATACTTTTCAATTATATACATTTGAATATAATTATGTTACAACTATACAAAATTAATAATCAATAACACAGAATGTAAAAATCAATATTTTGCGTTTTTCATTTCTAAGAAACAGAAGAAATTACTTTGTCGTTATATCGTATATGATGATATTCATATTTATTTTACAACATTCCTGTTGTAATATTATATTGGCAAATTTTGAAGAAACTTCAATTGAAACGATGATAGTCCACTACTGTTCATTGGCCTCGATCAAAACTGAAGAATATTGCTGAAAAATATCCATCGCTTATATAAAAATTTTAAGTATCATAAATTACTATGTGATTTCTAGCATAGATAGGGCTCGCATATCTTCTCCTGGATATATCAGACAGCTAAAGAAACTAACACCAGACACGTGTAGATACGAAAAATTTGTATCGGTTCCCAAAATTGAAACTTCAATAAAGAATTTGCAATTTTATAGTTGTTATTTATTTTTTAATAAAGATGATGCGGTATTATTTTTTTATTATTATTCAGAGATTCATTATAGCGTCGACATTTAATATGTATGTATTGAGATTATTTAAAATGTTTTAATAAAAGGCAAATGAAAAATACGGTCATGAACTTGTATGACAGGATTGTGTCATAAAATTCAATCAACTTATAATAATATGGATCGCTCTCGAAACGATTCCGCGGTAAAGCTCGTTCTTTATCAGTAAATCGCTGACATACCGACACCGTGTTCTACATAGTGATGGGCTCACGAAATAAGAAAAAATTTAATGTATTATTGTATTAGAATTAATGCAATGTGAAATGTATAATTGTAATATGTGACATTAGAATTCATGGTGTTATTTTTAATTCCCAATCAATAAATAAATTGAAATAATACACTTCTATTTTTACAATAAATTAATATTCATTGGAATTATAGTCAAACGAAGAATTACGCCGGAGAACCAAAATCATAATCATAACTCTCCAAGTTAGCAAAATGAAATAGCGTTGGAATAAACGAGTTGGAGTGGGAACCACGCCTTAAAAAAATTAGTGACGGACGTCCCGCGGCTAGATGTACGACGATCTACCACGGGCGGCTGGCAGAAACTAATTGCGTGCAACCATCGATCGGGTTATATGTCGCGTCTAAGGGAGGCCTGTGACTAGCAGTGGACTGCCGCAAGATATTGATGATGATGATAATTGTGTAATACTTAAGGTGAAATCAAAACTGATTTCACTTTAAGCAGTATACACAAATTTTAAATTTACGTAAAAAAAGAGTCACGAAAGCAAAACAAGCAAGAAAAAGGAAAAAAGCAATAATGTCAATCGCTTTCGTTAAGCTAGGGAAAGATAACGCAATGTCCCACGGAAAAAATGTAAAAACATTTCAAAAGCTAAAACTGACGGGAGTGAACTAAAAACTTTACGGTATTCAGACATAAATTACAATAAGTGTTACACCCAAGGACCCTGATAAGGCACCCTCTACCACAAAGTTAACACAAAACTCGCCCGAAGTACCGACGTTTTCGTGGGATATGTCAAAGTTATCTGATATAGGTTGAAGCAATCAGATTACAAAGGTCAGAATCACTTGCAGCTTGCTAAAGTTCGACTATAACTTGAAGATAAGGTTAACCTTTAGCTTTAGGCTAAATTTAAATGGGTTTTGATGGCAGCTAAAAATTAAGTTCGCGTTTTCTATCGACCGGAATTTACTTAAAATTATGGATCATTTGCTCACAATCTTCCACAAAAATCAGATAAAGGACAAACCAAATAGGTAAAGCATTTTTGGCATAATAAGAGTGGTTAACGAGAATTTTATTATAGTAACGTCAAAAATAGCGCTAGAAATATTTTTAAAAGCAAGAAAAATCCCAGGAAGACAGCATTGTCTAAGATCGTAAGCAAGCAGCAAACCAATATATCGAGTGAGAATCGCATCATCAATTATTTATAAAAAAGAAACTTCGCATCTATAAAACATCGATATTATGCCACCATTGTTCGCGCTCGTATGTATGGAGATCCAAGGGGCCTTGGTAATTGTACTGAGAATGCGGAGGCAAATTATACCTGGCAAGAAGTATGGCATAACGTTGGAATTATTTCTGTACAAATCGCAGGGTAATGTTGGACGAGAAGCAAACGAAATAAATACTATGGAAGTGATATTTTTTTGAGTTGTTTTTTATATTTTAATGTACTATATAATATGAAAAATTTTCAACATTTGTAAAATAGTGTACAAGTTATTTTATAATTAAATATCAATTTAATATCCCTTTTTAAGCAACGTCAAACAAAACCTACTTACTGAATAGTATGTTCGACTTCGTTGTGACGTTATCGGCATACAAATTAGTAATTTCTTCCCATCTATAATCATCAAACACCCGTGTCAAGCGTGGGGATAATAACAACACCCCCAAATTATCAGTCAATCAATTTCAACCTTAGTATTACTTAAGGATTTCACTTGAAGATTTATGTATATTTCTCGTCAATTATTCAATAAACTTGGCCGTTTCTCTTTACTCAGGTGAATAATTTGTTAAGTCAAAGGCGACTCATTGTGTTTAATCAGGTGGTCTATTTTGATACATTTTTGTTTACGGACGCATTATATGAATAAATAAATGCACA
The DNA here is from genome assembly GCA_031353405.1 of Baronia brevicornis. Classification (NCBI taxonomy): domain Eukaryota; kingdom Metazoa; phylum Arthropoda; class Insecta; order Lepidoptera; family Papilionidae; genus Baronia; species Baronia brevicornis. The sequence goes on from JASFAT010000734.1 coordinate 217,067, forward strand.
CACACAGGACGTGTTCAAAATAAGAATAATAAAAATTTTAGAAATCAATTACGTCAAAACAGACGTTTATAATGTAATATTGAATGTAAACTATATTTTTCTTTTCAGTTTACACTATTAGGCTCGCATTTGATGTGTGCATCGATTGTTCTTTTTCTTTAATTACATCTTCTTTTAAAAAAATATCTTTTTAGAAATGTCCATATCTAACACCACAGTACTTTGAAGATAAAGTGCACAATCATAGGATCAGTTTTTATTTATTAACATTATTAAATAAAACTTCCATTCACCACCATCGCTTCATCTAACCTACAATAAAACTATTGGAGGAAACTTTTTTGATACGTTTTAATGTGAACCATATTTTCTTGGTACAATCATTATTAGCTGAGTTAAAAAAGTTACCAAGAATTCTAGTAATATAAAAACATTGCTAGTCGTCATTAAAAAACGCGGACGTTTATAATCGACATTTTACCCTTTCTTCTTTAAGAATAACTGAGGAAATCTATATTAGTCGTTAAGTATAATATCACCAAAGTAGAACGTTTTCCTTTTTTTATAGGATAGGAGAGAAAAAGACCAGGCGTGTCGCCTGATAGAGAGTAATCAATGCTGCCCATAGACATCCGCAATGCCCTTGAGAAAACAACGCGGGAGATAGCTGGTTCCAAAGGGCAGTAGTGCGTGGAAAGAAGTTTCGAGGAAATCTTTGTACTTATAACATTATTTCCTTCTATATTCTTTACCTTGAAGATTTAGATTATTGAGTTTGACCTCCAGCTTCCTCATGATGTGTTTGTCAAAATGAGCACAAATTTCATATAGTAAAAACATGTGGTATATTTCGCTATTAAAAAACTTTGTCTCTTCCAGTATGCTTTACGTATTGTTTCAGACTTCGGCCCAGTAGCATTTGTTACCCGCACACTACATATTGTATGCGGTTGAATAATAGCCCACAACACACTTGGGGATGAATTTCATTACGGCTTTATGGTTGGGAGCGGGAATATCTTTTGACGGTTGTGTTTTTATTGCACATCGACTGATTCCTTTTTTTACATTTAAGACAAGACAATCCGGTAGTTCATTTCATATGGCATAGAAATTTAAACAAAATACATATAAAATATGAATAACTATTTAACATATATTTTACATGGTTTTACACGCTAGTACTCTGTAAACTTTTGCAGCCCATTTCAAATCTCGATAATAATAGGTCATAATAACAAGAATTATAAGGTAATAAGGACAGTTATAAATCAGTATTAATTTGGAACCGCTATAGAAAAACAGTATGGAGCAGATTTGAAGGGGCTCTTTACCAGTGGTAGTAAATATGACTTATCACTAAACTAAAATGGTTGGCAAACATGAAGTTTTGTTAAAGTAAAACGCCGTCTCACATAATAAAAGTTCAAAAATTATTAGGTATATCTCGTCTCTCAAAGACAATGATTTCAAATCTAAAAATTATACAACTCAATTTCATTAACAATTTATTTTAGTTTGCAGTTAATAGAGCCTAAGATACTAGGGCTTACTTCAAGTAGTCACTATTCGTCTAACTGTGCTGCTTATTGTTGTATATATTTTACCGAAAATAAAACCATATTATAATTTTTATACCAAATCTGCGCCCTAATTAATAAAACACCATTTAAGTAGTAAAATTAAATGTAAATAGGGAACCACAAAATAGGTTTGGAATTAATAAAGGTGAGAGAAGAACAATTTCATAAAACAAGTAAATTAGTAAAAATTACTAAGCTTCTAATTTCGCAAGGAATTTCACCTCAGTAAATTTTATCTTAAATATAACAACGGTTTTATACTGAAAATTCAAGGAACACACTTAATGGGATTACAGCCTTGTTTCATTTTCCCACTGGTATATTTTGGAAAGCGCCTAATTATTTAGACTTGGGTTTGCAATCAAATGTTGTAAACTAGATATATGTGCATTCTTATAAGAACGTCATACTAAAACCTAATCAACATCTACCACAACATATTACAGCGCAGACATTGGCTGCTAAGAAGTTGGTACAAGCTGTTTCAGACGATACACTAGGCGTGCAAATTGAATGAAGTATAAATACGCAAAAATGAAATTTTTTACAGTTATACGTATAAATTTATACATTTGTCGGCATATAGGGAGGAAATACATAGTATAAAAATGTGTATGTAAATAAGTAGAATTTGATAGTACTTTATATAATACTGATAGCCTTTAATTAAGGCTTAATATAAAATATTTAAAACTAGAAATATTTAATAATTTTTTATTTAAATATTTTTGGGGGTACCAGGGTAACGATGTTGTACGATATAAAAGTCCGATTTTTTATATTTATTTTAAGATCATGCAAAATGTAAAGTCTGTATTACATAATACAATGTCATGTTTAAACTCATTACAATGGAAAAAAAATTCTTCATATTCACAATAAGAGTCACGTGAATGTCACGTAACATCATCCGGCACTTTTTTAATTACGGTGGTGCAAGGGAACTTTTCATTCATGCTTTGTGAACTCATTTCACACTCGTTGAAACTTTCATTGCCTCAATTGACAGCTCCGTGGTAGCAAAACTTATTTTTAATTTTAAAACTGGAACAGCGGCTGAAATTCTATTCCATTATTACCTTATGCTTTTTTTGGTGGTTGTAAAATAATACTATAATATCGAATGAAATATTATTAGATTAAAAGAACACAACAAAGGCTCTACTGTGAATTTGAATCATATTATAATGAATAGTTTTGAAATTCAACAATATTATATTCAACGTTTCGTTTTAATAGTCTAAGACCCAAAGAAAGATATATAAAGGGAATTATAGGTTTAGGTAGGTATGCTAAGTAATTATCACTGCCCGTGGACATTCGCAATACTCAGAAGAATTTAATGGTAGGAGAAAGAAAAAGTAATGGAAGACGAAAAATATAAACGTAATAAGACGGAAAAGTGCTTAACGACTGAACAACGATATCCTATGAGAAACTTTCTCATTGGAGGCATCATTTGTCTTTTTTTTAAACAATTCAAACAAGCACGTCGTTATAGCAAAAACATGTATCAAAACATTATTAATACAATAGTTTCTGTTTCGTTCCTAACTTTCTTTAAATCTCAATTTTACGACCACTAGGGTCGCAGAAGCAGAGAAGAAATCATGTTTATTAAAGCCAAGGTTAATTCACGCATCAGAATAAATATTTTCAATACTTGTAGATGTTTCCGAATTGTGATCTGTGGTTTAATAGCATCCACAACACAGAATCCTAGTGTGAAACTGTAAATGTAAAGCGTTTAATACTTGAAAAATTACAAAATAAAAAAATATTCCGGACATTCATTGCGAGTATACAAACGTTTCACAACACTTATTATATGACTAAAATAGATTATTCCTAAACATTCAATAGAATATACAATAACAAAGGAAAATGATTTTCCTGTATTGTTATTACAAACTCGATTTTAATAGATTACTGAATTTCAAAGGAAAAATTCAAGCGTGCATACAAAAGGCCCTCAAAAGTTGTTATTCTATAACAAAAGCTTACTAAACACTGTTATCAAACTGAAGCGAACATCATAAATTACCTGTAAACGTTCGTCTAGCATTCGCCGCGATGAAACAGCACAAAAGGCAGGGTAACTGCAAGTCATGACGAGAGAAACATTAGTCATTTTACACGTTGTCCGATGTCATGTTTCCGTGGGGGTTTACTTGTTATGGGGTTTTTTGCGAGAAACTCAGTGAAGGAGCGTTGCGAAGTTATAAAATCACGACTGAATCGATAAAAACGATTTCGTGCAATATATACACATGTATGGTTCATAGCTATTTTCGAGGAGTCAGGGTATAGAGATTTCATGTTCAGTATCGTGTCTTCGTATTGGCATGACTACACAAGAAGTTAAAAATTTCATATAATTAATATATTGAAATAGTATTTTTAAGTTTCATACAAACAGGCGGCAGTTTTTGGTTTTATATAATACATTTCAAAATTAGGTTGAGACTTTTATATATTATATATAACTAGCAGTAACTAGTAGTTTGATAAAACTTTTATGATCGGTGCCAATAGTAGTTTCTTAAAAAAAAATAATCTTGTGACAAAATATAACGCAACTGTATTTTAAAACGTTCCTGATATTATCGCAGTTACGGATTTAATTGACAATGACGAAGGCGATTTTAAAGCTTACCTTTCCTAATACTGGCTCGATAGTATTTAAATCGATTACAATCGAATTAAGTTCGAGTTGAGCTATTAGAAAACAATTATATATGAATTGAGGCGTGGTAGCAAGAATAAAGGTATACTTAAATTAATTTCAAACAGACGATTTTCAGTTTTCGTTAAAATTGACGCGCTATAGTTTCGGAAAATATTAGAAGAAACGTGTGATGGAAGTTTCTGCACAGACATGGACTAATTGAACGAAAAGGTTTTAAATAATATAAAACACCAAAGAATCTCAAAAAGATATATTAAATTTTGTAACTAATTAGGATTAAATATAACTTTTATATAAAGGTTGGTAAACTCGTAATTGATTACGATTAAATATTTATATAAAGGTTGGTAGAGTTATTAAAAACTATTTTATTATAACTAAATTACGTCCTTCAACTAAATAACGTTTACATTAAGTGAAGAACATCAGTTTTAATCATACCTAACAACATTTTACATTGAATTTGTTAGCAACGAATACATTGATCAACAACTCCCATAACGTTGTCTAAGAAGACCTTCGTGGAGCCCAAAAAGCCCCAAAAATTAAGAGATTAAGATGAATGATGGGTTATAACGAATCCCTCTTATGAACCTTAAAAAATTGCTGACGTTGACCGATGGGTTTGGACATTTAGTTCTCCTACCTAAACATAATTTTTTATGTATTGGATAAATTTTACGAGCACATTTGTATGTAACTCGTAGTAATATTGTTGTACTTCTAGCAATTTTTATTCCTACGAACGATGTCCTGAAATTTATAAAATATTTTATATTATGTTGTTACGCACTTAAACTTTTTATTAAGTACCCAATCTAAAGCAAAATCCTAAAAGTTTTCAACCTTAATCAGTATGGTCATATTTCTACATTTATGATTATGATTCGATTATTGTCTACATTTATGATTCTAAATAAAATTAAAGTTATAAATATAAGATACGTAGTTTTTGTCGCGCAAGTAAAAATCTCGAACATTATTCAACATCATTTAAAAATTTTTAGCGACTTAAAGATTAATATGAGTGTGTATAACTTAAAACAACAGTGGCATCACTTCAAATTGCAACATTGTACATAATTTAAAATTAGTCATAAATGATCTCTTTAAACCCCCCTTACTTCTTAGATACGCTTTCACCTTAGATATGTTTGGTTGATTTGTTAAACAAGGGAGTAATTCATTTCTTTTTCGCATGAAAATATGAAGCTAAGTAATAAAATATAAACGTTTCAGCTATTTCTATTTTAATTTAAGTTACTTTTTACGTTTAAGCTACTTTAATTTAATTTGTAACAATTGTCACGAGAAACTTAACCCCCTGTTTGGGTTCATTGTTTATATACGTACAGTAAACCCTCGTATAACACGTATTTTCCCTCGTATAACGCGTGGATTTCCCAAGTCATATGCTTGTCATGTACTGTGAAAAATTTATAATCATTCGTCAGTCCATAATCAACTTAGTTTGCACGTTTTAAAAAATTAAATTATTTTATTTAGTTTTTGTTCCCACCTTTTGAGTTTTAGCAACATTAATTATAAATCTGTAAGAGGTAGAGCCACGCTGCAGACGAATACTTTGTCAAGAATGGCATATTATTTGTCTGTAGCAGGCCGCTGTGGGCCGGCTCGCCCGGGGAAGTACCACACTCCCGCAGAAAACCGGCGTCTGAGTGGTAGCTTAGCTACAGCGCTTCGTACGGTGAGCGGTCTGAGTTCCGGAGGCCCAACACCCTCCCCCTCACACTTCACTTCCCCCTTCCCCTCCCACTCCTTTCCCCCTCCCACTCCCATAATGTCACTTTCCTTTAAGGTCGGCAACGCTTCCGCACTGCCAATGGCGCTGCGGATGTCTATGGGCGGCGCTGATTGCTTTTCATCGGGTGACACGCCTGCTCGTTTGCCCTCCATCCCATAAAAAAAAACATTTCAGCGATCCCTCGTATAACGCGGAACCGATCTACCGCATTATAGGAGGGTTTACTGTTTTATTAACGTTATGCGTGTAAGATTTTACATATAATAATGATAACTATATAATATAATAATGATATGATATAAATAATTTTATATAGCTGATTTGTAAACATACATAAATGTGTATGTATAATAAGAGAAGAAAGATGAAGTAAATTTATCTCACACACATCAAACCTAACTTGTTACCCACAAATATGTTAATTCAAAATTTACATAGGCGTAATACGATCGTCATAACGACGAATTCCCTTTGAAACAAAAACTCGTTGAAGCTACGCGTGTAGTCGAATAATTGAAATTGAACTCTTTACCAGCGATTGTTATAATTGAGTTTACAACGACATTGAATAAAAGGAATTGGAAGTACTTCTTACAATTTTGGAAAATGGTAACAAAGCCGTACAACATAGTTACCTCAGCGAGGACATAAATTAAACTCGGGCACACGCCTTTGGTTTACTTTACCGAGTCGACTTAACCGTGACTGCTGACAAAGGACGTTTGAATAATACGTATCTGGTACAAGGAGAGTGGAAATGAGTAATTCAGACCTGTTTTAATACTGTGATTCACAGAGATCGTTCGTAACGTCGCCTTTGTGAATACAATTGTTTCATTTCGATTTAAAACTCCAATACTGGTATACTTTCCACTTTTGTAAAAGAAATCTTATAAACTCAGCAATGAATCGAACAAATCAAAGAATTATAAATGAGTAGACAAGGAATGATATTAGCTAACGTTTAATATTAAAATTTGAGATTCGTTCCCCGGATTTCTCAACGTCGAATATAACAGATGCGTATCTGTATATAATAGCTTTATTAAGAAATCTGTATAGTTCGTTAGCTTGTAAAGATCGTTACGGTTTTTTAGTTCGTAAAAAATTTTAAAAATATTTTTTTATTGGATAAAAATTTTTTTAGAATATTTTTAGAATTTTGATATTTTTATGGGTTGTCGTTTACGAAGTTATGAGAAGTTAATTTTGTTTAAAAAAATATGAAATCATCTGTTTTTTCCTTTTACTCTTGCTACAAATATATAGAAAAATGGTTATTAGTTTGAATATTATGCATTTTTATTTTAACAGCAAGCATCGTTCACTCCGCCACATTAGAGCTCATTTGACAGCTTTGAATTCTGACAAAAGGGTCAGTTGTCTAACTTGATGATACTTATACGTAGCTACTACACTTACTACAAGAAACTACATTTACATAGTTACAAGTATCCATAACAAATATAAATAATTATTTTCCGTAGTAAGCGAAAGTAATTTATCGTAGTCAGCTTTACGGACTTTGAAAGCCTTATAAACTTCATTTCATCATCGTGTTGGTACCGCGTTTGTATCTGTTAATAACTTCAAACTTCAACTTATTTTGTATGTAATTTATTTAAATAAAGTAATATATGTTTTATAAATTCATTTACAAGGTAATTACAGCCATAAAAGAATTAATACAAGGCTGTTAACAATCAATTTAAGTACTAAAACCCTTCCGGAGCATTTGATCTAATAAATGCAAAATTTCCTGCTTTTAAATTAATGTCTATACCCCTCTTTGATCACTAGAGGATATTCGCTAAAAATGACTGCAATTAATCAAGAAAGTACTCTTAAATTATTTATTTAATGGACCCCGTTTCCGTGGGTTGATTACCAGTAATTAATTTAAAGTGCGTAAGGGTAGAGATAAAATATTAACATTTTTATATTGAAAAAAATATTCACAGTTGTTAACTCCAGAAGAATTATATTCTTACAACTTAGGTTGCTGCCTCCTACTATTGTATATAAAAAAAACATCGGCCTTTTATGTATGTATGACTATATTCAACACACTTCCACTGCGAACAGCAATTACGCCAGTGGTGATAGGCCAACTCCACAGTTTGGCGGTCCTTGAGTAAAACACATTTATTATTTTATTTTTTATATATTCACGCCTATCCCTCGCAGGAGTTGGCAGAGACCACAGATCTCCATCCGCTACCATTCATTGTAGCGAAACAGCTCTCGAGAGCCTCGCCACTGAGCCAATCGGTCGTCTCACAAACAAATTTTTTTGACACAAATTTCTGTTACACATAATGAAAAAATAATGAAAAAACTTTTGCTGAATATAACCATGGATCATACAGGCGCGTTATTTCCAAACCAAAGAAAGACCTACACGAGCAATGGATTATAAAAGCCTTTTATTGATTTTAATAATGTCGTTAACTTTAGAAGCTTAAGACTATAAACTAGACACCTCATACCAACGTTTAACAACAAACTAAATTTCTGTTTAAAACATAAATTTTAAAAAACATTTAAAGCCCATATACATATATTGCGTTCTCTTCTAAACCTTGGGGTCTTCCCATTTGTAGAGAATCAGACATTAAACCGCCACGCTTGCCGATTGATGGCTTACCCAGACCCACAAAAGATAGATGTACGCTATAGTTATATTTACACCGATACGGGAATTGGACCCACGATTATTGACTCTGAAAGTGGTATTTTCACCACTGAGTCAATTAAGACACCTATCAATCAAAAATTAAAAGTAGGTTTACACTCATTTATTTTTTATTTAATACGATATGTTATTATATTTTACCATTATAAATAGGGAAAGTGTGCTAACGTCTTACAATATTTAATATTCCCGGCCATCATTTTCATGGACCATTTGAGAGTTTGGGACAGCCCAACACATCGACGGTTTATATCCACCATAAACCGCATATCATGTATTATCTGAAACCACCCCAATAAAATAGCACTTACGCGAAAAATATGTAGATTCAAAATTGTGTGCTACAGCATCCAATGTATTTCATGAGGTTATAGCTTAAATATTAAAACGAGCCGGGTTTAGTGCAGCCTTTTTATGAAATAAGGAATAAAAGCATAACAGAAGCTGGGCGTAGGCAGCTTTGGACGACGGTTTACGACCAAAAAATTGAAGAAGAGAAAACATACTGAATTATATACATATATGTACATCTGTATATGCGATGCAACGAAAGTATGACCACATTTCTTCATCTCACTCTTAGCTTACAGACTTCCTATCCGGCATAGAAGATTCCATAGATCTCTCTGCTTACTCTTCTCCATTATAAACGATCATTATACTACTAGATACTTAAATAGCTACTGAAAGTGCGTCTGAAAATTTCCTTGAAACTCCTCAATAGATAGCGTCATGAAGATCAATTCCATAGAGTAGGCCTCTGTAATCGATAATGGGATTTTTGTTATTTAATTAATTTATTTTAGACCGAAACTATGTTTTCCTAACTTGAAAGTATTATTATTTGGTGTATAAATAAAAGTTGTTCTCGATGAATACATATACAATATATATTCCCTTTCCTTACATTCCTCTCCTGCCTTTCTATAATCTATTTCAGGGAAGGCATTTACAGTTCCCCTGGTGTTCTAGTTGTTTAGGTTTAGGCGACGATAATCACATACCAACACCACCTGATAGTTTTCTTATATTTTACATAAACATTTGTTTTAACAATAGTAACTTGGAACGTATGCTGAATATGTGGGGTGACGACCTAATAGTGGCGAAGCTACTGCTTACGGGATCAATGGTCACCTGTTCCATTCCTGCATAGGAATAAATATATGTATGACCTACAAGTATTTATCCTAAGTCTGGGTGCCCCACTAATTTATCTTTGAAGAAACGTAGTGGATTAATATCGACTCCTCCAGAAATGGCCTCCCCGTGTGTCCTGCAGTGGAATAATCGTTCATATATGGGCTATGAAAAAAAACTTGTAACGCAAATAATACATATGCTAGTAATAAAAGGTCTTAAAGCCAACACAATCCGTTTATACGATTACGAAAGCCTTAAAGGCCGCAAATATTTATGGATTAGCTAGTGGAGTGGAAAAGGGGAGTATGTTTCCATGTCAACAATTCAGCGGCTATTAACGTTTATAAACTAGAAAGCTCTCAGTCTCGGGTTCAGGGCAGGCGCTTCCTGCTTACCCTCAATTTCGCCGCAAGGGGTGTAAGGCTGCCGTATTATTAATACGATACGGAACATTGATCGGAAATACCGAATTACCGACGTATAAATACTGCGAAGGTCTGTACTATAAACTTACAGCGTGGAGCGTCCAATAGTTCCAGTAATTTAAGATAAACGTTTTACCAATTTTAAAATCGCTGTCTATTAAAGACTGTTTTATTAACGTATATTTCAGAAAGGAAACTTCTGTGATTCATACACTCCAATATATATCTAACTTAATAAATCACTTCACACAACAATCACTATTGGTAATTTGCTTTATTCTGGTTGGTGATGGTACTTTATTGGTCTACAGGTGAGCGCTAATCGACAAAGGCATAATGCCTGGCATTATGCACAGATGGCTACTCCTTGCCCAGGAGGCCATATCACAATACATTTTCCAATACGTTATCTCCACTCTAGCTCTTATCTATTCCACTATTTTTTTATTCTTCGACAAGTGACCAGCTAAAAAATGGATAAAAAATATTTTTAGATAAAATCTCGAATTAAAATTCACCTTCAACAACATTACCCGTAATTTTATTTTATATGTTACCATAAATTTTTATTACAACAATATAGCTTCTTTTATAAATCATTGGCGCAATGAATCTAAGAAAACCATAATACTACAAAGTATTGAAGTAAAGACTATTCGCGTTATCGCATATGGCCGTGACACGATGCGGGCATCGTCTCCATTATTCAACGAATTAAAGTACAGTCGCAAACAACGGTGTTTCATGAATCAAGATTTGCATTCAATTTTAAATAATTAAGTGATACAGCAATATTTCAAAACTTTTACTTTCGTCAGTTTTGAAAATCAAATTAATATTGTATGTCTGAATTCATTTCAACAATGTTATCTGTAGAAGTCTGCAGCTGGACATATGCCTATTTGAAGACTGCTTAATTTGGATGGATTTACTCTAATCGCTACGTTGCCTTTACAGGGAGTTCTATAAAATTGCATTGAAAAGTAAAATTAAAATGTATGTATTTTAAAACTTTAGAAATTTGAATTAGTCAAGAACTTTTGGGGCAGACAGTAGTATATCGTATAAAAACTCACGCATTCTATGCGAAAGATGTTTAGTAGTTAGTAACCTTCAGAATAATGACAGTTTTAGGTTTACTAGCAAAACATAAAAAGATAATAAAAAATCGAACTATATTAAAAAATTAAGAGTGTTTTGGGGTCACCACCAAACAATATTAAAAAAAATGTCATAGTTTTATAAGTTTCATACTCATAAACTACTTACCTTGACATTAAAAGAGATAAAAATGACGTGTCGTTAGAAACGTGTTGTGCGAATGGAGAAAGTCACCAGCAACCCGCTGCGACTACAAAAGTTGTCGAGCGGCCCCCGGTCAACGACCCCGGCTGACCGACGCCCGCGCAACTCGCATTCGCGCCTTGCATGGACTAGAAATGTGCGAAGTGCGCTTACTTCATTTGGGTCAGCTACATTTTTATACGTTACTATTTACTATTCATTCACAATCGGAATCGTCCATTTACTATAATAACGAATAGAATGTTAATTGGATCGTTTGTAAAATCAATACGCAACTGTTAAACAACTTAGTTTTTACGTCCGTCTTCGATAACGGTCCAAGCCGCGGTCTCAATCGATATCATAATGAGGTCCCTTTGAACGCTACTAGTCACTGTTTTTTTATGAGATAAGTAGACAAACGAGCAAGTATGTAGACTAATGAAAAGCAACCAACGACGCACATAAACATTCGTCATAACACCATAGGCATTGCAGAAGCGTTGTCTTTGAGAAACGTGAAGGTTTACCCTACTTTTTTGATTTGTCTTTAATCGTTTCTATGGGGTTTCAGACTGAAGAGCAGCCTTCATGGTCGTTTTCATTATGCCGAGTCCACAATTTGTGGATCTGGTGAATAGAACTCTTCCAACGAAATTGTAAAGGTCCTAATGTAAGCAAATATAGTCCATGCAAATGAATGATGACAATCAAAATTTGTATTGGCAGTTCTAATTATTTGTTTTTCATAAAGACCTTTCCATTTAACTTTCATTTTTATTACTTTTCCCCCATTGAATTGATTTTAAAAAGATTACGGTAGTAATAATAGTAGAAATCCCTTTTGCATGGTTACTGGTAATATCAAAATACTGCTATAAGCAGTAACAATGCAAAAGTAATTACTTTAACATTAATCACATTTAAATTATTTTTAAACGTTTTATGTGCCTATTTTCTAAAGTATTTAGAATGCTGCAAATATATGCCCCAGTATAATACGGTGAATTCAATCTGGGACACGTCGACTTTATGAGGATTTCTCTGTTAGCAGTCGGATTGAAAGCCCCAATGGCTTTGTCGCGGATGGCGCTACTCCTCCAAATATAGTTAAAAATTTATATGATCCTATTACGTGCCGTCGGCGTGCTAGCACTCGTCATCTCGACAAGATCGTATACGTGAAGCATTTAATATACATGCACGCTAATGGAAAATGAAACTGTTTCCCACAATAACTGAATGTGTTATTTTAATATCTATTGAATTGTTTTGGAAATAACCATTTTAGTAAAATATTATAAATAGTTAGCATTTTTAAATCTATTATAGTTGTACGGAGGAAATTGGCAAACGAGCCAGCGAATAGTCTGATAATAAGTAACGTAACTGTTGCCCAAGGACATCTACAATTCTAAAGACATTGTCTGCCTTATGATAATAATGTTAATATTAACAAATGAAGGAGGATAATGGGAGAGACAAAAAGAAGTAATAAAGGGGAAAGAAGGAGATAAGGGAAGATGAAAAAAAGAGTTGGGCTTCCGAATCCTTGCATTTACTATAAGAAACGCGGTAACAACGCTTATCAAAAATTACTATCTATCTCTATAAATATCTATGTATATTTTTATTTATTCCTTTATTATTTACGGTTAACTTATATATTTTTCATGTATATTTTATCATACACTTATATTTTTGCTTAAGGTTATTAACTTTATTTATCAACGCTTTCAGTACCATCGTTTATGGTCATAAATTTAAAAAATGCCAAAGAAATCTTTTGTTTTTGATATCATTTATCCTTGTCCTCTTTGTGATGCCCATTTAAAACATCATCGTATCAGTAAAAGAATTGTTATCGTCACTATTATCATTATCACATCAGCCTACTGTTGTCTGGAAGAAATCACTATAAGCGATAAGACCGCCATTGATATAATACATATTAATATTAAAATCAATATTTATATATCAATAGATGAATGAATATATCAATGAAGAAAATAAAGAATATATCTATCTATTTAACTAACAGAAAAATGGTACCAATTAACTATGTTAGTCTGTGTTATTCATATATAATAATATATCATTAGTTAACTATGTTACTTCTCCGATCAATTTCTTCTCATTAATGCCCTACCATGGCTCTACCGCTATTATATTTTAAGTGAATTATTGCGATATTCAAGTAAAGCAAACTTGCATGGGAGCCGCACATTAAACAATAATCCACGCTACGTTCTTTTTAGGTCCAATTTACAACATACAATAAACACAATAATTAAAGTGACAACTAAAGCAATAAAATATAATAGACTTGATGTATCTATATATACAATAGATTGTACTTATATGTACAAACAGTAAAAATCTGAAGGGAAACATAATCCCAGCTAGTGGACAACGCACTGTTTATAGTGAAAAGACAAAAGAGTGGCGGACTTTCCAATATCAAATATCAAACTAGTTTTGCAACGCCGTCGCTGCCTTGAAACGGTAATTGTAACTCGCCACCTCTTTCATTTGTACTTTTACTTTGAAAGCTACTCTTGAAACAAAATACTACTATAATACTATGCTTGTTGTGTGAGACACATTTTATATTATTAAAGTTTGCATTCACAGGCAAATACCTATTCTTTGGCATTGCGGAGAAATGTTTCTTCTCTAAGCATACAACAACCGAGAAGTTGCTCAAAATAAATGATACCACCGAATTCTACTACCACACACCTAGCCCTTATTTCATCTCCACCATCTGGATAAGAGGCGATCCAGTACGATGCGTTTTTTCTTTATTTCATTCACCACCACTCTGGGAACTCAACTAACTACCTCGGTATTTATCCTCGGTAAACCAATACGATATCGAAACGTTAAAAATACAGTCCTACATATATCTCAAAGGCTAGCAACACCCCTTCAATGCCTATGATATTGCAAATAGCTTTCCACTAAACGACACTCTTACTCATTTGCTTTCTTATTCCATAAAAATATCTTAACCATCTAAAGTATTTCAATTTAAAAATGCATTTTTTAATTGGTATATTTTACGAATCATATTTTTAAAAATATTTTTATAAATCATATTCATAAATGTTTATAATAGCAAAGTGTTAAAACCGTTAATGCTAACATTCCCATATATGGAAATATTTCAATACTCGATGTATTTTTAGATATTATCGTTTTAAGAAAGTAAACCGTATCTGTTTGGCATTGCTCCGGTCCAAGTGCCAGTAAGTGCGCCTATCCAGCAAAACCAGTTTTAGTCGTTGTTGTTGTTGTTGCCCGATATGCTTTTGTCTAGAAATAGTAACAATTTAGTCACAACTACAAGCAGGAACTTTGATAATCTTGTTTTGCATGCGACAAATATGCAATAAGAAGAATACTTCGTGAGTGACATTCAAAAAATATTGTTTTACATCGATACATAAAATTTAAGTTTCTATCTATAATTTCGAAATATTTAAGCTCATAGGTTTTTACAATTTTAGTTGAGCTTTCTGTTAATATATTTACCAATATTAGAAACCATTGAATCTATTTTGAATAAAAAATACAAAAAGATACTGTTAGGACTAGTCTAGCCATTTTACAATATGAAATCTGTAAAACCTAAACGCAAAATTGCATTATGATAAAGTTTTAGTACATGCATGAAGTAAATGAACTTTTAGGTATTCTTTGTTCCTCATTAAAACGAAAACTTAACTAAAGATTTAGAACGATGTATAACGCATGCAGCTGCTATTCTTTCCACTACAAAGTCAAAAGAATAGTGGAATCATAAGTAATTTTACTTCTTCAATATTCAATACACTGTGGTCATATTTTCAAGAGTTTTAGTTGTTTGTTTTTAGTATTTACAAAAGCTGTGATATTTTAAAGCAAAATTTAATTTACATCAAAAGCCTCCAAGATAGTGCCGCACTCGCGAATGACTGCAAAAAATGTAGGTCAACCGTTCTTAAACTAACGGACAGACACACAAACAGCGTAGCTTTTTATAAAAAAAAATATATATGTGAATTGCTGAATGAACAAGAAATGTTTTTCAATAAGATCTATAATCGGTGAAAGTCGTTTTGATTATTTGACTGCTGTATAGGTAGGTAAAGGCATTAGGATAAATGCATGCAATGGGTAGTAACTACTTATTGTTGTACTAAGTGAGACATTTTATATAAAAAGAAAACAAAAATAATAAACGACTTGGACAAGACTCAAACTCGTGCAATAAACTATATATTTTACAGATATATGATCATCAGGATTAGATAAAGACGTCATGGCAGTGACTTCATCGTTAGTCACGAACGCTTGCCTGAGTAAGTGCAAGTTAAGAATTTGTCTGCTTCTAGAACATTAAAAGTAAACAGAACATTATTCAAATATTCATAATTAATTTATAATATATTAAGTTTTATTCATATTTATTTGATTTTTGCTTGTGTTTGTGGACTGAAATAGGAAATTAAAATATTATAATTAAAATGGAAAATAAATCTATCAAAACACGCAATGCATATACAGCGTAAATTATTAAAAAAAAAAATAATATGAACATACAAAGGTGTAAATAAAATATATTATAAATGGTAACAAACCGCTTGACGCTCTGCCTTTTTAAATTATAACGACACAACGTTATAGCATTTCCTGACGAGTTGGTGTTACTTCCGGAAGGGGCTAACAATGAAACGAGAAAAAATCGCTAAGCAGGAAATTGAGAAGCAGAAAAATGTTTAATAAATTAAAAATATATTTGAATGCTTTGAATCAACGACAGATAAGATCTCATTTTAATATAAGTAGGTATTCTTTAAAACAACTGTAATCGCAAGCTTAAATTTTCCTTGTTTCTAGTATTTTTTATACAGCCCACATATGTTTCCACTGCTAAGCACTGGGTCTTCCCATTTTTGGAGGAATAAACATTAATCTACACCCCTCCTTCGAAGCGGATTACTGTATTACCTGTAAATATTTTTAGGTACATGAATATTCTCTATTAATACCGTAGCATAAGTCGAACCCGCGACCATTTACTCTAAAAGCGATAGTCCCGCCACTAGGCTAATTAGGTTGTCGTCATCGTTTCTAATATAATTTTATCGATCATACATAAACGCGATAAGGCTTGATAACTGTATTACACTAAGCAGCAACACGTAAAAACCGATATGCATACATACAGCTAAACATTGAAACACATAATATTGTATTATATTTTAACATTGTTGAACAAATCTATGTTTCGAACCACGATAAACAAGATTCGTTAATAGTTTATTAAAAGTAAATTTCAATTCAGCTGTAACTACTTTATTAAAATTCCTAGGTAACATTTAAAATTAAAACCTATACGACATAAATAGGCGACATAGTAGGCGAACTTTTGTCTGTGGCTTCCTAAAAGAAAAATACATTAAAATTGGTTCAAACAGTACCAAGAATAACAAAAAAATAGAATTAAAACAAATATTTGCAAAGAAAGAGAATATTTTTTTTTAAACAATATTGTGTAATAGTTGAGCAATTTATGAATAAGAAAGAGAATGGAATATTTAGATATAATTAATAAGTTTGACAGTAAATTTATGTACCTATTAATATATTTATAAACGTAGGATCAGCATGTATACCAAATACAGGCTGATCATAGTTTTATATAAAAAATAATATTTTTTATGGGACGGGACGGCGATTTTGGTTGTCACGTAATCTCCATCCTGTCCCAGGTTTCAATCAACGCCGCCCACAGACATCTGCATTCCCATAGGTATTGCAGAAGGGTTGTCGGCTTTATAGAAACTTTACTCAAAAATAGGTGTATTAACCACTCAGCCAAACGTTTTTTAATGAATGTCATATGTAAAATGCCGCACTTAATTGGTAGACTTTACTTAATTTGAAAAGAATTCTCTTCTCTTGGAAAATCCAGTGCTTCTCGATCAGTTACCTTACTATACCAGAATTACACTTTCTATATACCTACAGATCCAAACCCGTTTTGCCTTTGTTGTATTTTATACATTGTGAACTCTAATATTAAGTAATGGTGACCAAAATGACAAAAATGCTGTTATATTACAAATAATATATGTACATGTTTATGTCACATTGGTTGAATGCTTCGCATTCACAATAGAACCACACAAATGTATGCCAAGGTCTTACCATACACACCAACTGTACAGGTGTGACGTCCACTTAAATAACGACGACGCCGTTTGCTAAATTTAAAATTTAATTACAGAGAAATATCGCAAGCTTTACACTAGGCCCGTCTTAATTGGAGACGTCTTATTCTGTTTATTAATTCCGTCTTCCTATTATTTTGTTTACAATTCACCTTCTTTGTAAGACAATATTTTTCTTTTTGCGGCATTCTCAAATTGAATGAAGACTTAGTTTCATAAAAAAATAATAAATTGGGATATAATATTAATATTGCCATACTAAGCGCACAGCAAATGTGTTGCCATCCTCGAGGTAAAAATGTGAATAGCAGAAGGGGAAGAATGTAATAAGGGTGAAAAAGGTTTAATGTGACGGGGACAAGGAGTAAAAAGAAGGGGAAAGGAGGTACTTACTGCAGACGCTCACGGGCGGCTGTAGTTGCTAACCATCTGGTGACCCGTTTGCTCATTTGTCTATAGCTTTCATAAAATAAGAATTTAATTATAAGATATTGGACAAAAACACTTACAGAAGTTTGTGTAATGCTTACAATAAAGTAACATAGGTCGGATCACCGTATAATACCTGAAACAAAAAATATCTCTGATTAGTATCAGTAATTTAATTAAGTCCCGAACTGAACGCGACCAGCGTTACAAATTTTACAATGCCACGTTACACGACAAAAGAGAACGGAAACTAATAAATATAGAGTTACAAATAAAACGTCAGTAAAACCGGGTATTACGAAAGCTCGGGGAACAGAAATCATGTTAAAACGTAGTTGTGTGGTAATTAAATTATGTACTTTCGTTGCGCGCCCGATAACACCCCTACGGGGATCAGTTTAAAGCCCTATCGCTTAAGGTGTTCCATAAATATTGTGATTTAACAGATCGCTTATCGGCTACCGCTTTTGTTTGAGTTTAGATTTTCGTATTGATATTTTACGTTATTTAATGTTTCTTATTGCACAGTGGCCTCCAATTTCCACTCATAGGGCTAAGGATATCGAGTTCGATTTCTACATTGGACTACATATTTTATGATTTGTAGGTTCTCTATTCAAATATTTACCTATTATTTCAACGATTGTTTGTTTTTTTATGTCATTTGTTGCAATGACATGCGCACATAAGTAATCAACATGGGCTTTGAGTATAAGTAAAAAAAAAATGTTGAAATACTTCATTTTTGATCATGAATCACACTAAGTAACCACTTTTTCTTAACTTGACGTTTTCTAAAAATATTAAATTTTCCAGTCATTCCGTTTTCCATAATTTTTGTGAGACAAAAGCATATTCTTTCTCTTTTCGTAACCGAATAAAGAACGTATGTACAGTCGTTGCAAATATACACACATGTTCAGGTTTTTATCATACTTGATAAATTTAAACTGTCTAAATCTTGTAACGCCATTTGGGCACCAAATGCACTTTACAAATATTTTACCAGTATGTGACATGTCAAATTTCTTATAAAAACAGTAAAACATTATAACGAAAATACTTAGTGTGTAGAGGTGTGTGAAAACTATATATGTTTATAGTAAAAGTATTTATGAATATTCAGAGCAAGGATAACTAATGAACTTTATTTTATGGACAAACATCTACTATATATGTAAATTATTATTATGTAGGATACATATTGATCCATTTATATAAGCTTTTAGAAAAGAAAACCTAATATTGGCTATAATTAGTGCAGTGCCCTATAATAACTCAATTACCAGGCCTTGAAGCGTGGAATATAATTATTGACTGTCGTGGAACAGCATAAATTTATTAAACAACCAACGTCCAAATAAACAAGTTGGTCGAGAACTCATTTAAAGGCACGATTGCGAACACGATGAGCGAGTCACGTGACTCAGTGACCACAATGATTCATTTGACTAAACTCTGACAATGACTAATTCAGTCGCTTTCTAACATATGAATTCTGTTACTTGTAAGAACTGAAGAGTATGTTTTTTTCTGGAATAGGAAGCCAAACGAGCAATCGTGTCGGCTGATGGAAAGCAATCAATGCCACTCATAGACCTACAACACCATAAACATTACAGAAGCGTTGCTAGTCTTCAACAAATGTGTAGGCAATTTTTGAAGGTTTTAATATCGTATGGATTCGGTAATATAGCTAAAGGAAGCTGGAACCACAGTAATTGTGCGAGGAGAAGTTTCGGAAAACACGCACCGTAAGAACGGGAAACTAACGTGACGGTAACTAGCTAACGCTACGCTAACTATTCACTCCCCCTTTTATTATACTACGATACTGTTGTGCCATTACTCTACAAAAAATTATATGGCCTCTCATACTCATCTCTGGCCCCCGATGTTTAAAACATTTGTTCCATAGACAACTACGAATCTACGACGTGCGGTTTCGAAATGAACACACAAAAAAATCATCATAATGCTGTTATAGAATAAAAACTATCTAGACCGTACTGAGCTTTTAAGTCGTTTCTTTCCTCTAATATTCTTTGTAGGTACAAATTAGAGACAAAACGTACATGTAATAGATATATGGGAAAATATTTCGGACAAGCAGTAAGTTATTATGGCATCTAACTTACTGCTTGTCCGAAATATTTTTTATACATTCAGCATATACAACATACATGTTTTTCTATATTGCAAGGAAAGCATAATTTCTTCCAGAGTAAAAAGTAACACATATCATTATTTTAAAGTATTCTCATAAAAGCTTATCCACAGATATTGAAGTCCTAAAATCAGCCCGAATAAGAGTTGCACACTAATGAATTTATTTATTTCTAGAGCTAAGACAACTTATTTTCAACAAACCATTTTTATATCTGTTCTAGAAAAGTATGAGTCTGCAAATACTTAAGTTCTCAAGAATAAAGATATAAGTGAAAAATTTAATCAAACGAAAACCGATTCTGGAGCCATTATGTCGCAGAGACAAAAACTTTTCCAAGCGACCTTCATCAAAAATAATTTTAGATTCAATGTATAAAGAAAAGAAGCCATAATACGTCTTTCGTCTTGAATATTTTTATACCGTAATTTTGACCTTGTAAAAAGGAAAATACGAGAAATATCGAGGAACAGATGTTCTATATTAATTAATGAATCAAACTGCACATTGGCAAAGATTTTTCACTTTCGGATTAAAAGTTTATAGATTGATTTTCAAATGTGAATAAATCTACTTGACCTGCAAATATTTTTTTTCGAAAATGCTTTTTTGCAGGAATAGATATAAACCTACCACGCTTTACAAGGCGACTGGCAGGGCAACCATAAAACTGTACCATACTAATAAATATACACACATACGTATATATCTACTCAATAAATACCTGCAGGCCATACATATATTCATCCTGATGCGAAAAACGAAGCCACGACGAATGACTCCGAAAACAGTTAGTTATTGAGCAATTTAGGTTGTCGATCCCATAAAAATCGAGAAACCCCGTGTCCATCAGTGGGCCATATATATGTTTTTTGCACCGCATAAATTGTTACTTGCAATGTCTAAACTAAATCTTTTAGTCTATTATATACCCCATTATTATTTGATGCACAATTCATTACTTATGTTTATAGAATAAAGACACGAAATAAAAAACAATACTCATCGAGTACCTCGGTCGGTGAAAATTGTCGTAAATGGCCTTATACTATTATCGGCCATTAAGGGACCGGCGTCACAAGAGCCTTTAACTAGATTACATATGAATTGAATGACCATCACGTAATGCTTATTGTAAAAATATGCGATATACATAAAAATGGTTCTATTACAATAGGCTTAGGAGATAGACAAATATTTTGTGTGGGATAAGAAGGCAAACGAGCAAGCGTGTTTCCTGATGGAAAGCAATTAACGACGCCCACAGATATCCGCAGTACCATAGTCATTGCCGAAGCGTTGCCAGCTTTTGAGCAATGTGTAGGCTTGTTTTCAAAGGTTTCAATTTCGTATCGGTTCGGAAATATTGATGGAGGTAGCTGATTCCAGGTAATGGTGCGTAGAAAAAAAAGCTTGTAGCGATTTCTTCTAGACAACTATGTAAGTGATGTGTATTATAAGTAATATGAATTTTAAACATTTGTTTCTTGAAATTACTTCAGAACTAAATCTTCACATCTTAATTGTCAAATCATTTCTGCTAAGTCACACTTAGGAATTGTATAATTAGATACATACATATATATTACGATGCGGTGTAATATTTAAAAACCATTATCAAAGTGTTGTTTGCATGAGACACTTTTTATATATTATTTCTTTGAGTCAGGCTTTTACGTTTCATTAATCAAACTTAAGTCTGTTAACAGTTAAGCTTCTACAACCATTTCTTAAGATCATAATCATCAATAGCTGCAGCCTGCGACTGTCTAATGCTGGAGATAGGTCTCGAAGACGCGTCACTCAAATCGATCTTAGGCTTCACGCATTCAGTCGCGTAAATCGTCAAACCATCTAACTCAGGGGTGTAAACAGATACCCGAAAACGTAGAAAACATAAAAATAGAATTATAAAACACAATGAGAATTTTCCAATAAAGAAAATATAATTTATGTTTTCTCTTATTACACGTGTAGCTTTGTAGCTTTTTATATTTAATGAATTTTTTACAAAGTCTGCTTCTGATCGGACGCACTCTGAATTTCATAGCTACGTTTTAGCAATTCAAACGAGGATACATTTCCAAGTCAATAAATATTTGGTTGCAATAAAATCGACTGTTCGAGAAGCTCTGATGTTATTTTTTGTAGACGCAGAGATTTTTCAAGCGGCCTTTATTTGGAGTTACTAAAGCGGTTGTCAAGCAAAATATACTTTGTCACGTTCCCAAACACTGCGAATTAAAGCCTTTGATGGATCTTTGTTTATTTAATGGAGTTAGTAGAGGATTTTGAGCGATGAAAATTTGAGATTTTTCCTGATGGTGATGGTAACATTGTACTATATGGTATCTTAGGCAATGTAAATTCAAAGGGAAAACACACACACACAACAGAGAAAAAAAGAGAGAGAGAGTGTGTGTGTGTGTGTGTGTGAGAGATTTAAAAATCATAATTGAATTATTGTCTTATTAAAACTTAAATTCGGAATCAAATATATCCTAAAATTTAAACAACTATAAAACAGCGATCAATGAAAACCAAATTACGTGAAGATTTACGCCCGTGAACTCCACCCACTTAAGAACAACAGCTGTTGTGCCATAAAAGAGCAAACTTAAGGAAATTCCAAACAAACAAACGTAACAACTGAAATTGTTTCTTATTTCACAAAGTTTCGTCTTCACCGTTTATGTTATTGGGCACCTTGTTGAATTATTTGAATATTTTTTTTCTTACAGCCAAAAAATACAAGGGCTGGACGCCATGAATACTGTAAAAGTTTCTTAATTTTTTTTTCTCCATGGAACACTCATAATTCATTGGCTCTATGAACTATGAGACAAGTTACAAATGCCACAATGCAATGCAGCTAAGATTTTTTTTTTCAAATTCACATAAGTTTACAAATAAGCACAATAATTGATATGTAATTATTGCTTACAATAACTAACGCATAGCTAACTTTATCAGGCTAAGTACTTATGATAGTTTTAATATTACATGATGACATACGAAGTTTTTTATTAGTATATTAATAAATGATAGGCTAATGCCAGCAATTATCTTTTTTTTTTTATTGTAACTTGTTTTTGTGCTGAAATGTTTGGTTTCCTAACACAGGAACACTTAATATTTCACATCCAACCAGCAAACACCTTTAAAGCCCTAAAGTTTTAAATACTTCGACGAAAGAAAGGCAGAAAAAATAGTAAAAAGGATTTCTGAATTTTGACCAACGATTTAGTTTAGGTAAATTCACATATTTTAAAATATGAGACGGACAGCTTTATTTATATTGTCTGTTCCAATGTTGCCAGTCGTAAACTATTGTTTAATTTGTTTAGCCAAAACTCACCATCAATAAATCTAAAGAAAAATAACATTTCAGCATAACTGGAAGTATTTATTTCGTGATTCAGTTATATATTTCAATTTCATTCTATTTGAAAAGGACCTTCAATATTACAGTTAATTCAGAAAGCACATAACAATAATATATTTAATTTATTCGTCAATACGTATAACTTCGTATTGGTGTCCGTTTATAACGATGACCTACACCTACTTGCTGGTGCAAGCCACAGCGACTGCACGTACTGTGCGGTCACAGCTCCATATTTGTATACATATACGTAAACAAGTTTAAAAGTTCCCTCATTTTATATATTACAAATTACAAGAATATTATCTACTACTTTTTAGAGATCTTTCGAAATATCTTATTAGAGATGTCATTTTTTTCACCGTACTTGTTTCTCTGCTCTTTAATATAAGCTTATAGAGAAGAAAGCAGTGAAACGATTAAAATTAAACATCGATCATAATTTTTTTACAAACTTCAATGTGAAAATTATATGATAACAGTTGTACTTTTTGCAAGATTTTAAAATTCAGCAAGTCGTAATTTTGTTTTTAATAAATTTTTAAAATGCTTTTACAATTTGTTTGTTGTTGCATATATTTATCGCTGGCGTTGATTGCTTTCCATCAGGCGATACACTTGCTCATTTGCCTTCCCATACCACAAACAAAATTTGCTCATATTTTGTAATTTTTATTATTATATAAAATATTATAACTGGTTTCACTGTGTTAAGAACTCTTGTTTATAAACTATGCTTTGAAGTTTTTTTGTAGTCAACGTTTAAACATAAATTTTAAGCCACCTCTCATTATAATAATAAAAATATTTATTTCAGACACATTTTTTTCTTGGTCCATACATTTTACACTTTTGTATTATATACACCTTAAAATTAGTTTGGTAAATCATATACATTTCATTCAAATTAAATTGGAGTTAGCTGTTTTATAAGGCAAGAGTTGAATCTAGCAACAACGGTTTTCATTATAGAGTTGGAGCTATCCCGTACTATGTGAAGCAACGAGGCTGTTCGTTTTCGCAAAATGTCCCATCAAGCCATCAGTGCGGGTTTTAACGAACATACCTCATGTGTTACATTAAAGTGAATAAATATTTTTAAGTAATTTACCAAAAAAAGTTTCAATATCCATTTTATACTTATGCAAAAGTTAAAACGTATACATATAAGTTTTTAGTTATACAGACGCACTCACTAGAGATGAGAAAGCGCTCCAAAAACCAGTTTCTATTCTTATATGTGTGCTTTCAAAGGTACTGTACGCATTCCAGCAAAGCAACTGTCATACGATTTAAGTACTGAAGACGGAATTCGAACTAATTTTGAATCGTTTTATTTAACATAGTAGTTCAGAAATTAATTTACTGCTGGTGAAAGTGTGATTATTTTTCTACAAACAAATATGTGTTCTAACCTAATTATCTCGGTGGCAAACCTACCGCTCACAGAATCAACGATCGTGGGTTCATTAACGCATCTATTGTCAACTTAATGTATATTTATTATAATATAAACATCAGATATCATTTTGTTTGCAAATAATATTTCTGCTTTAATATTTAAAAGATTATTTAAATAATTAAACCTTATAGTAGTACATTAAACAATAAGTTAGTATCTTATTTGAAGTTGTCTCAACTGAGCATTCCTGCTATTATTTCCTTTGTACAAACTCTTTGGTGCCTAAAACTTTTAGCACAAAGTTATTTTACTCCGTGACTCGGGCATACCCAAGTTATTATCTTTACGAGGGGTTGAAAGCTCTCACTTTTTTATTATTGCCTTTTATATTGTATTCTGCCTGGTACTTAACTGTTTAAGCGAGGTCGAATGAAAGAAAGGGCCGATATGAAACAAAGCTGCTATACCGTTACGGCTATAATTTTCCTGCGTTTATTAAAGTAACTTATGGTTTGACAAGGTTTTATTTTTTTACAACTCATATACATACGCCCCGCTGCTGGGCACGGCACCGGCCCAATTTGGAAATGAATATTAAGTTACAAAACGTGTCCAAGGAAGGATTTCGGGACATGCAGAATAATATCCTATAGGTCATACCGATGGGGAAAACAAACCCGCGACCATTGATTGACTCCTGACGCGGCAACTTCGGTAAAAAAAAATAGGTCGGTTTTAATTTGATTTATTCCAAATATCTGTGTATTTTAACTATTAAAGTTTAAGTTATTCTACCAGTTGTTGTTGACAACCATTTTTATCAAGTGCCATGTAAAGGAATTTATATGGATGAACAGACACAAAAATCTACCAGAACCTATGTCTACCTCATAAAGTTAACCTAAGTCTTTGGGTTTTAAATGAAGTAAGCATTTTTGTAAAAAATAAAAACTCAGACGACCGATTGGCTCAGTGGCGCGGCCCTCCGCTCACGGAGTCTATGGTCGCGGGTTCGATTCCCGCATCGAAATAAATGTATATATGGATTTATAAATATTTATTCCGAGTGTGGTAACCCCCCCAATCCGTATTTCCTTTCCTGCCCTTACCTTTCTTCTCTATCCTTTCCCTTCCTCTCCGCCAATCCACGGTCTGCCGTGCCAATGGATGCATGGCTAGGGGCAAACCTAGTCGCAAGCGTGCAAACTGTCCCGGGATCGGGCTCCCCCAGGTACTATGGTGCCTTACCTGAGCATGCAGGGCTCTGCTGGGGCTGACCTCCATCCTCCCTTATGGCTTGTGGGATTCACTAAGACGAATTTAATATACCTACTTTGTTGAAAATGACGGCAACGTGGTTCGCCACCCGTCACGTCCTGATTCTCACGAGGGCGAAAAGCGAATAATGGAGAGCCGTTTCGCTGCGATGAATGGTAGTGGATGGAGCTCTGTGGTCTCTGCCAAACCCTGCGGGGGATAGGCGTGAATATATAAAAAAAAAACTCATAGGACACTGGGATTCTCTGTACTGTGTTATTAAAACACACAAAAGACAAGGATATACAATAAACAAAAAATATCTGTAGGCCATATAAATATTTATTCTGAATCGGGAATCGAACCAACGAACCCTTGATTGAAATGTGTCGTCGAATAACACTTATATAAACTAAAATAAATAGCGCTTCAAGAAACGCAAAATATTTTTATTTAAAATTTAATAAAATAGAATTAAAACTCTCGTAACGCAAGCAGTGTAGGTTAGGTACTTGGCATGGTTAACAAGAATTCTAGTAATTGAAAAACATGTATTTAAAAACAAGTAATTAAATAAATTAATATTAATAAAGAAGAAAATATAAAATTACGTTTCTATTCTTGTTGCGTTCTGAATTATAATTAATTACGTGTTAAATATGTGTGTCTGTTCTCAGAATCAATTATTTTGAGTTATGTCACGCTAGGGATTCGTTGACCTATACGAGTAGTTGAATGTTTTAGTGAGAACGTCATATATGACGGCTTAGTTGCCGTGAATTGACATTTTGGGCACGTCTTTCAATTACTGAGAAATATATAATACTTCTTTGTGACATCCGTAGTGGTGAGCAACTATACAATTCATATAGTATTATAATGCAGCAGCTTACTATGATCTGAGGAAGCGAGTCAATGTTAAGATGATTGCAGAAGAATTTGCTATCGTAAATAAGATTAATTTACTAAAATTTTAGGGAAAATTAACTGTTACATGATTGCTTATCACACTAACACCTACAAAACAGCTCTCCTTCACGCTCGTCCACCCGAAAGACGCACTCCCACGCGAAATCCTCCTGTCGCCGCCTGGCTCCCGCGATGGGGGAGGACCAGCGACAGACCTAACGTAGGAATAGGTTCAGCCACATCTCGACGATGCGAAGTCGTTAAAGGACGTCCAAAAACCGCTGCAAACAGCGGCATCTTTGACCGAGGGGTGGACGACCATTTGAGTTGCTGCGCGAGCAGTGGGGTTCATCCCTGAGGCTCGATCCCATGCTGTAAGTTATGATGGTAAGCAAAAAATATAGATCTCTCCGTCTGTCAGAATAAAATATTTGTAGGACACATACATAAAACTGAATTAAAATAAAACAGTGTGGTTATATAATAAATATTATTGTTATGTAATAAATTTAATAATTATTTTTATTTTTTAATAGTTGCTTGTATTAAAAATACCATTCCTTGAAACATCGTCAACCCAAAGAAAAAACCACATCGAAGTTAGACAATTCTAAAGAATGCTGCAATGGATGAGCTTCTGACCGATCGGGGAGATACAACAACGAAAGTGTACATATGCGACACTCTCGTAACTCGGAAAATTGTGCTGCCAAAAAGGCATACAAAGGACTACTATCCGGTCAGTCGCCGTAGATATCGTTGGAGCGATGCGGTGAGCGAAGACCTGAACAAGTACAAGACTGAATCTGATCATTATTAGTTAGAATAATCCCTACCGCCGAATGTGCCTACCGCAAAAATCGCCACAAAGAAAATTTTTATTGCTGCCATGTCCAACGCCGGGACACGTTGTTTTTCCTGAAACTTCTTTACATACACCACCACTCTGTCAAACTTATACAACTACTTTCAGCGATATTACCAAACTGATACAACATTCGAAACCTTCAAAAAACAAGCTTACACATCTTAGGCCAACAACCTCTTCTGTAATGCCTAACGTGTTGCAAATATCTATAGGCAGCGTTGATTGCTTTTCATCAGGCAACATGCTAGTTGACTTGTCTACCAATCCAAAAAAAAATTATGCTAACAACAAGTAAAAAATCGTATAAAACCGTGATTAGTGAGGTATTCCATTTTGGGATAAGACACATTTTGGGTCGTTGAGTCAGCGAAGTAAGTAGATTGATTGAGTAAATAGATTGTTTTATATGTAAGTTTTAGATAACATTGGTGTGGAATACATAAACGTGTATTTTAATGTTCGTACAGAACGAAATAACTCCAAAAACGACAAACTAAGAGCCATTGTATTTATATAACTCAATGCAACATTATTGTTTACTTCATAGTTTTCGTAACAGCTTGACTTGACATGACGACAAACAATTTCAGTTAGTTTTAAAGACAAATAAACCGATTTATATCCAAGGGCATTAAAACTTTTTCTCCGCTCTCATCCAGAGTTCGGGACTAACACTTCCTTATTTACAGCCGTTGACCTATAGAGTGCCGACTGTTTTCACACTTTTTTATGTTAGTTCATTCCGCTAAGGCGAAATAGGGAGAATATTTCGGTCTTTAAACGATAAAAACTAAAGAGCACATAAAAAGGCAAAGCCATACAAACTCCAACGAACTTCTTTTACTTTTATTTAACACAAGCTGCTTCTCGGGACGTTAACATTTTCAATAGTGGTAGCGCCTTATTACGACATATGGGCCGCCAGTGGGGAGGTACCACACTCTCAAATAATCAGCGTAAGGGATAGTGTAGGATTCGAGAGGCCTAACTACTCTGCCCTACTTTTATTTCCTTTGCATAGAATCTTTCTTCCCATCCCATTATTCACATCCTTTATCTAAAGTAGAAAAGCATCTGTAGTTCCTTTTGTATTACACTGACTGTCAAACTTACTACACGCATGGAATCGTGCTGATAGACGAACGAAAACTATTCGACCACATACGCTATACGACCTTCCTTATTGGTGTGAAACTAAAATACTTAGAGGTAAGATAATGGGTAGCACAATATTCCTGATAGTTCCTCATCATACCTAGTATTATAAGTAGAGAACTTTTTCACGTTTAGAAGAGGAAACTTCAAACAGTGAAAGACAAAAAGATGGTGTCATAAAGAAGTCATTTATAAATCGATAATCAAAACAGATTCACATGTTTCTTTTTACAGCTAAAATTAAAGCCAAAGAAAATTTGATGCATAGCGATTGCAATTAACAATTACATATAAATCTGAAATTGTGCGTTAAATATGGCTCATTAACGCAAAGAATTAATATGCTAAATGTTCCATATGAGTTGCCATAACGTTCCATTATTTTACGCAACGGCTGTCGGCGAAATTAGCATGAACTCCGCGAAATCTGTACGAAATTGTTTCACATTAAAATCATTTGCGCGGCTTTCATATACTTCGACTTGTAATTAAGGACAAAAAAAGTTTATAAAAAATGGCATGCTTTCGACCTAGTGATGGAGTTTATCAAAAAACATCGATGTTTTTTATTTATTACGGCGAATATTCTGAGAAGTTGTTCTCCTCCCAGTCGCACAGTTCAACTACGGGACTACGCCGCACAAAAATAGGTTTAAACCCTATTACCTGGATGGCAGTCCACTACCAAGGGATTTAGTCGTAGTTTTCTGCCACGAACTGTGCAAACGTGGAATAATTTACCTTCAAGAGACGAGCGTATGTGTTCACAAAAGACCGCATCTTAGACGCCTTCGGCGGTGCAGATGTTTTTGGCAGCAGTGATTACTTACCACCAGGTAACCTGCACGCTCGTTTGCCTGTTCTGTTGTAAAAAATGATTGCATCGATAATCAAAAATACATCGAATATTTTTAAAAATTATAAATGTATTTTATATTTAAGAAAGGCCAGATCAAGAGTACCCGGTAACGGGCGGGCTTGTATGAGAAGAATAATAAATGTGGAGGAAGCAAGAGAAAATGCCGGGATCGTAGCAGATGGGAGATGGGAGACAGGCGTGACGATATGTATGTATGTTGTATCGAAATCAAAGAAAACAAACACATAAATCAGTACCTACAGTTACAATGTTATAACTTATGACATACTTTTTGGGAGCAGTTCGTAAAAATAATAATGAACATTCAAAGTAGATTTTGCTCATTACAAAGTATTTGTAATAGGTCCGCCTATTCGATGCCTGAAATAAAAAAAAACTGCGACTTAATATTCTATTTTGAAGAATTAACGATACATAACTTTGTTCATTGATAATACATATATATCCCGCTTTTAATACATCGATGTTTTTCGTTCAGTATTACTTCGATCCAAAGTAGAAACATACTTTTTCACATTTTACATTTAAACATACACATACAAACACACACACATACGCGGAGGGCGTGTATTTCATTCTTCGTAAAATCCAATTAACTCAAAAGTTGAATAGACCGTAGCAAAACGGATCGAACGAATTAATCCGGTATGTTAATTAACCTAACTATTAAAATATATGTAAACTGGGGCGACAAGAGAATTAACTTTGTTAAATTTGAATCATTCAAATTAAGTTGTACTCTCGAGATGTAACATTTGTAGAGGTCCTTTACGTTCTTATTTCAGCTACGTAAGTTCAGCTCAGTGGCGAAGTTACCGCCTAGTTACGCGAATCAATGATCGCTGGGGTTTTTTTATAGGATAGCAAAGCGAACGAGCAGCAGGCGTTTCACTTGACGGAAAAAAAGAAGAATTTCCGAGTGTGGGTAGTGAAATGGGACATACATATAAAGTTGTTAATAAATTAACACTTCAAAAGTTTGTTACAAAAATTGACTCTAAATTTGAAAACAAAATATTACACCCACTCTCATTTAATATAAATTAATTCAAATAAATATGGAAAACAGATAAACGCGTTATTTCAATACCTACTGGAAATTCTTTTGAGCGCGTAAGATTCTTTCAGATATTGAATGGTTTCAATTTCCACTCGCATACAATGTAAACAGTGTGCTTCCCAAATCATTGGGAAGGCTTTGTAAACCAATAACAACGGTATCTCAGTTAATACACGGCTTATCTCTTTTCAAGTGAATTTCGTAAAAAGTTCCGTCTTGAAAATGGTATTTTAAACGACAACGTTTTTTTGTTGTTTTTATAGATAAAAATATGAGAAGGCTTTTAACTAGTGCGAAAAACTTGTATAAGTATTTGTATCAGCAGACGATTTAGACGCTCGCAAGAGAAATTTGTTTTTAAACACAAAAAATCACAAAATACATCCAGACAGTTTTCAGGTTTATTGATGTATTCTATGAATTTATAATGTGTTTCAAAGAGATTTCCTTCGTATGAGAGACTTCTTTCCGAGTTATGTTCGCGTACGCATTAAAGGCATTTAAATATAAATATATTGCGTAGTTTACAATTCTGGGATTTCTCGAAAGATCGCTGGAGTCAAATCGGCTAAGATAACATAAAATATTATCTAATCCACCACCTGATGACTGAATAGAGAAATGGATTATTACATTAATCAATCTTATAAAATTAATACGAGAAAAACAAAAACAAATATTCTCCATAAATATATTATTTCATAATTCAATTTATTTTTAAGGGTGCGTTGTATTCGAAAGTAGCAAGTTTATTTGACAGTAGCGTACCTTTTCTTTAAATCTATACGTTAAAGACTACAAATAGTGCAGCGATCTGAACGTTATTAATGTGACGCTTGGTTCGCTGCACTATTTGTACTGAGCGGCCGATCGCGGCTTCCACAAGTGATATTTGTTATCTCTGACATATTATAATAACTAATGTAATATTAATTTCTTATGTATATATACCATAACTGTGCAAAAAAAAACGTATAATATAGTTTCAGGATGTTGAAACTCATTGCCAATGTCTACAAAATTTGAATAGTATACATATCGCTGGGTGCGTGAAGTCGAAAATCAGCTGAGCTGAGTGAAGTGGCGCTTCTTGGGAAAAGCTTATATCCAGCATTGATGATACATATTAACGATGAAATATTCAATGTACTGTAAAAAAACTTACAGCTTAAATGTGAATTAGAAATAATTAGGCGCAGCTCTGTAGTGGGTGGGACGTATTAAGACAATAAGTATAATAATATTGCGTAATGTAAAACAATAAACTACGACGAAACTTCAGTATTCAAATTCCTTAAAATAATGCCAAATGCAACGATGAAGACAGACACATATTAAAAATATGTACACTACCAATACCAATATATTTACAACCCAAAATAAATGTTATTACACATTTTGAAAGGCAAGAAGGTTAGGCTTTTAAGAGAAGGCTATACACGAAAAATTCGGTAAGTTAACCACGTAAAACGAAAAGAAAGCACTACAAAATAAGCGTTCGAAAACATTGACGGGACTGAACAAACAAAAAATCCCGCCGCATAGACAGACAACAATGCCAAAGCAGATTATTTAAAACGAGCGAGAAACGCAAACAAGACGAGATAAAAAAAAAAAAAGAGTTATTGCTACAGAAATTCCTCTCTTTCTACATACCGTGCTGATGTAGAAATACTACTGTTTCTGGAAGTGCGTTGGAATTAACACCATGATCTAAAATGGCTTTACGAACGTAGTCTTGACTTATTCGCTTACCACATGCTGTAAAACTGTAGTTTGTATTATAGTTGAGTAAGTATTTTCGAAAACATATTAAATCGGATTATCCATATTCGAGGTGCAGATATTTTTATGGGATAGGAAAGCAAACGAGCAGGCGTGTCACCCGACGAAAAGCAATCAACGCCGCTCATAGACGTCCGCAGTGCCCTAGGCACTGCTGAAGCGTTGCTGGCCTTTAAGAAATATGGGCTTGTTTTTTGAAGGTACTTGCTGTTGCTGTATATATTATCATTAAAAGCTTAGGTCTATTAGCTTAATATATATTAGCATCCACTTTTTGCCAGCTCCTATGCGCCGGTCGTCCCTAGCTAGCCTGCTGTAATGGCCGTGGTATTTTACCAAGACGCATTCTCCGACAAACGTGAGCAGCCCATGCCACTTCAGTTTGCTAACTCGTAGAACTATGTGGTATATGTTGCTTTTAAGTTATTTTATTTAGCTGAAACAATTATGTTAATTCTTAGATTTCTTATTTGACGGCATTGAAGATGATCCATGTATATGAGATACATGGATCATCTTCAATGCCGTCTTTATTACCATATCAATTTGCTTTTGTCTTTTTTTATATTTCTGTACGAGTACAGAAGTATAATTTTACTCATTATTTTAGATCATTAATATTGAATTTATATTAACGATACGTAAGATGTAACCAGAGTCACCAACATAGCTCTTTAAGTTAGCAAAATGAAGTGGCGATGGGCTGGACACGTTTGTCAGAGAACCGACAATCGTTGGAGTAGACGAGTGCTGGAGCAGAGACCGCGATTCAGCAAACGTAATGTAGGACGCCCCCCTGCTAGATGGAGCGACGATCTGCGTAAGGCGGCTGGCAGAGATTGGATGCGTGTAGCCGAAGATCGGGCTAGGTGGCGCGCCTTGAGTGAGGTCTATGCCTATGTATGTGGACTGCCGCGGGCTGATATTGATATTGAAGATGGAAAAGCGTGTAAGAGATATTTTCATGAAAATTCGAATTGTAAAACAATTTGAATATCTTGATTAGGTTACATAACATAACCACAAACAACACTCAGTTATAAGATATTATACAAACTAATCTGCTCGAGTGCTAACATAAATCTGACACCGCCCTCCCAAATATTACATCAATTTGGCGCACAAAACGGGAGCTGTCATCGCGAACCGCTAATGGTATTGGGAACATGGCAACTAATTAAGACTTCCATGTTAATTTACTGCCTGTTTTCTACTAAGGCTACAGCAATAATCAAAATAAATCGCTACCCACTAAGACACGCGAGGGGGACCAAATGGATTGGAAAGCGATGTTTCCTGATTCAAACCGTTTCTATTAACCCGAATATATAGCCATAAATATATCAATACTATTCGATAAAAAAATAATAATTTTACAACTATCTTCTGCTAGGACTTCTGCTAGGACTAATTTCATATCGCTAATGTTTTATCATTTATTTGATTGAGGATGACGTAAACAAAAATTAACAAAATTAATTAAAAGATGACGTAAATAGATCATCGATTGTCTAACGCAGGGGAACAGACCCAAATAAAAAGTCCGCATAATAAAGTTAGTAGTACGGAAGATCCGATGTGATCTGAAAAGCAACGATCATCCGGACAGGGCGGTTGTCAAACAATATAATATCAACACCACACGATCATATAAGACATGATTTTAAAAACCATTTAATATGAGGTCAGCAGCAAATATTACAATTTTTAATTCTGAACATGAAAATAAATATCTTCTAAACTTTATTTTTAATAAAAAGGAGCAACGTATAGGTATTAATTTCCCATCCAAAGAAAAATAATACCATCATAAAACCTCACTCACAAACACATTTCCATAGGAGGTGCGCGACCCAAAAAGTTAAGTCAATTGAGAACAATTGATCAGGAAGACATGTCGAATCGGACGGTTATAATCATGTATTTTGCAGGGACATTTTTATGGCCACATATCTTAACCATCACACATTTCAATTTAGGTCCAAATTATTTTCCTTTGAATTGAAAATGAAATTCAACTAAATTAAGTCAAGAGAAAGAGAGATATCGTTATCTTAATCGATTTAGTGGCAAAGATATCGATTTAGAAGTTAAAGATAGTGATTTCAATTCCCGCATCGGAAAAATTTTCAGATATTTATTTCAAATGTAGGTGTTACGCCAATCAACGTTGACCAAGTGTGGTGAGTGGTCCATTCATCCAGAAATGGGTAGGCTCCATGGACCGTACTAGGATGTACATACATATGTATATGGATGGACTCTTAAAAATAGTCAAGAATTACGTATGTACGTAAATGATTAATATTCACTGTTTAATTTTCGATGACTAATCTTCACTCAATTCAATGAAAAAAATATATTTTGACATAACAAGTCTTATGTCAAACACACAAGACACCTGATAATACAGTCCGTAATATGTTGCGAGAAGCTTAACATTGGAATGCTACAAACTGTTGACGATGATAAATAATTAATCCAAGACTTTATAAAAATAGATTCAAGGTGCGTGATTCAATTAGTTTCCATTTACAATTCTTAGGAATTGAAAATGAGCAGTAACAAGAGAGAAGTATAGTAAGTAACTTAGAGTGTCTCTTTCGATACCTAACTGTAAACAACATTGTAAAATAGAGTTTAAATGAATAGAATACAAGTTTGTGCTTTGAAGTTCTAAATCTTTGTGCTCTTTTAGATATATTAATAGAAATGGGATTGAAGTTATATTGCGGTTTGATTAATCTTTATTTCTTTTTCAAAATAAAAGCTAACTGAGAATATAAACATAATAGAAGACAATAAGACTTGACGATGAGTTAAATATCATTCAATGACTTACAATAAACTTAGACTTTAAATGGACTTGCGTATGTTCTATTTTCGCATTTCTTATCTCTATCTCTCTCTCTCCACTGATACGTGAAATACATAATATTGCAAATTATACCATGTCAATTAATAAGCTTTACTCTTAAAACTTAATAATCGTTAAATAACATGAAAAATTTCACTGTTTTTAAAAAATATGTACATGTATTTTGAGCAAATTTATGTCTTATGGTAACTTATACTACATATAACGATAATGCCAAAAATGTTGGTACGGCATAGTTTGACCGACTTATTTAGCCGAGTGTAATATCCTAAATAAATAAACGTGTGTATGTGTGTACCTTGCTATAAGGTAGAGGTACCTAGCAGAATATCA
The DNA here is from genome assembly GCA_031353405.1 of Baronia brevicornis. NCBI lineage: Eukaryota > Metazoa > Arthropoda > Insecta > Lepidoptera > Papilionidae > Baronia > Baronia brevicornis. The sequence continues at coordinate 253,380 of JASFAT010000734.1, forward strand.
GTCGATGACGCGCCCCTGGGCGATAATGTTACCGTCTCTAATATGTGCTCAATAATTTTAGACCATCTTCCAAGAGAGATGTACGTTCACGATACTAAAATTACCTTAACGCAATTTATGTTGTCTGGCGGGTAGTGATAGCCTTGGGTTAAAACCACAACTTCTCCTTCCCGTATGTTTATTAAAATTAGACCAAAGAAGAATTATAATATTATAAAGAAATGTGGACGTAGGATCTACTAAAATGTTTTCTTCCTTATTTTCACATATCTGTTAATTTATATTATTATTGTAAAAAATAGCTTGACAAAATGGTTTATCTTCTTGTGAAAGTTAGATCAAAATATGTTCAGTAGTTCCTGAGATTGACCTGAACAAAACAAACATAATTTTTCATATGGGTCAAATAAGCATATGTGCTTGGATATACTACAATTTTATTCACATGTATTGTAAATATAAATAAAGAGTGATTGATTCTCTGTAACTCGAGTGCCAATAGATCATCAAACTATCCAAGTATAACCAAACTTTCTCACTTTACCCTATTTGGGTCGCTCCACACAAAAGAGTATGACGTGTCAAACTCATCTAAATATGGCATTCAACTTGAAGTAGCATGTCATTATTTCAAAAATTTATATCGATCCTCAAGTATCGAGTCTTAGGTATCTATAGACACGAACATGATATAATGGTTATTTACTTTCAGAACTAAACTTTGAAACGGATGACTTTATATTTTCACAGCGAGGTTAAACAAGTTTAGATTATTACGTCACTAGCTTTGCAGTATTCTTTATGAATTCAGTTACAGATGAATCTGAATGACAATGAACGTATTTAATCAGTAATCAAACAGGGGTATCTCTTAATGCGATTAGTTTAGAGTCTTTATGAAAGAGCTTCTTCATATTATGGCAATTGTTCTGTACTAAAGAGTGTATTTTTTATGAACTAAGAAGTATACTTATACAAATCTGCCGGAAAGCTAAGTCTACGACTTTGATTTTCAAATTAGTAAACTATAATGGGCTGATCACATTTGTCGGAAATCAAAATTTTTGAAGGAGACGAGTGTTGGAGAGAAGTCCGCGTCTTCGCTAGTGGGATGATTTCCGGCCAGACGGAGTAATGGTGTCCGCATGGCGGCTGGCAGAAACTGGATGCGAGAAGCCAATGGCGCTTTTTAGGGAAGGAAGGAAAAGTGTACATGAGAAGATTAAGAATATATATTGAATGAAACCTACTTAGGTATCAAAAAAGACCAATTAATTTACCGAAAAAAAAAGATGAGTGATGTATATAAACGTCTGAAATTAAAAGAAGACTTAATGGCAGTATGAATTTTCCATAATAGATTATTATATTAACTATTAGATTCTTTTAAGCTATTTTATTTTAAATTGAAAACCTTGAAATAAAAATTAAGTCATATTCTTGTTATATAAAATAAAAATAAACGTAAATTCGTAACTTCTACATAACAACTTTTTGAAAAATATGCCTGCTTAAATCAAATAGACGAATAAACGAACAGACCTTACACGTTTTTATTGTGACATATTAAGCTAAAAAATAAAAACCAAATACGAACATCATTTCTGATTTCTTTTTATATTTTTCGAGAATGGTTTTCGAAAATGCACGCACCATAGTACGATGAAATATTTGCTATAAACTACAGCATAGAATATTATATCCAAAACTTATCTCTAACACAAATTACCTCGGCTGCAATTAAACCATTAACAGTGAAATCGAGTCATTATGTACGGAGTGAAAATTTTACTAACAGATTAGCCAATACCTATTTGCATATTCAGTTTGTCGATTTTGAAATATCAATTTCATACATAGCGTATGCTGATGACCAAGGAATATTTTACTGCAGCTGAATGGATAAAGGACTTAGTTCACTTAAGTCATTTGAATACTGGCATGCAAATCATATTCTAAAGATTATATCACTTAATACGGTAACTCATTATGGTAAATATACTTAATAAATAACTTACTACTAAAAAATATACTTAATATAACAAAATATAAAATAGGGACAATCTGCCAATGTTAATTCCTTCTGAAAAGGAGAGGGCCGTGCCCAGCGGTGAGTCATTGTTGGATTATGGATAAAATTATATATGACAATAACGACGACGTATGTTATATATATATATATATATATATATATATATATATATATATATATATATATATATATATATATATATATACAAGTTAAGCCAGTCTGACTCAGTGGCGACGATTGGCTCAGTGGCGGGGCCCTCCGCACGCGGAGTCAATGGTCGCGGGTTCGATTCCCGCATCGGAATAAATATTTATATGGATTTATAAATGTTTATTCCGTGTCTGGTACCCCCCCCCAATCCGCATTTCCTTTCCTGCCCCTTCCTTTCTTCTCTATCCTTTCCCTTCCTCTCCGCCCATCCACGGTTTGCCGTGCCAATGGATGCGTGGCTAGGGGCGAGCCTAGTCGAAAACGTGCCGATCGTCCCGGGATCGGGCTCCTCCGGGGACTATGGTGCCTTACCTCAGCATGCAGGGCTCTGCTGGGGCTGACCTTCATCCTCCCTTGCGGCTCGTGGGATTCACTAAGACGAATTTAAGATACCTAATTTGTCGAAAAATGACGGCGACGTGGTTCGCCACCCGTCACGTCCTGATTCTCACGAGGGCGAAAAGCGACCAATGACGAGCCGTTTCGCTGCGATGAATGGCAGCGGATGGAGCTCTGTGGTCTCTGCCAACCCCTGCGGGGGATAGGCGTGAATATATAAAAAATAAATAAATAAATAAAATAAGTCAGACTTGTTTATTTAAACGATTTGGACATAAGTAATAAGCTATTTTATTATATTAGGATTAATTACATTAATAAATATAAATATTGGCATCCTTATATTACTCATGATCAATGGTGTCAATGTGTCAAACATTGTCAATGTACCTTGGAGCGTTATATATTACACATAAGGAAAATGGAACGGGTCAACGACATCCTTTTATACTTTGAAATAGGCATAATCATTATTGGGGAAAAATCTACGGGATCTAGGCAGGATTGAGCAAGACACGTTTAGATGCCAAAAGATATAAAACTAGTCCTGAAGGCTTTTATGGAATGAATTCAATGTTATTTATGATGGACTTTGAAAAACAAAATCTTAAAAGCGCAGTAGTTGCAATAATGGAGAGAAGTATTTTGCCCCAGTAGTGAAAAGTTTTATAGGGTCATAAAACAATCAAAATAAAATGATCACTCATTCTCACCAGTGCAGGGAAAACATCTTGAGGAAGTGTGCCTGTTGAAGATTATTTTGGAAGAAAATTTGTCATTACCTTATGATAAATATGTGAAGAAACCAGGGCAAAGCAGTGGTTACTTTACATTGAAATACAAGCTTTTTTTACATACTCAAGGGCAGTATTTTAAACAAAAAATTACACTGTCAATAAAAAAGTTATATCTAATATGTGAGTAACGCCAAGGGTCAAAATGGGAAATTTCCTAGAACAAGAACAATTTATCATAAGTCATGACCCGGCGCGTGATACGCATGGTCGATGTATTTGTTACGGGTTACCGTTCCTATCTGCGTTGGAATCGAGACCGAACCACTTTGTCTGGCGCTCACTCAATATAGGGTTGCCGTGAACAAAATAGAAAATTAATTTTATTTGATGACCCTAATCACAATGACGACGTGTTCTGTTTCTGGATCTAGGCTTCATTGGTTCCAATCGGCAGTTCCAACAGCATCAGCAAAATAGGCCTGTTTTCAGTGGGAAACTAAAGTTAATTTACTTTTATTTATAATTTTAAGATATTTCAACGTTGATCATCATTTTTTACAAACCATATATGTATGTCACCCTGCTGAGCAAAAGGCCATTGTATATCTGGAGGAATGGTCCAAGGTGGTTTGCTTATTGACTTTTGGAGTGGATTATCATTTACCTGTAACAAAAAAAATAGATATTGTAAGAAAGACATATAAAAAAGGCAAGATAAATGTAAATGATTACCTTTTTTATTAAACGTGCCGTACGTCGAGTAAAAAATTAGAAAGAAATAAAACTTTATTCGACAATACACAAAACAGTACAGAAATATTAACTAAAGAATATACGAGTATAATACTGCATTGAAAAGTTACCGTATGATGCTTTGGGCAGACTAAGTCGCACAGTGCTACTCTTATATTATAATTTCAGTTTTAAAACCCAAAAGAAAAAGAGTTTTATTTATTTAGACATCATTCTTTGTAAATCCTTTATCATTATAAGAAGTTTTAATCAATCATCAGCTGCTGGAGAATTTTATCAAATCACCATGCTGGGCAGGTGGATTGGTAACCGTGGTCATTTTACAAAATGACATGCTGCTAGATACTGGCATTTGATAATTTTTACCTAATGTTATTTTTGTTTTTAATTTCAAATGAAATATAATAATTTAAGATCATTACATTATAGTATGTATTAAATATCACGTTAAACTATAGTCCACTTATTACGCTATCAGACATCGACATTAAAATGGTAGTTGACTATACTAAAATATTAACAATTTTAATGTTTTTTTTTTTATACCAAGCGACTAACTATCAAATGTATATAATATTTTACGTAAAAATCATAAGAAAAAATTAATACATCGTAATTCCCCGACATTGTTCTACCTCAAAATTAAGGCATCATCCTTTAATTTTGAGGTAGGTAAATTTTTATGCAATTTTCTCTAAACTAGAACATTAGAAACATGTATGACATCCTCCGTTAAATTTAAAATCTTCAAATATGGACAGCGAATACGAATCAGGCAAATAACAAATCGTATGAAATAGAAACCTATAATATTTTCTTTTTTCTTTATTAAATTTTAAATCGTACAAAACCATATCAAAGCCTATATACCAAACTATTAAACTATCGGACGATACTTAAATTTTTTAAATTTTTATTACTACTAATAACTGGCATCCCTGAATGCAGATAGTATAATGAAGATATTTCCCTAATAGTCGGATAAACCAACGACAATACATCAAGGTGCATTATCTGCAAGCTTTGCCTGAAGCTAAGAGACACTTTTTACGTAGAAACTCATGTTTCTAAAACAGAATCAATCTTCATACATAATGTACGAGTATGTATGTAAAAGATATATATATATGTATGGTATAAAGTCCACAATATTTTAAGAATTAATTCAATTACAATAGAAATGTTTTTATTGATAACAATTAGTAAAATCAATATTGTGTTTTCTGAAGAATTTAAAAGGTTTTTTTACAAAATAAGATCAAAAAGTCACGTAAATATATTCATACATAATACTAAGCTATTGGACACTGTCTGCACGTAAATTAATACAGTTTTATAAGTTTCAATATTGTATCCCTTTACCCGTGCCCTTCAGTTTACCCAACTAATTTATAGTGTTCGGAATATCGATAGGCTAACCTCTAATAATATTATGGTTGGTATCGGATGATTTTCCACCCATTTTAATGGTGGCACGCCTTTATTATTTTCGCGAACACATTTTAGAGAATGAGGCCACGATGGTAGAGTGAGGCGGACTAACATATATTATACAATAGACCATACACATCTTTTTAGTTGAAAAGTTGAAGTTATGATAATTAGCTTTGATTGATTTACGGTTTGACGGAACACGAACATGAAAAGGAAATACAAGTAATATAATATACATAGAGATTTGAAACCTTTTTTAAATAAATTCTATTTAATTCTTTCTGTGACTTTTTTTATTACGTATTTATGTATCCTTCACTATTATTCAATGTTTGTTATTTTATATATTCTATTTGAATATTCAATTTGTTAAATATACGAAAATAAAAAGAAAAATGATAAAGTGTCACAATATTGAGCTATAGACATATGAATATATATGAAATTAACTAGACACTTGTCTAGCTAATTTCATATATATATACAACTGTGCTAAATTATTTTTGATTGTATAAATGTTGAATTTTCCAAAATATTTATATAACACCATGCCATAATAAAAAAATACACCATCAATATCTCAACAACGTGATAGGTAATTATCATCCTCATTCATGTTTATCCGTATCGCCGCCTAACCTTAGAGTATTTAAAAAAAATGCAGCGAGCAATGTACGAATAAACAATGTGGATGAACGTTTAGGAACACAGTAAATAATACAAAATACTCCTTATCCATTTAATAATACTATTTTGAAATAAACAATATGTATGTCAGGAATGGCCAACCAGTGGATCTTGGCAAGGTAAAGATAAAGGTTTCAATTTTGTGAAATTGGTCTCGATGTTAAGATTACGAAGAAGTACTAATTATGTAATCGCATAGAGTTGAGGAAGTAAAGAGTAAGTATTGGGTCTATTATCTATCCCAGATCTATAGATTCTATATTTGTTCTTAACGACGGTTAAAAAAGTAACTGAATATCAATCGTTACAATAAAAAAAGATTTGTTTCCGCTGATAATACAAATATTCCTATAAATATCAGAAATTCTCACGCTTCGACAGTTTCGGAAGGCATGCAACGAACTATTCAAATGTATAAGGAAAAAAATTCACCGCTAGAAAAATAGGAGTAGCAACAACGTTGAATACATTTTCTTTATGGCAATATAAATGCAGGGTTTGGCATGCGAGTTCTAAACAGGCTGGACTTTTGAAAGTATAATAAATAGTTACTCGAATGTGGCGTGTGACCCGGATAAATATACAAATTACATTCCCAGACAAAATATTTTCATTTTTTATTTGCGCACATAATAAAAAGCCAATAAACAATGCCTGCACGACATAACACGTCCGACACATTCGGTTCACACGTAATGTAACTGAGAACTTGGCGTCCAGATTATAAAAGCATAAAATATAACTGCACTTTTCAACGTTACAGCAGACAAGCTACTTTTTATGGAATAGGAATGCAGCCGTAACAACAAATTATAAAATAATTCAATAATTGAAAAATGATTGTGATCTAGAAGAATTCGACAAAACGGGTTCTGGTATTAGGTAAATTAAATGTTGAATTAAATTAAAAATTATTGAATAAACTTAGAGAATAATAAAGTTCCAAAAAAATGTTGATGTCCAATAAATTTATCAATAGATTTAATATTTTTTAATAACTGCTTCCTTTAACAGATTTTAAACGAGTAATAACATATAATAATTAACATTTTAGAAAAGATATGTAAATAACAATAACATATAGATGGTGGCCAATGACGAGGTTCTCCTTGAAAACGTGCCATAATATAACTTTTGCACACCGTCAAAGATAGAAAAGTTGCTTACGTGGGTCATATGAGACATGACAAGTACAAGTTGCTACAACTGATCATGATGGGAAAAATCGCGGGCAAAAGAAAAGTTGATCGAAAAAGAAAGTCAAAACCAAAAATAAAGTTAGTCAAAAAGATGGATAAAATATATCCATACAATAAAACTTTAATAATTCGTTACAGTGGTACAGCGATTTATTCTTGTCTCGTCAGTCACAAAATCAAGTACGAAATAAAACTGACAGAACGATTCGCCAGTAGACCTCACGTCTTATTTACCGAACTAAGTTATGTTAATTTCTGCGGGCCAACCCGCTTCGGTTTATTTAATTTTCCTAATTGACAGCGGAAACATTGCGGTACCTCTCACTCGACTAAGTTAAGTAATTAATGTTCGCTTTTTTTACGCATTTTGATTTGTTAACGACGATGGTGCACGGGATGTAATTAAGAGCCTAATATATTTATTCAGCGGTTGCATAATGTCAGGAAGACACGTAGCATCGCGCTGGGGCAAAATGGTTGCAATATTTTATGTAATAACAAGGGTTCACGTTCAAAATTCGAAGGCCTTTTATTTCAATTTTTATTAAAATAAAACATCTAGATTATTTTCCCCATATAAATCGTACTGATAAATACATTTCTACTGCATTTCTAGAAGAATTGACATTAGTCCACTACACTTGACCAAAGTGGATTTACAAGACGTCCAGACTCCGAAAAATATCTGTAGACCATTCATAAACCTTTGTAGATTCATAGACCTTTGTTGACTCCGAAAGCGGCAGCTTCGCAAGTGAGTCAACTGGGCCTTCAAATAGTAAATATAATTATTATATATTTTTAAAATTCATAATTATTAGACCAGGGTGAGTAAAGTATGATGTTCAATCACAAACTCATACCGATAATATTCCAATAAAAGAAAAAGACGACACAAGAAGGCGTTCATCATGTAAACCATCGCCACTTTCAAGAAAATCATGTCAGAGAACCGTTTTTCACAATGGAACTTTATCGATGATGTCTCACATTGTTCTTCTTGAAGATGCAACTGCTGTCGCATACTAACGCGGTATTGGCGGCCTTGATTCTCAGATAGTTTAAGAATGAATATGGTGCTCTCAGGATTCACACACACGTTAATACATCGCACGTTACCTCAACGGATATATTGATGTGAATTATTTTCAGTCTAATTAAAAAACTAAAACAAGCGTCTTAATATTTCTCTAAGAACATAGATATATTTTCTGATAGAGGACATATGTATATATAAATTTCTACGTTTTTTTTTATTCAGGTCTATTTCATCTTAACCACAAACAATTTATTTTACTTACTTTAAAAGTCATCATTTAAATAATATCGTTCGCACATTCAGACGACATGTAACTTTGACATTAATAAATCACTTGTCATAAGACATTGATTTGTTAATGTATCAAATTAAATAAACTTTTCGTGCTTTGTATGACTAGCTCTCAGTCAATTATGGTTGTAACTATCATTTGGTTTGATTTTTCGTTATATTTTAGCAGTATTGCGTGCTCCTTTCCAAATTTGGGCTTGGCAGAATATTTTTGTTACAATATGCCGTGTCCGATAACCGCGAAGCGGCTCTTGCTACATTATTGCGTTAAACATCCATTGTAATGCTATCAATATATCTCAGCAAAGAACAGAATCTATAAATATAAGCAAACTAATGTTTAAATATATGAGTAATACCTTTCAAACTCAACTTAAAAAAAATTTAGATTTTCGGGTTTTATTACTTTTGAGGAAATTTAGCTCTAAATTATTCACCAACAATCATTACGAAATCCCTTATCTCCTTATCAAATTTAATTTTAGTTTACCTTGTATAAAATTTATCACAAATGTAAAACTTTAAAATTGAACATAATTAGAAAATGAAACAAAAGCACTAAGTGTATATACAACATTTTAAAAAGTGTAGACAAACACAATTAATGTTCTTATTACCTAAATAACATGAACAAATTATTGTATTATCATACAAAATATGAATATATTGTGGAAAATAAAGGAATAGTACTAAAAATGATTAAAGATATCCTAATTAAGGACTTTACTTTCGAGAACCAGAGTTACCGACATAGATTTATAGTATCCGAGTTAGCGAACTGAAGTGGCAATGGGCTGGTCACGCAAGACATAAATGCTGGAATGTAAACCGCCTCTTGAAAAAGATAATGTGGGACAACCTTCGGATACATGGAGCGACGATCTGCGCAAGATGGCTGGCAGAAACTGACAGAGATAGAGCGAGGTGTCGCATCTGAGGGAAGCAATATATGCAGCAGTGGACTGCCGCAACCTGTTGTTGATGGTGATGAATTGATGTTTGTATTTTACATCATATAAATATGATTTATTCACATATTTGCAACATGGGAAAAAAATTAAAGGGATTGCGAGTAACAAATTAAAATCCGAGATTTAATTTCCAAGATATAAAAAGTGGAATACAACACTCAATCACGAACGGCCATTTTAAATACATGAATGAATTACATAACATCAGTTAATCATTGCCCGTCACGAAACCAAGTGCAGCGATGTCGCTGAATATGCAAAATTTTTACGACAACAGAATGATTAATTTGTCAGCTACACATGCAATTTATTGTTTTTATACATCTGATACTAACAGATGTTTTAAAAAGTCATGATACATTCATCGCAATTTTGGAATTTACCACAAGTATTTGCATGTAAAATAAAAAAAAAAAACAATGTGGATTATCTGTGAACTATGATATTTTGGATGACCGAAATGTTGCACTAAATTTGTATTTGTTGTATGTACAGTGCGATGTATTTTTCCTTGTCATTTACATAGTTATGTAATGGTACCCACGATACACAGGTATTTAAAATAGCCACCATTTTAACAAGACGTAACGTGACAAGGCAACTAGCAGTACTCACCTAGATACTTGTATTATTATTAAATTTTCTTCATACTCGCAATTAGAATATGTATAGTCGTTGTAACTGCCAGTAAGGAAGCAGAAGAACATTACCATTTCTTTTTCAAACTTCAACAGTTTATGTTTGCATTGCATCGCCACATTATTGTAATAATATCGATAAAATATTCCCGTACGACATTCATGCGAATGAAAACAGGTTAATGCTACCACTAACATCGCACTCATAGGCCATTGGCGATAACGTAACGACAACGCGCGCCTTGTTGCAAACCGCATTTTAAAGTCAACTTTGTTAGGACTCTCTGATAACAGAATCATAACGGTAGATATTTGTTAGAGAGTGATGTCTGCTTAAGGATGATAAAGAACGAAGGCAGAATAATAATTTAAAAAAATAAATATCTTTCGAACATAATTAAGTAAATTACTTCCTCGAAAGCCGTAAGCGTTTCATGGAGGTACAATGTATTTAAAAAAACTACAAAAAAAATGACAGGGCTCTTAAATTTCTAAGAAACTAACTTTGGTAGCTAAGATAGAGATACAGAAGATACAGATTAATCAAGTAACAAACCTTCTTTGTACAGAAGCAACAGGTAACGCTTTAGTAAGAATTGTATTTTGCAGTAGAATGTATAAAAAATATTCAATTGAATTGCTCATCCAAAAGAGCCTAAACAAACTTTGTTCCATAAAGTTTGATAATAAAACCAGTTGTGGACTGAAATAAAGTACTTATTATAATGAATTACTATACTTTTCTTAAGTCTATAACAAAAGGCGATTAAATATATTTTTACTTATTAGCTAACGTTGGTGCAAATGCAACATATAACCTGTCTCCAATAGACCAGGATTATGTGAATGTATTTTCGCCCAATTTATTGTTTTTTTTAAACTAATAATGCTAGTTTTGAAAAAAACCCTATTATTTTCTCGTAAACCAATCAAACCAAACTTATAGTCCACATGCTCGGATATATGGTTTTCGTCAAGAGTCCAATAGTAGAATCACATCTACGTTTCATAACATTAAGACAATGTTGGCAGATGAATTAGTAAACAAGGAGCCATTCATTTAAAAAATAAACGTTCTATAAAAGTATAATATTACCATTGCTTTAAAGGAAATCAGGCTAAGACAGTAAAACGACTCGTTCCGTATTCCGTTGCCTCCTTAACCCATTTATCTGAACACACCTCATTTCCAACAGAGAGAAACATTAGTAATACCTCAGCAAACCTTTGCTCCGCTATGATGTATATTCATGAGGCCTGTATGTGGCAACACGGGCATAGTCAAACAAGCAATACTAAGTATCAACGTTACTCATAGCACACCCACAGGCACGCTGACGCGGTATTGCAGACGCAGTGCACCATAAAAACGGAAGATAAGCTCGGCTCAGTTTTATCGTTATACGACAAACATCTTAGCTCCATTATACAACGTCAAACAAAACGATAAAAGGAAGCATAATACTTTTATTATATTATCAATGCTAATATAATTACAAATTTATTATTATCATATTGCCATTCAGACCGAAATAATGCTAATCCGATTTGCCATGAACGGTTTTGCATGTTTAAAAAAACATTTTAAAACTCAACCCACTTATATTGATTACATAATACGTACATACATTTTCTAAACACATCAATTTATAACAACCTAATATACGTTTTTCTATCATATGACTCAGCAACACAAATGATATGTACAGTAACCTAATTCGTAATTAATACCTATACACTAAAATAGAAGGTGAATAACTGGCTACTGCACCATTTTGATGCACCTCCTTTTTGTACAGACCATATATGTCCCACTGCTGAGCATGGGCCTCCCCATTTCTGGAGGACCACACGTTAACCCACCACGCTCGTCCAATGCAGATTGGCGGGGTTACCAAGCTCAGAATAAATATTTGCACGCCATATATATATATATATTTATTCCAATGCGGGAATCAAACTCGCGACCATTGACTCCGCGCCACTGAGCTAATTGGTCAGCAAAGATTAAAATACAAAAAAAAGTAAAACAGCATCCTAAAAATATATTCGTGAAATATGCTACAGGGAGACTGTATCATTTTTTAAGAAAATTTATAATAATATCTTGGCCCTCCTAATAAAAGTCGTTATCACACCAACCATAAATCTAAGCTAAATTATTCGCTTAAGTGTACTAAAAAAAGCAGGATGGAACGATAAGTGATACAATTACCATAATATTCGCATATGAAGCCAATGTTCGATGACGTGGAGTATAGAATGGAAACGCGCTCACATGCCCAAACCTACTAGAGTGAACTTGTTTACTAGCCGTAAACGTAATCAATATTTGTAAGTTATATGACGGTCCGACTTTTTACTAGCACTTACGGAATAGACAAATATTGTTTGTTGGGGAGGGAATAAGAATCTAATCATGTATGCGCGCGAGGTTGATGGAAAATTGAAGGAGCAATAGCCAGATTGGTAAAAGATTACGCTTACGATCTATCATCATGGTATCTTTTCTATCTAACATTAGACTATTACATGAACAATGATTATATAGCGAACTTGGATGGGTTAACAAAAATATAGAAAGTTTGCGCGACATGTCCATTGAAAATCCCAACATTTATGCACTTTTTACTAAAATAGCTCTAACCTAATAACTCTAGTTAATATGTATAACCCCTTTTCTATATTTTTCTAACTATTATATTCAGTTCATGATTTTTCATAATGAAAAATGTATTAAATGAACTATAATTCTCAGCGGAACGCGTGTACACTGTAAAATGAGTGACTGCCAAGAAAAAGTAAATTCACATATTGTTCTTCAATCTTAGTAAACTCTTATAAGAGACGTAAGAGCGCAATTAGCAACAAGGAATTTACACATCACTTATTTATGATTAAATCATAGTAAATTACAAAAAGAAATAACGTTTTCATCTCCTATTAAATTTCAAGTCTTAAAATACAAATGAAACCTTTACAATGGATACCAAGTTGATTATAAATTAAATGCATATGAAAATGTTATAACTATAAAGCCCGTGAATTTCTTAAACGTTTTTTTTCTAGCCTTACACTGAGATCCCCTCTCGTTTATGAGTAACATTACAAAACTAAAGATATTTAAAATTTCTTTACCCATGTAGATTTATATCATAACCAGGAAATTCAATTTTATAAAATGCGAAAAATGTAGGCTAAAATTGGAAAAACTACTTGCTTGCGGATACGAATAAATGACTTTGAAATTTATCAGCCATTTGCATCATTAAATAATAGATGATAAAATGATCAGTAAACTTACATTTACTATTTTAAAAAATATATTAATTTCTAGCATATAAAAACGTATAAAATCTAGAATGACAAATTTGTGGTTTACTACATCAATATAAAGAACATCGTCAGAATAGTAACTACTTCTTCATGGCTAGATACAATGTTTGCTGATTTATAACTTCCACGATATCCCTTGAGTAACAGATTCTTCATGGACTATTATGACACGGACGTTCCTGTACTCCCCAGCGAGCCGGAGAAAAACTTAATCAACATAAAATATTTATGAGCCGTCAGTAAGCGGGGTAATATATGTCCCCTGTATTAATACTGCGTTCTCATAAACTCGCGTGTAAAGATAGCAGGGGTTTTAAATAAGAACCCTCAGATTTAAACACCAGAGTGCGTTCGACAGATACTCATCCTTTTTATATTAAAAACACTAGCCCAAAGAACTTCATATCATGGTTTTATATTGGAAAGTTTTATAATTAGAGTTTTTATGTTTCGATTTAATAAGATACTGAATTCCTGCTAAGTGCTGGATTTCAGACATCCGCTGAAAATCAAGTAAAATTTTAGTTGGGTTTGGTCAGGTAATAATTGGCGAATCGACAATAACAACATGGAGAACATAAACCATAGTATAAGCGGTATCATAAATGGCACGGAACGGCTTAATAATTAAATTCACTATGTATAATCTAGACATAAGAAAATGGTTATTATAGGTTCTGTAAATAAGTTATATTCAATAAATTCCCAATATGCATGAAGTCCCATCTAGATCAAAAAATACTATATGGACAGTCAAAAGTTTTACTTAGCTAAGATCCGCGACAAGCAAAACAATAACAGATAATTAATAATGTGTGTTTTTCTGTTGGGTTAAGTGGATTTATTTGGAACTTAAACCAAAAACTTACCGAAAATCGGCCATCACTTTTCCATCTTGTTGTAAACGACACGTGTTTCGCCCCAACACGAGGCATCTTCAAGTATAGTAGACTCTACGGAAGACATAGTAGGTATAGTAGACTTTTCGGTTGTCTTCCGTAGAGTCTAGTATACCTGAAGCTAAGTAAAACTTTTGACTGTCCATATAGTGATGGATTTCCGCAAAGTAACGCCTGACTCCATTAATAATCCTAAAAAATACTACTTAAAAAATTACATTAAACAAATAAACCTCTGAACTCTATTACAGATATGTATTGTTACATTAATAACTAATGTATGTAATTGTGATACTAAATATAAAACAAACCAATGGGAGTAAATAGTAATATATTTGGTCGGCAAAGCAGAGACAGATACCGCGATAAACTTGCAGTATCCACTTGAAAGGAGCGTTGCTTTTTGAGACTAATGTTTTAGAGACATGCGGTTACACGTTAGCCAATATTTTACGTTCAACAAAGCCCGGTGCTTGCTTCCTGCGAATGCTAGTTAAGATAATTTTAAAGTTTTCTTTCGCAATATTTTTCAATTATTGTGTGGACAGTTTGTGCTACATTTCTTTTCTAGTTTCTAAGCCGTCTAAAATTCATAATTTAAATAAGAAACTACTATTTTCATTTTGTTTGTAACTCGTTTTCGAACGAACATGCCGGTCACTGATAGTAAGTGATCAAAGCCGTTCATAGACATCCGCAAAGTTAGAGTATGTATATATGAAAGCGACCTTTCAAAGACGCAACCGTTTGTATTTTGTATACCCTGATCTCGTAATTAATAGAATAGATATCGTTCATGTGCTTTTAGCTACAAAGAAATGAAATCTACTGAATTTCTAATTTTTCATATATATTTTTTTAACAGTCCATATATTTCCCACTGCTGAACACGGACCTCTCCATTTCTGGAAGAACGGGCATTTTCATATTTGATACACAAAAATAATAAAGAAATATTATAACATGATAAATCAAACACACCATAAGAGAAAACATATTTTTTACAGATTATAGTACATTAGCACATTGTACGTTCGTAACACAAGCGACATAATAGCACCCTAGACGCGTTTTATAACAGAATAAAATTTGTAACAATTTTGTTTATTACTTAGGCATAAAAAGCCCTTTACGGCATGACTATTACATTAAACAAATTAAACAACGCGCGACTTAAACCACCTATCTCTGCAGCACCTTCCTAGAGACTTCCTGTCGATAATACCACAAAATGGAAAGCAAACATCCAGGTGTAATTGAATGGAAATGTGTCGCAGTATTTCGCTGTACCAATGAAATTTTGAACGTACGCGTTAGTCATTTAAATTAGCAATTTCCTCTTTAAAGACATTCTTCATCCGCTCCAAATCTTTATAAACCAACCCACGGCTCCCTGAAGCGATTTTACTGCCTTCGTTTTATGTGTAGCTTAAATTTTTACCTTACTTGGAAAGAAATTTTGTGAACGAGAATAATGTTTTGTAACTTCATATTTTCAGGCTTTGCTAAAAATTATTTTATCAACATCGGAATTGTTCACACCGGTATAAGTTGATTAATCTACTGGTGTTTACATTTAACCTTTGAGGAGGGGTGTCTATTACTACGTAATCGTGTCGGTACTATAGTTTGAGTAGAACGATATCAATAAAGCATTCAACAACATATTGTACCTAAGCTTTTTAATTTTTGTTTGGGTTCTTAATAATGTTTATATTATGTCACACTTTTATAACACGCCTTTCACTGGGAACGCCCGAAGAAAACCTAGCGACGCTCCATTATTGCCAAAGCCAAATACATAGGCTTCATTGATATCAACGTAAAGCTGAAGGCCAGGCCTAACTCTGAATCTTTTTAAATCAGATTTTAGTTTGACACATAAATTTTGAAATCATTAACTCGTGTTCAAAAATGGACAAAGTTGAGACTAATATTACTATATACACTGTTGTAATGTTAAAGTGCATGCTTTTGCACTGGCGTCAGCATTAGGCCTTGAAAATACAGGCGCCATTATAACTTCGTCCAATCAGATAAATGCAGCCACTTTATGTCTAGTTTGTATGCAGTGAATTACTAATCAACGTTGATAGCCTTAAACTTTGAAAGTTGCTTTTACATATATGGGATATTAACCATACTGTGCATCCACGTCTTGCGATTTCAGTCAATAATGTTTTTCTTAAAATTAAGTTTTATATTTTTTTTTTTGTGATCTTTTGTGGTTGCCGAATACATTTAAGAAATAAACATTCAAAAACGATAAGTCAGTTTAGTTACACTTTGAATTTGGACAGAAGACCGGCGTGCTGAATTAAATCAAAACTAATTGTATGTTTCTCCTGGGTTGCACATCATAAATTTCATTCCATTTTCCGAATCATCGTCATCACATCCCGTAGAAATACAATGCAGAACGAAATTCTTTTAAGGTTTTTAAGGATTAAGGAGACGCTGCACATTAAGTTTGGGAACGTCAGTGTCTGGGAAACATGCTTGGTGCATATCTCCCACATTATGTTTGCGTAAAAATCTTTTAAGGTCAATTGGTAAATTTTGTTACACGATAAAAAAATAATACAACAGGTTTGCTGTAAAAGTGGTTTTGTATCCAAAAATGTATCACTGCTGCTGCCCTTATCAGCCGTTAGAGCCCAGTTCTTCCGTAAACAATATAGATACATAGATCGCATAGAGATGAATTAAACACCTGAAATAATAATTCCTTTCTTCATTTTTGTATTTCTTTATATAAGATTGAAATATGTGGCGAATACATCACTAATAGAACTATAACAGTCCGCTGCTGAACATCGCCCTCAATATTGAGAGGCGGAACCATAATCTCTATGCTTGGCAAGTGTTTTGGTTAGGGCCAATTGGTTTGTATTGGTAGATAGAAGCTACTGCTATCTGCTTCTTTTTTTCTTGCATCCATATTCGCTTCGTACAACACCTACAAGAAGTTGGGTGACTTTATTCCACGACAGGAATCATACAGCAAACACAATATAACGCTCTATTACAATATATGTTCCATTAAAAAATGTTACTTAATTTTAATTTAAAATCTTAAACTTAAACACCGTTATAATTATATACATAACGAGTGAAGTAATCAAAAAGTACTAGCCATATAAGAGACTAT
Organism: Baronia brevicornis; assembly: GCA_031353405.1. Lineage (NCBI taxonomy): Eukaryota > Metazoa > Arthropoda > Insecta > Lepidoptera > Papilionidae > Baronia > Baronia brevicornis. Next base: position 271,096 of record JASFAT010000734.1, read on the forward strand.
TGAACAGAAATGGGGGCAACGCTCCACTTTACGAATAAAACCGGTTTCGACTCTTGGGAACAACTTCGACCTACACACGAGTAAGCGTTCTGAGCACCCATAGTGTTTATTGCATTTATTTCTTTAAATCTACTGAGTCACAATGAATACGCACTAATGAAATTAAGTCTCTTTGTTAGTCGATTAATGTACGCCCCAGAGCGTTCTGGGTTATAATCTAGGGCAGAAGCAGAAATTGATATTTTTTGTAGACGAGTTAGGTAAACGAGCAATTAGGTCATATGAAGATAAATAATCACAGTAGCCGATGAATATCTGCAATACTAAGAGCATATATATGCACATATGCATTACCTATCTTGGCATAAATGTATGAATAATGGGAGTAAGGAAAGGAAAAGGGAAGAAGGAGTTGGACCTTCGGATTCCTGCACACACCGCATATGAAACGCATGACCAGAAAAATGCTACCACTTCATGCCGATATTCTGTGAGAATGAAGTACTTCCCTGATCAAACCGGCCCATAAAAATATGGGTCTAGCAGTAATGAACAAACAAATGATTTTTATCAGATTTTCGACGTTATTTTATTTATGTCGTTGCCAAAGACAGCGGCGTATGTTAATACTTGTTTACTTTTATTATATTAGTTTTTAACAAATAGAAAAAAATAGGATTCTATACAATGGATTCGTGTTTGAGTAAAAAATGTTTTAAGGTCGATTGATAACGTGTGACACGATGAAAAGTTAATACAGCGGGTTTGCTGAAACAAAAAACGTGGTTTTGTCAACAAATTCATTATTCTGAGAATAATTTATTAGAATAAGTTAGTCAAAAAGGCTGTCTGAGAACGATCTCAGCGCTCCACTTTTATAAGAAACTGCAAAAAACTTAATCACTTTCTAAGAGTTTTACTGACTCAGTGACACGTAATCTTTTCGCAATTTGCTACGTATATAATTTCTACACTTCACAGACCCTCAAATCTACATTTTTAATGTATTTAACATTTTGTTGTGTTAGCGTGTCGCCTTGTAATTCTTTTAGCATAGCAGGCAAACGAACGTATGGGTCACCTGATCGTGAGTGATCACCGCCGCCCATAGACATCCGCAACGCTAGTCGTTATAGCAAGATTTGTTGTGCAACTTTTAGGAAAAACGTACCGTATCAGACGTTCACTCATTAAAATACCAGGAATAAAAAATTTTATTTGTCATGAGTTCTTGCATAACCTAACGATAAATTATTTAAAACATATGTATATAGTTAAAATATATAACAGATATGCAATTGCGATAAAACTGTTTCACATCTCCAGCATAAACAAGTCGCACGATGCGATTGCGTGTCTTTAGAGAAAAAGTGTATCATTACAAAGACTCCAATAATTGTCGCCCACCGTACAGTGACGTTTCTGAAGCAAGTTGCACTAAAAGTGGAGTTAAATAAGCGGATAAAGTCAATTACAGAAGCACAAACAAAAAAACGAATGGACGTCGGGAACAGGGAACGTTTTAAACTATAACAATTTCTTGATAGCAATCTATGTTTTTTACAAGCTTTGTTCTTTACATTAACGTTTTAAACTTTGAAAATGATTCAATGTCGACTCTATTAATAAATTAGTATATTATACATATGAATATAATACATGATGACTATAATAATTTGAAGTGTTTTTCTGGCTGTTAAACGGTTATAAAAAACTCATGCTATTATGTTTTTCAATTAATATTTATGAGCGCTTTATTAGTGTAAAATTAATGATGGATATTTAACAATAAAACTAAATTTTATCTGTTATATTATCAATAGTATCAGAGCTATGTATATATGAATCGCTTACTTGACTAAGGACGGACCATAACATGACACAATGTCAGCATTAAGTGTCAGTAAATTGTTTCTCTGAATTTAAAAACCACTTTTCCTTTTTTTCATCCTTTTTCACATTATTTACATTCTTACCTCATACATCTGCAGTGCCCTTAGTCCATGGGAGGCGACAGTTGCTTACCATCTGATAATCCGCTTACTTGCTTGCTTACTTCTTTAATAAAAAAATATATCAAAATATGTGTGAAAAGCTTTTGTAACCTTTATTTATTCGAAACACATGTTACATTAATAAACCTTCTTTTTAATATATAGAGAAGCTCACAGAGAACGAAATCCACAAAAATAAAACTCATTGTTCTACACAAAGAAGGGTCAGATACAAAAAAAAAGATTATTTTACGTAAATACGTTTGCAGGTAGCTACTAACGCCCTTGCGATTGGGAAGACCCTTCAAAGTCTCGGATAACCCCACGCTTTCATTTCAGGTAGTAATAATAAATCGCACTTTGCAGCAGATGGTTGTGTACGAGTAAGTTTAAAATATATATTATATGTATATTTTTATATAGCTTACAAACATGTAAAGTTGTGTCTGCATGATATATTTATAATGATATTCTCTGGTAAATTAACTCTGCGTCTTAGCTTATTAATATAAAAAAATGATACTGGAATCACGTTTGCGGGAAAACCTATAACCATTGGAGTAGACGAGTGCTGGAATCGAGACCGCGACTCAGTAATACCGTGAACGTAGCCCCACTACTACACGCCCCCCTGCTATAGGGAGAGACGATCTGCCTAAGACAGCTGGCAGGGACTGGATGCGAGTAGCCCAAGAATGGGCTAGGTGGCGCGCCTGTGTCCAGCAGTAGACTACCTTGGCCTCATATAGGTACTAGCAATAATTAAGGTTAAGTAAGGCAAGAGTTTTTGTCCTTTCTGGTTTCGATGGCATAGATTTTTCAAAAGAAAATCCAGACGAGCATCTGTGTCCATCTCGTTTGCTTGTTCTGCTATAAAAACAATCAACATTACCGCCATAGGTTGATAAGTTAACAAACTGAAGTACCAACGAGCTAGTCACGTTTGTCGGACTATCGACATCTGTTGAATTAGACGAGTGCTTGAGTGCAGATTGCATCTTGGCTTGCTGGAGTGGAGATTGTTAAATGCAGATTTGTTTTCTATAAGATAATTAATTTCATACGGCAGTTTATTGCTGGACATAGGCGCCCTCAGCACTGAAACTGTCTTCAGCTTAATGTATTCAGTTTCTGCCAGCCATCCTAGATGGATCATCGCATTATCTGAACAAGTATTATCCAATACAGCATTGGCCAAGACGTAATCTCTACTCCAGCACTTGTCTAGTCCAACGGATGTCGGTAGTCCGACAGACGTGACCAGGTGATTGTTATTTCAGTTTGTTAACTTAGAAAGCTATGGCGGTGATTTTGATTTATCGGCCGATTTCCTATGAATATTTATACCAAAGGCTTACATGGTAAAACAGGCAAATGGCCTACAACAAACATGGGGAGAATCGTGACAATACAATGTGCGTGTGTAGTTAGCACCGATAATGTAAGTTACTTTAAAGGCTTCGCGCCCGACTGAGCAATAAAAGCGAAGTTCGATACATTCGATATCGTGCAATGAGTCACCGCGAAATCGAACCAACTTGCCAAAGTCGGTTCCTAACGCTATTGCTTTTGTTGCGAATTCTTCGAAATGCTACATTTACTTTTTTTGTTGTGTAATAGCGAAGTGCCTCTAACCTTTTTTATCGCGACCTTTTTAAATGACATTTTAAAAGAGAACGCAACTTCTCTGAATGTTAAAACCTGAATAATAGCGTCATCTTCTTTAACTATTTAACACAGTACTAATTAATTTCTCCACCTGAGATTAGAAACATCTAAATCTAAAAGGTATGAATTACAAATTAAAATTTGAAAGATGGTAATCTGTAAACCGTTTTCAATTCAATCTTCTTTTAAATTAGACATTTGATTGAGAGGAATTATAATTAAAAGTAGGGTATAGGACTTTTTTAATAGAAAGGCAAACGAGAGGGGCGTATCACGAACGACGTATATGATGGAAAACAATCGACCCCGCCCAAAAACTTAGATTTATCCCCAGTTAACTGTTTATCATTATATCATAAACTCAGTTATGAAGCTTCTTAAGCCAAGCAATATCATAAGTGTTCTCGTTAAGAGGCAAGGTCTAAAATTAGAATTCAATCCAGTTTCTAACTGGCCTAAATAACCTAATTACTGCTGTCAGTTAGTTTTATGTAACCACTTAATTCGGGACCGGTTTTGCTGAGACATGCTATAACCCTACGATATTAATTAATCTACATATATTTTTTATTATGTTTATATAATACAAAGTAATTGGATAAATCTCTCACAAAACTTGTGCATTATTGTAATAAGAATACAAAAGAAGTTTTTTGTGAAATGGCCCGAGGCCTTAAAAACTTCGTCGGAAGAACTTTTAAATAGGATTTTGCATCACTCGGCAGTAGGTGCAATATCGTAGACAGGTAACAGGCAAAAATATCAGCGTCGAGTGGTAGCATTTCACAGCACATACATGTCCTACTGCTGAATACGGGACTCCTCATTCCTGGATTTAACTTACCACGCTTGTCCAACGCGGATTGAAGGTGTAGCGAAACCCGGAATCAATATCTGTAGACCATACATATTTGTTCCAATGCAGGGATCGACCCACTAGCGACGGCCCTGCTATTGGCCAATTGATCAAAGTACGCTTATACAATAAGAATCAAGAGGAAACCTAATTCCTATCCAATGCCTATATTTCATAGCCCACCCACATTATTTCCTTCTATCTTATTAAATCTTTTTTTCTTATCTCATTATTACCATCCTTATCCCAGGTAGACAACCTCCAAAACAGTTCATGGGCAGCGACGGTTGCTTACCATTAGATGGCCCGCTTATTTTTTCCTTAAAAAAGCCTTCGATCATCCTTCAGTGCCCAGTTATCATTCTCGATGCTCTTTCTCGCGATTCCCGAAGACTCTATGACTAGCAACATTGAACAAATTTCATGCGAAAAAATCATTTTTAATCTCCTTTTGACGACTCAAGTGGGGTAGAGGCGTAGCTTTTGTTTTCTAAGCCAAGGGCCGTCGGTTAAATTCCGACATCAGGATAAATATTTTTATCTTTTATGTATTATTAAAGATACACATGATACAAGGAAACTAGTGTGATAAAAATTGCAATATTTAACAAATAATTAAAAAATTAAAACCCAACCTTTTAGATAAATCTATCCGTCAAGGTGCTGACTAAGTGATTATAATAGTAAAGTTATTCGAAAAATGTGGGTAAGTTATAAAATGTCTCACGCTAAGTAGTCCTTCGAACTTGTTAAGATGCGTCGAAACTTTCGCAAGGGGACCATAATAGAATTCCTCTTCTTACTCTAGTGGGCTACTAGCAAGTTGGATACTTGGTAATAGGGCTTCGGAAACAATCACGATACAAACATTACAATGCCTAGAGATGCAACCACCAATAATATTAAAAAAATGACTTTTGTTTTATCATACCTCATCAGAAATAATATTTATTATTTCTTATGGGGTATGATGAAACAAAACTTGAGTTTATATAAACACAGAAAATATTTCTATTTTCGCCAAGATGAATCTAGGAGCGGATAAAATATTTTGTCATTTTTAATATAATCTTTTAGTGTATAAGAAACTCGTATTTTAATTTCAATAACCAATGGGCATAATGTACCACAGCTGTATGGTTCCATTTGGATACCTGGTTGGTAATAATATTCATAAATTCTACTGATAAATTTTTCTCGCAGTTTTTAGATACTGACTAGAAACGATTAAAAAAGATGCTTTTGCTAAGGACCTTTCTAGGCCTGCTACATAATACGTTACAGCACTGTCATCAACTTGCGGTAGAACCCGCCCTGCAGATGCTTGCTTTGAAACAGAATAGGTGTTGTCACGCAAAACCTCCCACGGCCATGGCCACGGCTACGACCCACGCCAACTTTTATATCCACTGATACTGCCAACAACAAAATAATTAATAAAACCAGAAACATGTAAAGGGATACATTTCGGATTACATTTTGTTGCTGTTACTGAAAACAGTAACGTTTATATGTTGAGCTTGGAAGCGTTATGTTTCACCTTTAAAAAGTATAAAAGATATTTAAAAGTTGATGCACATGTTGATACCCGACTAACATTTATCCTATTGCTCATTACGAGAAATGGATCATACTAAAAGGAATGTGCAAACATTTTTAGCGAAACCGTCTTACAAATCAATAAAATGGAATTATCTACTTTCCTTTTAAGTTAAGCCATAGTTTCAAATAATACGTCAGAAATTTGAAGGAATATAAATTTGTATATTGTAATTTAGGCTATACCTACATTACCCTGAAAACTATAATAAATTATTTTGGGATTACTGCGTGAAAACTAAAAAAAGGTTATTAAACAAAGACATGCAGCCTCACGAAAATTACATGATTAAGTAAAAAAAAAGTATATAGTCTGTTTTTAAGAAGTGTTGTTTTTACGGATTTCTCTATTCTTGTATCGGTTCACATTTCGATGAGTGTTAATTTTTATTAATAGATAACTTATAAAGAATATGTATCACACATTGTTGATAACCGTTATCACTTACATGTTGATACTAGCTCGTATTTATTCAGTAGGTGCTTATAAGGCACTCCCTAACGACAATCTATAATGCGATAAAGATTACTAGCCAGTTCGGTTTCCGTTTCATGGCATCAACTCATACTTTTATAAACCAACATTTTAAATTCAATGTTTACTGTGTACTACTAGTAACCATCGACAAAAATTTTTTTGTCGTTAAGGGGCTATGATAGCGACAATCGTTCGTATTTAATATAAACCGTACAACTGTCAAAAACAAACTACGATCGGTTGGCGCCATCTTGAAATATGGCTACGCGGTACTCGATAAAGGAGAGAGAAGTGGCTAAAATTTGTTCCACCATATCTTGTTTTATCGACAGAATAGATATTGTATATCTATATTTTTTATTCTCTACAATATTTATTGAATATCTCAGTTTTATTTTTAATTTTTAACCGTGTTCTGCTCCACGAGCGTATACTTTATAATAATTTTAGTATAACTCATTTCGCCTAAAACTTTATTATATTAATTACAATATATTGCATGTATTATCTTGTTGCAGAAGCCAAGACAATAAATTTCATCAATTTTTATCAATTATGCAGCACCATAAATGGGTTGGCTCCACCGAAAACATTTTTACTTTAGTACTGCTAAGAGTAGCCCATCAATTTGCTACACAAATCACATATCAACATCACAAGAAGTTATGTTATTAAAAACGATAAGACTGGTAAGACAATAGACACCAGGCAACAGCATTAACTATATAAGACTAGATTTGCGATCGTATCCACTTGCTTAACATTACTATGGGCGAACAGTCTTATGTACCCTGTGAGCAGAATGCACGTAATAGGTGTCGGGGTTGATTCCCATATACTGCAATTGAGCTCCAGAAACGACAGCTCCCCGGATAATTGACTGCCATTTTGGGAGTGTGTAGGTTTGGAAAGTCTAGATGTCTTTAATTTGTTATTAAACGTCGCTATTTCCTTACCGTTCTTCATTCTTAACCCTTGACTATGGGCAAATCCTCTTTACTTGAAAAAGGGTTATGGTCAACAGTGAATTACTACAGACTATTATATTTGGTGTTGAAAAGTCGACTATTTGTATTGTAAATAAATGTTTTAAAAAATTTAAATAACAAAACAAGTAGTCGACTTCTATTTCTGATTATGAAAATAGCATTAATTAACCTAGTCGAAAATTACTCGTATTCTATGAAGTATACATTCGGCAATTGCCCTTGTCAATTAAGGCACTATTTAATTGAAATTCTCATAGGATATTTTCATATTCTGAAATACTGAAAGCTTATTTTAAGAAGGAAACAATAAATATAATATCAAGATAAAATTAATATGAGAAACAACAGAATGATCTTATAGATGACAAAGCAATATGCAACTCAGCGGTCTGCACTGGTTAGTATTCAAACAGAGACAAGACCCTATGCAAATTTAAGTGGCCCGGCTTCTATTTAATCTGCAGTTACTATGCAGGCACAATATCTTTATTCGCTTCGCTTACTCAGCCTTCCTGCCAAGATGGTAATGCAGTTATGCTACTTAGTTGTTAAAACTGTGAAACGGAATGTTTTTTGGATATATTGTCTACTTAGCTGAAAACATCGTAGGAACGTCACAAAATAGGAAGTTTAATAAATGGGTTCATAAAACAGAAAAAATTGACATACAATAACAATGTATTGTTGTATGTAATATATCTAATACGGCGCTTGACTTTTGATATGTATATTAGGTAGATAAGGAAACCACACATATTCTTAAACGTGATATTCAATTCAATCATAAAAAGAAATAGTACAGCCCCCAAAGCAATTACAAAAAAAATAATATACTGCTTACATTAAAATTGAAAGCGACGCAGAATGTGAAAAAGAAAAACAGACGAAATATATGAATAAGGTTGTCAAAAACAGGAAAACTTGTTGCAAGCACTGCGGGGAACCACGTCAAGCTGGTTCCAACCCTACGGGACGTATAGGGGATATTCCGCTTACATATTGTCACTGTTTCACGTAACATGTGTTAGCCACGCGTGTAAACGCGTGCCACAAAAAACACGTGGCATATAAACTTGACGGCAAGTTAGCGCCACATGTTTTCTTAATTGTGAGAACCTTACCGAAAACTAATATCGTAAACGAGTGATGTAACATATTACAGTTATGGTCGGTTAGTGTCACATTTATCGCATCGTTGAAAGTGGATATTTTACACGTTAATTGTATTACATATTTGACGATATATATGTTTGATATTAATAACATAATGAAAATTGCTTGTTTGTGTTAATATTAATTTACGATTATGAGTTATTTATAAATCTGTGTGATCCACCGAATAGAATAATGTCACCCCACTTCTTTTATTTAATGTCATACGAGGCGACTACGTGGGCCAGCACTTGGAGAATGAAACTAATCTGCGACCCCTAATCCACCCACCAATCCATCCGTGGGGAATATAGCAACATACCTCAATTTTAAAGAAGCATAATATTCAGTGGTGACTTATGTCTGTATTGATGATAATAATGAAGGGTGTTTTAACTTACACATCTTGTTTGAAAAACACCATTTTTAAGTAACAAATTTTTTTTAACTTATAATCTCTGATAAAAGCCTTCACAGTTTCTTTTATTTACAAAATGATATAATATAATATTTCAACAAGATATAAATTTTTACAAAGTCAATTGCAACTCTAATTCATAGCTATCTACCATTGACAGTTATCGTTAAGATATTGGTTCGGCCGCCAATTCTCCCAGGAGAAGGACTGACGACGACCGATATCGTTGTATTGCATTACAGAAAAGGATTTATAACAACCCGATATCCTAATCCATTCTTTGCAAATAGTACAAAGCTTTCAGCTCAGCCACAATTGTAAGATACTTTTCCACGTTTCTCCCAACGGAAGCCGACATTTTTCGTACCTGAAACAACAGAGGTAAAATTAAATCCATAGGTATTGAAATACGCAGTCGACTCAAGCCCCAATAATAGGCACGCGGTCCCTTGGGATTTTTTTGGGAACAGCCGCTGAAATCAAATACTACTTAATATTGAAACTGGCTTTCAAAGGGCACTTGAGGGCTTTAAATTTGATATTAAATTATTACGTACTGCATGTTAAAAATAAACAACAATATTAGATTCTTAACTAACTTCATTTTAGCGCCTAATCTGTCAATCACAGTTATAATATTCTGTATTACCAAATTTCGTAAATCGAGTACAGAGATCCGTAGGCCCAAATTCTTTCATCATTCACACATTATCTATACTAACCATATGGTGACGACCAATCCTGCTTTATCTGGTCCTGCTTCTTTGACCACCATAGCAGATTTTATTCTGAGAACTTTAGAGTTTTAACTAAGTTAGGAACTTGAGTTGTACGAAAGCGTATCTACAAATAAAAACTTTCAAAAAATTTCAAAGCAGTAAAAATATTTCTGTCTGGGCGCCGCTAACTTGGCACCAAGTCAGATATCAAGAAGCAAAGTATTTTATATCAATTTGCGCATTCGTGCAAAGTATATTTAAGTAGATCCATTTCCGAGCCGTTCTTAGCTTTTTAATGACGCCATTTATGGGAAATGGGGCAAAATCCTTATAAAAGAGGGGAGGCGGCGAATTTACGGTGATGGAAGTTTCCGTGAGCTGAATTAAATATACAAAAAATACCAAGCGATTCCGATTCTAGGCGCTTTACGTCTCAATCACTCGACTTTACAATATTTTATGGTACTTAGACTTAATATGTTCACTCGCGGCATACTCAAACGTTAAAACAGAAATACTTTTGTTCATTTTTATATCCTATTTATCACATATATGATTTTGAGGGAAACGTAAAAGTTACATATAACGACAACCCTTTCTGTGGAAATCGTACAACCAAACGACTGCGTCATTTTATCCGATTCTTTATATTCAAGGCCAGTAAAGTATTTTTTATATAAGTTGAAATAACATTAAAATGCAATTAGTTCAAATATCTCTTCTTAAATGGGCTTGAAGGGTGAAACAATTGTAAAAACCTCATTTTATGTTGTCCAAATATACGAGGAGTTTTGCCGCGTAAATAATATGAAAACACATTTTTTGCTTATGTAAATGAGCAGCCATTGTCGCGGAATTTTCGACCTTCTCCTTGAAAGTCCTTCCGATGAGGTTTTTTTTATATAGAAGAAGTAGGCAGACAAACAAACAGAACAGGTGGTAAATCATAGCCGCAGCCAATAAATATTTGTATCACTAAAAGCAAAGCAAATACGTTGCCTACCTTAGGGTAAGGATGTGAATAGGGGAAGCGGAGGAAGAATTCAATGGGAGGGACAAAGAAAGTAATGGAAGGGGAAAAGTAGATAATGGAAAAGAAAGAAGAACTATTGGAAAGAGAAAGGAGATAAACTTCCGAATCTCAGCATTTACCACACAAAACGCGGTAATACTGAAAACAATTGTCATTTTACGCCAATATTCAGTGATACTACCGTGGCCAAGCTAGCCCGTTCATGCTATCATTGCTCTACCATTATTAAAATCCTATAGGAACAAAACATTTTGGTGTGTATAGAAAAATATTTGTTAATATTCCTCTTTCTGTCGCCGCCTTACTCCCGTAAAGATCGCCCGCGACGGAACCCAGGTACGAATAGTTAGGCGACGACGACGACATATCTAGACGACGCGAAGCGGTAAATGACGCCACGACGAGCGGTCGCCCCCGAGAGTAGATGTCCAAGTGGTGAGAGATTCGACCCCGAGGTTCGATCGCACGCCCCCCAAAAACACGTTTCGCGGTTTCGCGAAGACCCACGTTGAGAGAATTTTGTCACATATGTGACATTACACGCTACAATCTCTCACTAATGTCAATAAATCGTGATCGGTCATTGTAACACTCAACATAAGTAATCATTGGGCCCCAGCTAATTCCGACAGATTGACGCGGGCCGCACTCCATTTTACGATACTTGGCACGATGACACTTCACTACGCTCGACTGAACGCGAAGGGAACAATTGGTTGCCGAGTGATGTGCTACCGTTTTCAAAGTTTACTGGAAATTAAAAAATATTAAGTGGACAGTCAGAATTTTCACTTGACTACGATCCGCGACAAGCAAACATAAGCAGAAAAACAATAATGTGTATTTTTAATGGAGGAAGCGGTGGTGCCTACGCTAAGGAACATATTTTTCAAAGATCGGCAACGCTTCTATGATGCCTCTCGTGTATGTGTATGCAGTATATGGCTTTGATTATTTTTCAGCAGAGAATAAGTACTTTCCTATCCTATAAAAAAGTTGCTTGCGAAATTAGCGTCAAGCACAACCCTTTAATAAAATATTGCGCTCTTTCCTAATCTAATTAACTTGACAGGAGTAATCAATTGGAATTTGGCCATAGTTTGTGATATTCAAACGAAGTTACGTTCAACTTTGTGCATGCGCAATCGATAGCTTGTTACAAACCAATCACTAGCTCTACTAGAAATAGGTTAATCTGCGGAATAGTGTCACTTATGCGCTGCCATTCGCTAGCTTAATGAAGATACATACATCGCACTAGTAACGAACGCGTTGCGTTAATTTATTTATTCAATATACATGGGAAATAGCTTAGTATATTAGTAATTCGTGAGTGAAATTATCACCGCTTTATGGATCCATATCAATTGTCAGAGCTTCACATTTAGGGATACATACAAAAATTCATGTCATAAGAAATTATTTGAAACCAAATTTAGTACATAATTTTTCCCGACGCTATTGTAAGCGAAACCGCTTACTCTACTCCGAATACAACGACTACTAACCGCTTACGAAAATATTGTGAGAGTGTATAAATTGTTTTAGTCAAGTTGTTAAACCAGATTTATAACAGTGTTGTTAATGCTCTGTCTCCCTCTAAGTCCAGAGTCCCCCTGGTATGGCATTGGGCAGACACGACGATTCTCCATCTCGATCTATCGGAGGCCATACGCTTCATTTCGCTCCAGAATAGGCCCATCTTCTGCGCTTCGGTCATCACAGTACGCCGCTAAGTTTGTTTTGAGCCCACGTTTTCTTTTCCCCTGTGGAATCCATTCAAAGGCTAGTTTTGTTTATAAGCAGCTTTTATATTACCTATTTTGTTCGACATGCCAATTACTTCCAACCTATTCCAGATTGCCGACCAGCGGAGTGTATTTGACACTCCGCTGGTCGAAATCGACATAGAAACTGTAGATTTCTCTTTGGAATTCTGTTGTCTGTTCCAAGATAATACGTAAGGTCTTAATCTGGTCGACGCACGATTTGTCAGGCCGAAATCTCGTCTTCTTATTACGGAGTATAGGTTCCATTGGTCTAGAGATACGGTTAAGGATGATTCGGCTGAGCACATTGGACGGGAGTGACATTAAAGTTATGCCTCTCCAATTGCTACACTTGCTGAGATCACCTTTTTTAGAATTGTCACAAGTACCCCGGTTCTCCAGTCTTGAGAGAAAGACTTAAATCTTCAATCTTCTCCAAGAGCAGAGTGTAACGATTCTATCTTACCATCATGTGACCCGCTTACTCATTTGCCAACTGCTTCCACAATAAAAGTAATCAGTTTTCTTGATAACTCAAAGCTAGACTTAATTCTTCGCGAGTTAAAACTAATTATAATAGAAGTTTATTGTTGAAAAATATAAGATCGCATTTTTGCTACAATCGTATTACGAAGAAACGAACTGTAGAAGGAAATATAAAAACGACGGTAGTAAGTGTGAGATACGTTCGGCTTAAATGATTTCCAATTGCTTTTCCCTCACACAATGGGCCTTAATAACAAACTAAGTTGAATCAAAACGCCTTCTTGCTGCTTATTAAATCTTTTTAACATTAAAACTGAAAGCGGTTTTGTTATTGAATATTATGTCATTGTACCTATTTTATTACACTTATCTTCCTGTACCTTTTGAGGTGATTTAATTAAACATATAATTTTTGACATTATCTGGTGTATGGTTCTTTATTTTTTCCTTGTTGTAATCTTGTTTTGAAATACACTTTTACCCCTATAGAATACGACCATCTCATTTCTTCCTCTGGATTTTATACGAAACAACTATGGGGCGACAAAAAGAGACTTCTGTACCCTGCCTCGCGGCTGAATGGAAAGCGGCTCCATCAAACATGTCTATCCCATTGCCACTTTAGAATAGTCTAACGATTCCATTTACATATTCAACAGTCAACATATAAAACGAATGTGTTATTATTATCAATGTAAACGATAGATTCACTTCGAATCAGGTTCAGGTATGTCAGTAGAGAAAATCTCACAACGGCCAGGGGTTTATTTTTTTAAGCGAGCATTACTAGCTTTGCGGGAACGGTACCCCGGGGAGACGGACGGACGATATTCATTTAATGGGGAACTATTGTGCTATCCGCGGCGGTTAATTACAAACGTTAACTGCAGACGCAAGTGGATAGGGTATTTTTCAAAGCAATTATACACCTATTTTGTTTGATATTATATTTCTTTTTGTTACTCTGACTTTTGACTGTGTGTCACTCTGATTTGGATTTCGCAATGCATACGCATAGTATACACAAATATTTCAGTTGTTAGTTCGTTCGGTGAAGCACTCTCGCAAGAGAAAGGCTACACTTTTATACCTACTCTCACTTGACAATTATATTTTTCAGAGACATGTATTAAAATCGTACCTTGTCTTAAAATTAATACGTGTATTTTTATTTTGACGTAATAACAAATTGGCTAACATTTCGCGACCCCATTCCTTCCAAGTCCAATCAAGATGTATTACACAAGTGTACTGATTCACGCAGCGCGCTTGGCACAGATTCTGTCAATTCGACTTTGGGCTAGGTTTATTAAGCTTCCATTGCACCCTTGGGTCTCATACCGATGTAACACTAATAGGGATCTATAGTGCCATTCAGAGAACTTAATTACATTTATTTGTTGATATTGGGGCCTTTCGTTCTGTTTGTTACTGTATACAACAACATAAATCAGGTTTGTAGTTTGTTACATCGAGTTTGTAGTTGGGTATAGATCCCAATCAAGTGTTATGTTGTTTAAGAGAATTTAGGCAACGTTTAATATTTATTATCATCATCTTCATCAACTCACGACAGTCCACTATTACATATAGGCCTCCACCAAGGCGTGCCAGCTGGCTCGATCTTCGTGTAGAGGTAAGCAACTTCTTTTATATCAGAAAGCGATTAGAAAATTCAACATATAAAACGTTATTTTTACAAAAATACTTATATGATAAAAAACAATTATTTCGATTCCATTTTTCATACATAAAGCATAAAATTAAAAAAAAATGATGGGACAGAACAAGATATCACTAGTTTAAAGTTTAATCCTGCACAAGTGCGGGCATAATTGGAAAGATACAAGTCCAAAGAAAACAATTTACTATATACGTAATCGAATGTAGAAATCACTGTATTCCTATAATGTTTCTCTCGCTTCTAACGACTATGAACCAGAAAAATGTAATAGAAAAAGTCAGAATATAATTTAATGCCACTTTTGTGTTTCCGTTATTTCGATATACGATGGAATTGTATATTTTATTGTTATTGTATTCTTAGAATAATCAAACCTTAGCAACATTATTGACTGGAGCAGACGACAAAATAAATAATAACATTTAGTATCTCTGTTTAACAAATTAAAATTTTAATAAACATCCATTTTAAAATAACAAAGAATTAAAAAAGATAATACATTGATACGTAACATTTATACGTATCGCT
Organism: Baronia brevicornis; assembly: GCA_031353405.1. Lineage (NCBI taxonomy): Eukaryota > Metazoa > Arthropoda > Insecta > Lepidoptera > Papilionidae > Baronia > Baronia brevicornis. Next base: position 286,469 of record JASFAT010000734.1, read on the forward strand.
CTTCTATCCAACCAGTCCAAAATTAACAAAGAAAATAAACTTCCGGGCTCTTTTATAACATACTGACACAATTTTGTAAAATCTGTTTTGTATTTTTACCCTGTTTGTCCGGCATATGGCAGACGTGTTTAGTCCTCTATTGTCATGTGCATTTGATATCTATAGAGCAGATATACGGACTCTATTTTTATTGCTTCGAAATATATTAAACAATAATCTGGTAAACTGACATAGTCATCATAATCCTCGTAAATATATTATATACTAACAAAGTGCAATTACAAAAATGTGTTTTTAAATATATTACAAAACAGGATACATTTCAGCGGCCTAAAAGAAGGGACTTGATACCTTTCGAAATCTATAACTAGGTGATTTTTTCTCGTGATGGTAAATCAACGACACACAAATACACAATATGGATGATCAAAAATCTATTTATATAAACTTTGATTCAAGTTTTCATCTAATTTATGTATTATAACGGCCCTAGTTGCGTCGTCCCGGACATAGATTAGAGACCCCATTTACCCATGGGTGTCACACGAAGCGATTCTAAAAGCAAATACCAATAGATGGGCAGCATCCTCAACCTGAGAACAAAAACGAATTTGCGATATCAATACGCGCGGCAGGTGTTAGGATTACGGCAAGAGGCAAATTTTGCAGTCGAATTAATCAAATCTGCGTTGAATCTTTACTACTTCGTTGAACGTTTTTTGAGAAAGACACGATACTAAACAGTCAAATAATGTCTATTTAAGTGTTAATGGTATTGTTAAAAAGTTTTCTTTTAATTTTCGATTTCCGCATATAAAGAAATCGTAGTAAATACAAAACAAACTAATTTCAATGCCTTAAACAACAAAAAATTGGCTTACAAAGCTCATTCCATAATCCAATTTAATGGAAACGCATTAGCACCCATATCGAATTTAACCATAGCGAAGATCACTTACGCCAAAAACAGCTATAAATTTTGTATACATCTATCTGTCTACACACAGAACATAAGATTTCCATTAGATACCTACTTACGTTGACAGCGGCTGCCAAGACACAGGGATGATCAAATTACCTTTTGCCAATACCTACCTTGGCTGAAGGGAGTAGTGGTCTCCGGAATCCATTACTGGTTAATGCAAACAGCTATTTTAAATGACTAAATATTATTTTCTAATCTTAGAATGAGTAAATACATTATTTTTTTATTACCTCCGACACGGCGTCAAGCCGATGGAGTCTGCGATTTGCGCAGATTCCCAAATATATCTTATTTGCCAGAATTCGATAAAGCTGTTAAAGCCAATAGGCTACCAGCATTAACATCTTTGAATCATTATACATTATTTTTATAATCACTAAATAATTAGTTCCATTTTAAATCCCATATAGATTTTATAGACATCATTGGCTGGGGCACCTAGAGAAGATGGAGAAAACCCCGTTGCCAAAAAGGTATACATAACGTCTGATCGATTGCTCTACAAGCAACCAACTAGCTAGTAATCACACAAGACCAAGAGTAGTGGCGTGTTCTCTTATTGGAGGCCAAACACATTGAAGCTGCGGAGTAAGTGAGTAACTTCTAAGTGGACTGAGAATTTTATCAATTTTACAATTCTACCATCGAACAACCTGTATTATATTTTTGGTAACATCTTAATAGTTGGCTGTCACAACTCACCAAAATTTCACTGCAATCCGATGAATGGTTTAGGATACACTCCTAAACCATGTAAGTATTGTAAAACTGGTAAAATTCTCAGTCCACTTAGAAACCACGGGACAAACCAACGAATTCATATTTATATGTAGGAGATAAAATGCAAATAACATTAAATGTATTCCTATTAACCTCAGTGGCAAGCCATATATTCCTGCCTATACTAAAATAGACCTTTCTCACAATTATACCGAAATAATACCCACCTATATCCTTATTAAACAAAGCACAAATTTGTTCAGCACTTTCCACAAATTCAGAACACGATTAGGCCTTAACTGATCGTGAAAGTGTCGAAGTAATTACCGCTAAATTAAAATCCAACGAATTCAAAATTGAAGTCGATCGATGTTCCCTTTTATGTGAAGGTAATCACGTCACTTAGTCATGTTATAGCGCAACTGAATTATCAATATACGATAACAACTGCCAACTATTCAGGCTCGTTATCGATTGCATTCCTGAGTTACTTATAGAATACACTTGTTGACACATCAGTTGCCTTATTATAACAATCCAATTTATCAAGTACGTTATATAGAACTTTTATATAGAAGTTATTCATAAACTATTTAAATATCCGTCGAACATAAGATTCTGAGATGCATTTTCGGTATACTACATTTTCCAAAATAAAAACGAATTTATTGTATATGTATACATATACAATAAATAGGGTAAATGGAAGAGCGGTATTGTAGCGGAATGGAAAGACACACACGATAATTGGAACTATGTACATTGAATACACATTCAAATAAAGTGGGCGATGTCCTAATTAGACTCTCAGACAGTATAATAAACGAATATCTTAGACTGGTTATTTTATCTGCATCAGATAATTTCAAAATACTGATTCAACACTGTGAAAACAAGGAAAAATAAACATACATATGTTAAAACACATAGTATGTATATAAGCTCATCACATCATCGACAAGTCGAGATGGAGAAACGTCGCGTCTGCCCTATGCCCCAACAGGGGGACTTAGGACTCAGAGAGAGAGAGATATAAGCTCATACATATATCTTCATCATCTTCAGCTTGCCACTCACCAGCTAGACATAGGCTAAAACAACCAAATTATTTAGATCTTCGGCTATACGCATCCGATTAAACACATTTTATGATAATACTCAAAAATCAAAAAGTTCAGAATTACTGTTATCGTTTGAATAGTGCAGCCGCTACTAATATTAGCTAGGACAGCTAATGTTGTTGGCTGTATTGCTTTAATGAGACTTTTGTGAATCAAGAGAAGAGTCCGCTGGGAGTAAGATAGGGCTACTTTGTGCCCTAAATATTTAGGAATCCTAGGCTTAAGTTAAAAATATATTTAAAACGAAGTTTAAAAAAACATATAGTTTTAAATAAAAAATAATTATACCTATACAAAATATTAAGTGTCAAATACGAAAGTTTAACTAACAAAAGGCATACTGTATGGTTCCCGGCATAGAGTTGAGTCACGCCATTTCTTCCAGTAGGTGTCGTACGAGGCGACTATGACAACAAATATCAATAGATAGGCAGCAGTGTCTACATAACAAGAAGTACCTATTTGCGATCTTCAATCCAGCTTAAATATATAATTTTGGCCCCACAGTAGAGTCGAGATCTAAATTATTTATTATTATTTTATTAATAAATTTATATTATTTTCAGATCTAGGGAAGGACGTCTAACCTATACCATAAACGGTGGCAGTAATAAGTAAAACACGTAAAAACATAAGTTTTAAATATTGAAATAACGAAACGACTCAGCTCTATGGCCGCATGGCTATTGGCAACGACCGGCCGGTCCGGTTACGCGGTGACGCGATGACGTCATCAGAATGGCACCCGAGTCAGAAGCCATAGCAATGAGAACCAGCGCATGACCAACTACGACCGCTAGTAAAATTCACCTTACATCGCCACTTTTATTTACAACAACACAAACTATAGCACACCTAGACAGAATTGAATATTACAAACAAAAAAAGCTCAAGTAATATATCACACTTTGTAAGGTGTGTGCAAGGAGAATAAATTACGGCTAATGAATGACTTATTGTGCGGGACAGGAAATTATTATTGGCTTGTTCGAGTTACACGACGGTATAGTAATTATATCACGGGACACTACATTGAAACTTTATACTTGTTCGTAGATTATTAATTATATAAACTTTAAGCTGACGGTTTATTCTTTTATACTATAAACGTAGTATACATAACAACGGAAGCATTAATTAAAGTCAACGATTGTGGCGCGAATTCCCATGGTTAAATAAAAAAAGTTTTATATAAAGTAAATAAAGGGAGCAATAGTTATGCAAAATGATAAGGATTGCTCACAATCTATGGTCGCAGATTCGATGTTACCATTGGACTATTTATGTGAGCCATAACGATTAACAAGAATGCTACAAATATCAAAACATTGATATTCTTCTTTTTAAAAAACACTGGCTGACTAATTACTTTTTAATCAATACAATAAATTATTTTTATTAATTTTGTACGGAAGTTATACACTACGTGAACACTAAACAAAGAATTTTTAACTAATCACACACTAAGGGAATTAATTAAATAGGGAAAAAAAATAGTATGGATGAATTCAACCATGTCCGATGGGATTTCCTCATAGGGAACAAAAGTAGTTAATTTATATTGTAAAATATTTTCTTTAATAAATGACGTGTAATTTACTGTAAATTTTTAATGGAAATGTTATTAAATAAAATTTAAAATATAATTTGCGGTTTGATATTACAATTGTATTATATTAGTACAAATCGATTGTTAATTATTTTGTATGATAAAAATATTTGTCAAACTAGTTCTATAGTTATTAACGCATATAGACTATATTGCTACTGTGTACATTGAGTTAATTAAGAATTATGTGTTTGCACTTGCAGTTAACGGGGACGGTCATTTGTAATTTGATCCATTACTAATCTTTTATACGAAGGCTAAAGTTTAAATAAAACTTCATCAATAATAAGTGTAGTAACCTACAAAATGGCCAATGAAAACGTTCTCCGTTTATATATAACGTAAAAACGTAAACTTTGTAGATCGTAAAAACTGTATGATGACATGACAGGTACAAAATATTGCAACTAATCATGATTCAGTCGCGAACAAAAGACGGGTTGGTCGGAGAAGAAAAGAAAGTAATGACTGCACAATAGCAATAAATGCTAAGGGATAGCGAATGATGTCGTACCGTTTCGCCTCGTTAATAACAGAGATAATTGTGCCAAAAAGTGTATGAAAGCCCTCTGACAACCTGGAGCTCATAGTTACCAGCAAATGAGAAAGAAAGAAATCTTCGCAAGCGCAACACAAAAACAACAACAACACATCAATCATCAAACATGCTGGCTGCTGTTGCGAACCATCAGATATGGAAACAGATTTGTCAGCATACACCACATGTGCGGGAGCATCACGCAAGACGCAAAGGACCCGAGACGGAAGATAAAAAAATAAACTTAAATTTAAAGGTCGATATTTCATTCTATTTGCAATTTCATCCTAGCCATATCGGCTACGTAACCTTTCCTTTCTTAAGAAATCTCAGAAATGTCAACTGTTCAGGATATACATATGTATATCATACTACACGTGTACATGTATTTAGTACCTCAAGTGTATGCACAAAACAAAAGACATTCTTTAGAACCCAGAAACTTTACCCTGAAGTCAGGTACTGCAGCAAGAGAGTGAGCCGGACACCAAACAATATTTATATGCATTATTTTATGTTATGGCAACAGTTAGCATTAAACACAAAATATTTAACGTATAATGATATATTTAACGATTATATAAAATGAGTATGTCTCAATACTTCCTTATAACGTCCTTTATTTGCGGGTGAAAAACGTGTCAAAATTCAATAAATTATTTTCTAGAATAACTTAGAGTAAGTAACAACTAAAGATTTGGAATAACTGCATTTCTTTTCTTTAGTACTATTGGCCCGGCCCTTTGGCGTCATCGTCGTCGGAGAGTTGCGAGTAAGAAGCCGGTAAGTTGCAGACAATAGATTCGTGCATATATACTTAAAAAAGCGGTCATCTCTGCACTGTTATTTCTGGCGACTATGTGTCATTTCCATACAAAGCCGTGTTCCTGGTACATTATAGGTGACGCTTTGGACTATAAGACATATGTATTACATTTCCATCCAAGAGAATGATACAATGCATGACTACTTTAATCATCAAAACCGTCATACATTCTGCAAGTCCGCTTCAATCCTCTTAAGAAGTACGGAACGAGTTCTCAATACGCAAGCACCGTTACAAAGTTATGGTAAGCTTCGGTTTATTATGCCCAACTACTTATTGAAAGATAAAGGCTGATACTTGAGAACAAGTTGAGTCGCACAGCCCGCCAGTTTTGTTCTCAATATGGCTTAGCGGCTGTTTGAGCGCCAGCTAAAGCCTGTAAGTAGGAATTTAACTTTACCATGGTAAAGATAACTTGAACAAAATAGACATTCTTCTCTTCAAGGGAGAGGTTTTTTCCACAGCCCATATACATATGTCCCACTGCTGGGTACGGAGCCTTTCCATTTCTGAAGGAACTCACCACAGTTTATATTTTTTCTTTCATCTTATTTTTTTAAATAAACATTAAAATAAGTATGTACAATTTACGGAAACACTGATAACGTCAAAACGAAAATAGATATATAGATAGAGTGAGAGACACTACAAACTACTTAAATTTGAACTACAAGTATAATTTCTAAATATAATTATAAAAGCAGCGGTATTCATGAGTAACGAATTCATTGTACGGGTCGTTGTAAAAGCACGAGTGTCAAAAATGAGTCTCTAGGGTCCTATCGTAAACTAAAAGACAATCAACACCGCAATGCTTGATAAACGAAAGCGGGAAAGAAAGGGTTCACTACAAAAGACCCTATTGTATTGAAGTGTCCTGTAACCATTGTACAAACCTCGTATAAAATGGGGTTGTCAACATTAATACTACAGCCCAATAAAGCAGGAACAAAAAATATAAATTAGATATTAAATAGTTAATAGCTTCTGCTGCTATTTCCAGCAATAATAGTAAGATTTACTAAATAGATATACCAGTTCTCTTCTTCAGCTTCACATAAAAGTCATGTAAAATATATGCATAATTATATTATGCATTATAATGCATATTTTTTACATGACTTAAATATATTCAATCCCATAAAATTGTTTAGTAAAGATATTTATTATATACCTGAACAACTATATTATACTATATATAAGATATATAACATAATATATTTAACCAAAAATCTTCTTTTACGTCCTAAATTGTTGTAATTGTAAATCTACGACCATTTAGAGCCTAAATTTTTTCAGTTCTCATATGAGATATAGTAGGTACGAAGAAATGATAAAGCGGTGCGTTGTATTGCAATTAATATTTCGGCTCACATGTAAAGTGGGTTAAAATCAATGATGAAATGAAGGTAACATGCTAAATGGTAAAACAACGACTTTCACCGTTTGGTCACGCTTTCAGCAAAAAAGAGTACGTTATGTTCTATTTGAGGATTGTTTACAATAGAATGCTTACACACGTTTGCTGGTATTTGAATGGTGTTATCATTTACTATAAGTATTTGAAAAAGCCTTCTTCTATAAAATTTTATAAACAGAGTTCAATGGACCTAATACACACACACACACATTATATATATATATATATATATATATATATATATATATATATATATATATATATATATACTCAGCAGCCAAACCATGATCAACACTGCCAGCTATTTTTTGAACACTTATATACATATTTTACTGTAAGGACACAGGGTCCCTCGATTTTGGAACAATAGACTCACTACGTTTGTCCAAGGTAAATGGACGGAATATCCAGACTTGCAATTAATACCTGAAGGCCATACATATATTTATCCTGATGCGGAAACTGAACCCACAGCTATTGACCCCAAAAGCGATATGAAAATGGACATCAGCGGAGTACTGCATTACGATAAATATGTATATGTATAGCCTAAAGATATTCATTCGAGTCTAGATGTTCCGCCAATTATAAGGGGAATTCCGTACCCAGCAGTGGAACATATATGGGGTGTATTTAAAAAAGAAAGAAAAGTTTTATCGCCACCGTCGCAATGAATGGAGATCCAGTACGGTGCATTTTTCCTGAAACTTCTTTCCACGCCTCACTACCCCTATGGAACCAGCTACCCACAGCGGTGTTTCCGAACCGATAAGTATCCTACAAAAAATAAGCCGACACATCTATAAGACCGCCAATATCTGCGGGACCTCTAGTTACTTGTTGGTTTTTAGGTGCTTAGCTTACTTGCTTATCTCTCTCTCCCATATAAAAAAGCGATCGTATTCTAACTACGTCATTTTAACACGATACAAAGGCCGGTAATAATTTTGCAATGCCCAAAGCACTGCGGATGTCTAGGGGTGGCGTCGATTGCTTTCCATCAGGTTACACGCCTGCTCGTTTGCCCTCATAACCCATAAAAAAACTTGCATTAACCGGACACCGAATAGTTTAAATAAGAAGGCGCTAGTACAAAATGCTCAAGTACCGTAACTAACGTTTCACGTAAAACAAACCATAGCGTGGTGCTTGTATATATTATCACTACTGTCACGCAACACGCTTACGGCTTCACGTCATGGTTCTATGTGTAAAGGGACAGGCATAGGCTTCGTTATTAATGTTTTAGTTAACACCAATATACACAGGCTTGCATAGTAAGTTTTGTTTATGGGAAAGGTGTTTGCAAACGAGTATGCGGTTTACCTAATCGTAAGTAATCACCGTTCTCTATGATGAACTGGAACAACAAGGGCACTGCAAATTTATATTATTAGTATTATGTTCATCACCATGAAAAAACGTACAAAAAAATAGTTCCATATACCTAAATTATGATTTAAATGCAAAACTTAAAACAGAAAAAGAATGCCTTTCTACATATAGCCGCACACTCCGCAAAAAAATAAGAATAGCGCGGAATTTGACGACTCTACTGCTATATAGAAACTAGAAAGTTATATCTATGTGACAGTGTGAGATTGCAAGCTTTTAAAGAGATAACGTGTAGAATTTTGTCACTCTATCCGTAGAGCTGTTATTTCACTGTTTCAAGTACTTTATTTATAGATATACCTAAAGTAGAGAAACAACGGGACACAATCACAGCTGATGCACGCTGTGAATCTTGCAGTTGAACAATTGAGGCAATGTAAAAAAAAACAATGGCGGTATAATACACACCTTTAAATCATTGTGTTAGATGGTGCGTCTTTGGAAAGTCTATGTCTATAAATGGACAACCGCAGCAGATGATGATAAAATATATGTCTAATAAATAAGTAATAATCGTAAGTAAAAAATATTTTATAGTGGTAGAGCCACGCTGCAAACGAATACTTTGTCAAGAATGGCATAACGTTTGTCTGTAGCATGAATGGGCCGGCTCGACCCGGGAATAAACCACACTCCCGCAGACAAGCAGCGTCTGAATGGTAGCTCACCTACCGCGTTTCGTACGGTGAGCGGCCGAGTTCCGGCCTCCACCTCCACCTTCCACCCTCAAAGTCTATGGGCGGCGTTGATTGCTTTCCATCAGGTGACACGACTGCTCGTTTGCCTTCCTATCCCATAAAAAAAATATATAAATTGATAAATTTAAGACTACGTGGAACTTTTAATAATCAAGACAATTTTTATATTTAACAAGCGAATGTCCGAAAATATAATAAATTAAATTCGAGCTTAAGTAAGATACAAGTCCAACAAACAATTTATAATACAAACAAAAAGGACAAATCAGGACAAAAATATACTTACAACATCCAAACAACAAATGGGATAAAACTTATCCAAACTGCAATTTTCTTGTTTCTAAGATTCGCAACGTCAGAGTTTGACGTGAAATCTTCGCGCGAGCGCCGTAATATGAAACTGTTATTATCAAGCTGTCTTCTAACAACTTGAAAACAACATATTCCAACGGCCAAACGGATTTTAAATGTTTCTTTACTGAAACTTCATATCATAAAATGGCAGACCATAACAGTTACTTTATCTAGATATAGTGGCTATTCTTAGTGTATACCAAAATATACAATCCATATGCATCTCAATCTAAGCTCGTATGCTTGTTGCATATATCATCAGCTTGTATCTAACTTTATGTTTTTTTTGTATTTCTTTTATTAATTGAGTTAAACCAGTTTCGCCAAAGCTATTTCTCTTAGCATACTAAAGAAGCAATGAGCTGGTCAAACATGTCAAAGAATGGACAACGGTTGAAATAGTCATCCAATTTGCAGATTCAAGTTCAAATCAAATTATGAAAAAATATAAGAGTCAGTTGTCAATAAATTCAGTCACTACATTACAGCAATCTCATGTCTCATTTATTTATGAACAGTCATCGTTTGTTTTCTTACTGACTCATAATTTATATACCAAACTACTTGATAACTTACCTATTAAGGACAATATGATATTAATAATATCCTGTATGTAATCTGTACATGTAGATTGTAGTTGCTTAAAAATATGCGTATACTCGACATTTTCTTTAATTACGATTTATCTAAATGCACTAGATAATAAGTATATGGACAGTCAAAAGTTTTACTTAGCTAAGATCCGCGACAAGCAAAACATATATTGTTTTGCTTGTCGCGGATCTTAGCTAAGTGAAATGAAGGAAAATTGTGTTTTTCTGTTGGGTTAAGTGGATATACTTGGAACTTAAACCAAAAACTTACCGAAAATCGGCCATCAATTCTCCACCCACCAACCACTATACACAACACCAAACACACATTATCTAGTAGACTCTACGGAAGACAACTGAAAAGTTTTCTAAAGACTTTTCGGTTGTCTTCCGTAGAGTCTACTATACCTGAAGATGCCTCGTGTTGGGGCGAAACACGTGTCGTTTACAAGATGGAAAAGTGATAATGTGTGTTTGGTGTTGTGTAAAGTGGTTGTTGGGTGGAGAATTGATTGGATTTATTTGGAACTTAAACCAAAGACTTACCGATTTTCGGTAAGTTCCAAATAAATCCACTTAACCCAACAGAAAAACACAGATTATTAATTTTCTGTTATTGTTTTGCTTGTCGCGGATCTTAGCTAAGTAAAACTTTTGACTGTCCATATAGTGATGGATTTCCGCAAAGTAACGCCTGACTCCATTAATAACCTAGATAATAAGTTTTAAGACTAAGTAGGCTAAAATCCCAAATAGTGATTACTAATTGGTGTATTTATCTATTAAGGACAAATAATAAAGTATAGTAATAAAGGTTAAGTATGCATGTCATAGAAGTCTATTCGCTCCGACATAACTTCATCTTTGAGTTTTTACGTGTTAGCTATATATTTTTTATAGAAAAGATACGCAAACGAGCAAGTGGGTTAACTACTGGTAAGCATCCAGCATCGTCCATGGACAGCATTATTAAGAACATTAAAGATGCGTTGCCTATCTTAGGGTGAGATAGGCTCGCCGTATGCGAGGGAAGTTTTTATAACTTTTAGACGTATTGTTATGAAATTAATTATGTTTCAATACATCTTAAAATATATCGTGACGAGTAAGTATACTGCACGTTTTTCTGCGGACCCCCAACTTTGGCGACCGCTGGTGTAGACAGTGGTTTACACCAAATTTCGTTTATCCGTTAGCGGTTGCCAACCGACCTCCCACCATATGACTATGGGGCGCTGATTGCCAACCGTGTTAGTAGCACCGCAGTTAGTAACATTCATCATGTAATTTATGATTTGGAACAATATTCATCAGCTTATGTTTTATTTAATAGTTAGACTCGTGTTTTATAAACCCTTATAATTCCACCATTAGAAGGCACTGTAGGCTTAATTCAAACTAACAATAGACTTGTCGTGCTCACGATCACCTTTCACCGAGGTAAATGACTTATTATACTTTGTGTCATAAATACGAGGGTTTAAATCTAACCTATAATTTTCTAATAAATTTTGTACTTACGTGAAATTTTCAACTTAATTTGACAACTTTATTATGGACTAGTTTGTTTGTAGCTCTACCATATTACATAACTATTTCACCAGTATTTTAGATAACACGTAGCATAAGGGGGTATGTTAAGGTGTGTAAAATAGTACCCAATTTATATCCTTTTTACTTAACAGAACAAGCAAACGGATGAAAATGCAGGCCAACTGATGGTGAATGATCACCGCTGCTCAGTCATAAATGTGTCGCCGATTTTTTATGGATTATGTAGATAGGCAAACGAACGAGCAGATGGTAAGCAAGTAACGCCGACCATGAACATCCACTATACTAAGAACACTGAAAGGCGTTGCGTACCTAAGGATAAGAATGTAATGTAATGATCATAATTCAACAGGGAAATAAAGGAAGAGGACGAAAACGAAGAAAGAAAACTTTAATTGAAGCATTACAATTTCTAAATATTACTTTAATAATTATAAACAACGTTAGACCACATTTCTCCGCTCTACATTTACTATTACATAATCGAGGTTGCAATGAAACAGACCAATATGAAACTATTTTTAGAACTCGAGTAGATTTCGTCCAAGGCATATGGAAATAGGTACCTTGATAAAGTACATCTTAAAATATAGTAAGTCATGAAGTAATTTAATAAAAATGTTATTTTTATAGAGCCTATACATGTCCCACTGCTAGACACGGCCTTCCCCATTTTTGGAGAAAGGGATACAAACAATAATCTTCTCCAAGACGGATTAGCGGGGCACCCAGACTCGAGATAAATGCTCTAAATTCAGGAATCGAACCCTCAACCAGTAACTCCAAAAACGGCAGTTTCGCTACTGAGTCAATTAGGTTCTATTATATTAATAAAGTTACTATCTGTGTTAAATTTGGATTAATAAAACTTCGTGATAGAATGACCAGAAGACCTTTGATAATTTTTTTGCTATATAGTAACGAGTTACATTTTATTTCATTAAAATGTTGGTAGGTTCGTAAAAAGCACACTAAGGACATAAAAACCATAATAATGTCATAATTTACTCATATCAAATTGTGCAATATATACTCACCACTACTGGTGATGGATATAATATAGATTTATATTTGGTGTCATTATTTATTTTTTATAATACGCGTCATAAATTGTTGAGAGATGTTGTTCATGTTATAATACTATCCAAATATAATACTATTCATGTTATAAACTTAATAAAATTGTTAATTTAATAATAATGATTTTAGGCGCTACTAGAAAAAATTAATCCAAATTCAAGGTTTCTAGATTAATTATATAAATCGAACCATTTATTACATAAAACTTTGATCAACCAAGAAAAAAACAATAAAAACATTTTTTGGGGCAAAACTTGTTTCAGCCAAACATTACTCAATACTTACATAGTGATTTTTTAAAATAAAAATAAAAATGTATATACAAATTATTTACAACATAAAGACAATTTTTGAAAAATATGTTGGACTAAAAATTTTATTCTTCCCGAATTATACGTTATAAAATGACTGGAAATATCTCAAAATGTAAAACAAAATTGAAATTTCAATGTAGTTGCAAAAATATTATTCGGATATTAAATACATTACTGATTTATTCAAATCGTTGAGTTTTTGTTTGTTAATTTGTAAATTATTAAAAAAGTTAAAAAATATATTATATAAAAGTAAGCCGGCCTTAGTTTATGAAAGTTACAAGATGTCGTTCACCGATAGAGGAAATAAACACTTATCTGATTACGTTTCAATACACATACCAAATAACATTACTCATTCTTAGAGATCCGGCTTCCTTAAAGAGATAGTAGTAACAGAAAGTCGTTACGAAGTCAATGTCATTTAATTTATTTAGCAGTTTCCATGAAACTTTACGTCACATTCCGACATCCAAATAATATTCTGAGAAACCAAAAAATAGAACGCAGAACAAAGCGCAGGCGACAAACAGGGCAGATTGTTGCGCGTACACAGGTAATAAAACATGAAACCATCTTTTGCCTACCTACCTTTAGTATACTGGGCCGACGCCATCGCTAGCAAGCCGAGCAACAGCCCGGCAAGAAAGCCCCTCTTTCCCCCGCGCGCGAACATATTCTTATTTCAACTTTTTTTACAATTTCTAGCACGTCACTACAGTAAAACTTGTCACAGGCCTCAACCAAGCACTTAAAGAGTAATGATCACACATAACACGCACACTATCACAGAATTCAAACACACATCCATTTGAAAAATGTTCGTTTATCCGATAAAGGTAACCGCTTCGCACGAGTCGTGGGACGAAGCATACAGGTAAAGTGAGTAAGCCTATTAAGTTTCAATAACTTAAAACTACTTATATAGCTCGTTATTAGTTAACTAAACTTTATAAACTACGTCCAACACAGTACTTTTGCATAAATATACGTTTGAAAACTTCACATATTTTCGTAAAATAATTTCGAAGTACAGAGCGCACGCAGATACAACAGAACACACAACCATCCAGCGCATCATTTGCGACACACTGACGTGAAGTGAGCGAACAATCAACAAGTTGCGATCGCACGCGAGGCGGGCCGTTGCAACCAGAGCATGCGCCATCCGCTTCTATATTCATTCTCGACTAGCACAACAATGTGGACTGGATGCACCGCGTCCCCTTGTCCTTTGTGGCCAGCGAACGCGAAACTTTGAAACCTGTTATTTTCGCGCAAAAACAAAGGATCGAATGTTGTAAAGCTAAACACTGAAAACTTAGATGTGACAATAATTAATAGGAGTAATATATCAGGAAATTTTTTATTCTTTTTTCTTCAGATAAAATTTATTTGCATTGAGCCTAAAGGTACTGTAGTTTCCAAAAGGCAAATTTTGATATTAATAAATGAGCGATAGTAAAGTTCTCGAAGTTGTCCAGGAATATGTCTACCTTGGCGTTACCAGATAGTGCGATTGAATAGAGAAAACCTCGGGAAAGAAGCCAAGAGAAGGGAATTAGTTGGGTTGGGTAGCGTTTAGGAAACTTCGTCAAGTCTTCTCGTTGCCTATACCGCAAAGTCTGAAGACAAAAGTTTTGCGTCCGTTTTGCGAAAACCAGTGCGTCCTGCCCGTACTCTCTTGAGGTGCCGAAACGTGGACACTGACGGTTAATCTCCTTGACAAGCTCAAAGTCGCTCAGAGGGCTATGCTCGGAGTTTCTCTGGTGGATATAATTCAAAATGAAGAAATTCGCCGGAGAACCAGAGTCACCGACACAGCTCTTCAAGTTAGCAGACTGAAGTGGCAATTGGCTGGACACGTTTGTCAGAAAACCGACAATCGTTAGAGTAGACGAGTGCTGGAATGGAGACCACGACTCGCCAAACGTAGTGTGGGACACTCTCCTGCTAGATGGAGCGACGATCTGCGGAAGGCGGCTGGCGTAGACTGGATGCGTGAAGCCGAAAATCGGGCTAGGCGGCGCGCCTTCAGTGAGGCCTATGTCCAGCAGTGGACTGCCTCAGGCTGATATTGAATACTGAATTGAAAATAATAACTAGAAATTAAGTGATACCTATTAAATAGAAAATAACAAGCGTCTAAATGCAGTTGAGACACCAAGAGAAAAAAGTTCTGTTTTTTATGACCTACCTAAGCAATACCATATAATTATGTATTCGAATAAAAATGACTATTATAGAAATGATCATCGCAGATCATCACATTATCAAATGAATGAACAAATAAATGTTATTGAGGACTTATGTACCACAACGCTGAGGTGTAAAAATATACATATATTAAAATGCAAGTAGCAAAAACTTTCCGTATTATGGGTAATATGAACTTTTTTCTCGAATGTAGATTTCTTTTTTGAGTGCCAAGTACGCTGCGATCCTTATCTGGAGTGCATTCGGACCATTCATTTCGTTCGCTAAAGCCGCAATATTAAACTCGAGTGTCAGGTGCTTGTCTCGATTCTAAGACTCTAGACTTTTCAACGACTCCCCTAAATTATAAGAATGTATTATTGGATTTTTGAAAATTGAAAACACCGTTCAACCTAATTCATGTTATTGATATATTTTATAGTAAAGCATGCAAACGAATATACAGGGCACCTGATGCTTTATCACCGTCGTTTATGCAACACAAATGCGTATTTGAATATTAATAAATAATAAGAATGTATGTAGTAGACACATTATATTATTCTCTTCGGCGCTACAACGTGGACACTGGCGGTGCTCCCGCTTCACAAACTCAAAATCGCTCATTATAAAGTATAAAGAGATCAATGCTGGAGTTTTTCACTCAGATATGATCCGAAATGAAAAAAGTTATTAAATTTTCAAACTCAGTATATACATAGCTCTCCGCGTTAGCAAACTGAAGTCACAATAGGTTGTTCACATTAGTGCTGGAGTGGACAACTCGACTTGGCAAACGTAGTGTGGGACGTTACCGGCTTGTTGAAACAACGATCTGCCTAGGTAAGGTGGCTAGTAGAAACTCGCATAGAGATATAAGATCAGGTTGGCGGTGGACTGCTTTACACCGATAATGAGATTAGTGAATGTATTGTTTAATTACGATTTCTGAAAATAGTAATCACGAATTTAAATCCTTGAGTCAAAGGTTATCATCTAGTATACTTATTAAGCTTACATAATCGTCTAGCCCGCGGGCTTTCAGCCCGCGGGCCCTGAATACGATAAAGCTGTTAAAGCCAATAGGCTACCAGCATTAACATCTTCGAATCACATAATCGTAGTTTTAAATATTGTAATCATTAATAACTTTGAAAATCGCTATAAATAAAACTCACATGTATTTGAATACGAGTCTTTACTTCCATATGTTATTGAGCGATATAATTTTATTTTGTTTAAAGGTATTGAGTTTTATTGAATATTACTTTTACTTAAATGAAATCTTTTAAATATCTAGTTTTTTTTTTTAATTAATAGAATATACATAGAGAGCGCAATTGATTTTCTTACGTAGCTGACGGTCACTAGTTTTGACTCACTAGAACAAATATTTGTATTGTATATATGAGCTTATTTTAATTCTTCTTCTTCATGTGATTTATGTGTCTTTTAATAATATCACAACACGAGGAAAACAAATGAATGTGAAGCTAAAGTGTAAAGTGTAAAGCATTTTTTTAAGAATTAAGAAGATACTTCAGTAATATTGTACACGAATAGAAACATTTTACTTAATGTTTTTTTTTCTGGATTGACTATTTATAACCGATATTCACTCCTGGGTGCATATATATGTATATATATATATATATATATATATATATATATATATATATATACATATATATATATATATATATATATATATATATATATATATATATATATATATATATATATATATATATATATATATTCTTTTAATTATATAACAATAAATTTTGATGTTTTTTAAAACTCATTTTTAGTAGACAAGGCATACTAGTTCTAGACAAGTTCGTAATACATTTGGGCTACATTATATCTAGATTATATATCAAATAATTACAACGAAAATATATTTATGTAGACGTGAGTACCTAATCATAATTCTATTTTGACTTTTGGAAGACGGAAACAAAATAACGAAAACTTTGTAAGTAAATGTTAAGCTTTTATTTTTTACAAGCATTTTAGCCTAGTGTTAATCAAAACTCATACAAATTCGACAACCCAACCCTCGATTCTGGTTTGATCTTTGCCGTTAATGTATCTTTGTAATTAATTTAACAAACGCTTACATTTTTCAGCTACCGTGTTCCTATTGTCTTGTAGAATTTTTCGTATATATTTATATGAACACAAGAGTTCGCCATCTATCAATACTTGTTAGTAATTAGAACTTCTGTAGGGTCGAAACGTTCAACTTTATTGTTTCAATTATGTCCTACAGATGGCGCTAAACCTAATTTAAGGTATTAACTTCACTCCTGCGCTTCGGGTTCTGTGTACGATGATTCACCTTCACCTAATGACAAAGTTCTTCTTTTATTTTATTACCAACATCAATGCAGAAAAATGATGGAAATACATAATGAAATTGCAGATTATAAATAAATAAAATCATTCATTTCGTGGCAATCATGGGCAAAAAAATATGTATATAGTAATAAGGCCGGAGAGGTTTCTGATAATTGTACTCCCAGTAGAAATAAGTTGCTATGTTAATATTTTAAAATTTACTTTGTTTTACACAGCCCATATATGTATATCACACTACTGGGCCCAGGGCCTCCCTATTTCTGGACATGTGAACATTAAGACACAATGCATGTTCAGAGCGAATTGGTGGGATAGAAATTATATCTTTAGGTCATACTTATATTAATCCTGACTCAGAATTCAAATTCATGCCGTCAGGTTGTCTACAATTAATGAAAATAAACCCTTTAAAATACATACTCTTAAATTAAAAACACTAATTAAAAATCTGTAATTAAAAAAAATGTTTCCTTACTGGAAATTCCGATCAAGCTAATATACTATAGTCTAGACTTTTTCTAAAACATATTTTAATGTCTTCCAACCTATTTCTTATTGTTGCGTAACACATATGAAAAATATTTTTTTTAAAAATCGATTAAAACCTCATTATGAAAATCCTGGTCAAGAAAGCCATTACAACTTTTTAAAAATAAATTGACAAGACTTCTGTGAATGCGTGACAAGAACAATTAATAGAAAATAACTGCGCGCAGGACGATGTCTAGAAAAGACTACACGTTGCTGAAATATTTTTCAATTTTGCTAAAACTTTTGATCGTTATATCTACGAAGGGACTTTAAAAGTTTAATACGGAAGAAAATAGCAAAAGATAAGAAATGGAAGTTAAGTGAAGAGAAGTGAAACTAGTGGTCGATTTCATTTTTCCGATCCCCGAATCCCAACTCTTAACATTATTATTTAAAAATATTCACCTTCATCTATTTCGTTACAGTTGGGACCATTTATAGGATAAACAGCTAGTCTTTTGACGTAAAGATGCGCGAAGGGTTGCAAATCATTCAAATTCATTTGATAGAAAGGCGAATCTTCATTGAAAGATCCCAGTTCAACTCTGTCGACCACATCCTCAGGTTTAGTCATCGATGTTGCTGACTGTGAAATAAGTTAGAAGATTAGAGCCATCTAAATATAAAATTATTAGTCAATTGTGCTTACCTACCTATTTGTAGTGACAGATTTAGATTTCCCAATCTGTTAGTGTACTTTACACACAGCCCCCAACTAATTTTATAAGGGACGTCATTGCAAAACATGTAAATGACGTGGAAAAACTTATTTATATACTCGTCCCTACTTTGTATCTCTTACTCTTAATAAATATAAGTTATCATAGATAACTCGTCCGTTCAAATGGTTTATGATAATAATAGAGAAAATTTCATAAGGAGTTTTACGAAAGCCACGCCACAGCGAATGGTTATAAATTGCATCGTAAGGGGCAATCCATAATTAACGTCACGCAAACCTCATTTCGGAGATCCGACAACCGCTGGTGTAAACCGCGTCTTCGCAAACGTAGAGTTGGAACCCGCCCCGGCTGGATGGTGCGACAATATGCGCAGAGCGGCGGCGGAAATTGGATGCTGAAGATCGGGTAAAGTGACTCTTCTTGGAAGCCTATACACAGTAATAAACTGCCAAAGGCTTTTGACCCTGTCTTCGTTATACGTGGAGTTAAAATTTAAAGTTTTAGCACTTTGAATTAACTCCAAAGATCTGCAATCCACTAGTCAAAGTAAGTAAAGAATATTACAGCTTTCTTGATAATGACGATGAACTGTTATATAATACTATTCATCCAAATGTAACACTGTCTCGAAAATAAGTGTATTAAATAGATACGAGTACAGAACTCACGGTACCTCATAGGAAACTCCATTCATAGTTCCAGCATCCCACGGATATAGAGGTATTTTCGATTTCTCCAGCCAACCTTTATCAGTGCAAAGCTCAAACATTGAAACGCCCAAGAACCAGTCTGGCGATGGTTTCATCGCCACCACTATGGAAAACAGATGGTGAATACTCTCAGCCCTGAATAGCGCATTAGATGGCTCCGACATATAGGGATGGATATGTCTTTTCCCTCTTATTAATGTCCTTGTCCCACCAGTCGTTGACATCTAAAAAAGTAAATGTTTTTAATTCTGTTTTTTAATGATTAACACTTCAAAGTTATATCTTCTCACTTTTTGACTTTCATTTTGATTCTGAAACATATGTCTCCATTTTTTCTATCGGTTGATTCACAAGAATCTCAAAGACACACCACTATTAACACTTACCGAATCAATTATTTTTCTTTCCATCATACTTATATCAGCCTCTTCAGCCAACAGTTTCAGCTCTGGACTGGCATTAATACCGCGCTTCCACAACGTGAAGTTATATGCGTGGGACGCGCCAATCATGTGGCTATATCCATTGTCATCCGGTTTGCTGGGATATTTGTGTGGATGTAACAATCTTGACCACTGGCCTTTGAAAGTTACCTAAAATCAAAATTTCGTTTTCGAATATATTTTTGGCTTTATTCGGAAAAAAGATAAAGATTTGACAAAGTGTTATTCGGAAATCCTTAACCATTTTCGCTACGACTACCGTCTATAGACGCGTGACGACCCGTGTGTACAAGCGTCGCCTATAGACGGCATCCGCAAGATGAACTTTGTATAAGAATGTCGCCTATAGACGGCATCCGTCGACGTGACGTCATCATAATTGTCTCATTCTCTGATTTGTTCGCATTTGTTTTTAACAAGTGATATATAAACATGCACTCTTCGGTGCAGTGCTCCGTTCAGTACCGCGGTTCTAGCAGCACGCTAGCCCGTTCAGCGGTGTCTCTCAGACGAAGCTAACTGCCGTAGCAAAAGGGTTAAGAGTCTAACATTTTCCTGTCTCTTACTTTGCCTCTACCATTATGCCATATTCGGGGAAACGTCTGCAACTATTTTGATGGGCCTTTTAGACGAAGATTGAAATGTTTTTATCAAATAGTTTAGTTTTAGACTACTTGGAACTCCTGGAAGGATTATAATCAACTTATACAAAATTCTTTCCTTCCTTAATTTATATAAGAATGTAAGGAATATACCTATAAATACCCCAAATATTCTTTCTTACTTTCGCCTTTAGGGCTGGAGTAGAGACAGCATAAATTAGTGATATGAAAAGTATCAAGTTCGTATTGGACGTTAAGAGACGAAACCTTGATGCGGTATGCGAAATAAAATCGCCATACTTTTATGCAAAAATTGCAAAACAGTTAAACTGACAAACGGTAACGATATCGCAGGTAACGGTTTGTTTTGATATAATAAATTTCACTTGCCGACAATAAATAAAACAACAAAATTATACATCTACCTCATACCACGCTTCGCTTCTTAGATTGCACGTCTCCGACGGTTCATATGGTAGACTGTCAACTGGTTTTCTTGTATCTTTCTCAAGCAAGATAGTTAAGTTGGGATTACTATACCACACTTCATCGTTTTCAGCAACAGTTGCGCGAATCCTAACTTTTTGCTTTGCATTATCTTTTGGTGAAATCCAGTGAATCTATTGAGAAATGTTGTATTACTTAATTTGATGTTTCGATGAATTCAACAAAATGAAACACAATACACAGTCAGTTTACTGACTGATAATAAAAGTTGAAGATTGATAAGTAGAAATTTTGTCAAATGCATGGTTTTGCTAAAAAAGAATAAACGAATGACATAGATTTAGTGTGGGATGTTTACCTCAACTTTGGTTGAGGAAAATCCTGAGATTTCAATCCGTGGAACTTGATTACATTTTCTATTTCTGTATGATCAATATTAGGCTTCATATGAGCATAAGATGTATAACAGTCTACCTCAACAGATTCCTTGATAGAATTGTCTGTACTTTCCACGCTGTTGTAGCATCTCTCGCTGTACCTCGACTTTCTACTGTCCAATGTCTTGAGACTTCCGACGTCAGCCGAACGATGTTTAAACTCTAAAAGGCTGTTGTCTACATCAGGATCTTCCACTGTTACCATAAACCATTTGAACGGACGAGTTTTGTTTGTTGTTTCAATCATTACTAAAAAAGGATTTTTTAAAAATTATTCGCATTGATGATATGTTAAAAAAAATATGATACGAAGCCAAAGTTAATTTATGCCATAATCAAAACATCACATATAAAGATGACTGCGTGAAAGAGAGAGAGACGCTCTTCGACGAAACTAGCCGATTATCTCTTTCCACAGGCTGATGTACAAAATTTACTGCCGGGGACTATGTATGTACCTACATATTTATGTCGAGTATGACATATAGATAACATTGTTACTAATATCCAAGTAATAAAACTAAAAATTTCTAATTTCTAATCTTACAAATGTAAGTCTGATCTGGTAAATAGATGTTTTCATTCGCATTATCTTTATATACAATTGACAACTTGTACACGTTTCTTTCGTCAGCTGCAGGTTTTTTCGCTTGCGGTGGAGTCTGATCACACTTTCCCGATTGACTTTCAACGGGGGATGATAAAGCCAGCAATAGGCTCAGATTAAATATACTGAAAAGAAATAAATTTTGATGAGAATATTTTTTAACTTCAAAAATATAAATAAATCGATGGAATAGTAATAAAAATTCAAATAATTAATTTATAATAAATGGTTTATTTCATAGTTATAGCGCACGTGTCATTAAATATATGTCTATAAATTAAAAGGACACACATCCAAAAAATGAGTAAATAATAGGCCATACGAATATTTATCTTTTCAGTCAACTTTGCCATTTTGATTGTCAAAAATATTTAAAATAAAAAATATATAAAATAAACAAAACAAAATTGAGAAGACGGTGATGGTTCAAAGAAATAGATTTATGTGTGTATGTGTACATAAACCTTATTCTTCTTATTTTCAACAGGCGGTCAAATAGTTCTTATAATTATCACTCGCACTAACTTCTTTTTGTTACACTAATGTTTATGTAATGTAATGTTACATTAACGTTTTTTTATTGAACTTTCATCTGCGATTAATTATGACTTTTATCATCGGTTGGTAAACCGAGAAAAACGTAAATATATGTTCTTGAGATTACATGTTAATATATATCAATTTGTATAGAATTAGCAAGTGTCACAAATCATTATATGGCTATAGATTTATTATGGTTTCCATTCACTATCAAGCACACAGTGGAAAAATACAAGTACCTTCACCGGAACCCAAAAAGGAAAAAAAAGATTCGAATTGGATTTTGAATTCAGAATCAACACAAATACACGGAGTTTATTATATATTTATACTAGTCATGAGCCTAACGCCTGCCATATTCAGGTAAAACTAAAACTTATGTGACAATATGTAACGTACATTAACCACGATGTTTTTGTTGACATTTTTGTTTTATGCGCCACTGCGAACGATAAGTACGATTCTCTTTTAAAACAAAACACACAATATATACACTTTCAAACGAAATAATTACAATACATAATTACTTTCATAATTACTAATTTTGTTAACAAACTAGAGTTTGAGGCGCTAAATGAACGCGGTTTCTGATCTGTGCCACTCAAAATAAACTGACGCCACAATCGCCTGGCCCGTCGCCAAGATAGAGCTCCATATTGTGGTTCTGAGTTTATGGAATTAGATATTTTTGGAGTTTTGTAAAAAATTAAAGAATTTTATATAGACCTTTTTTTATGGAACTGATAGGCAAACGAGCAAGCGGGTCGTTTTCTGCAATTGTAAATTACAAATGGTACTTCAATTACGTTGTTTAGCTTTGGGCAAGGATGTGATTAATGGTGAAGATGAGGGAAGTAATGGGAGGAGAGAAGAAAATAAAGGAAGGGGATAAAGATTGGGCCTCCAGCTCCCTGCACTCTCCGTACAAAACACGGTACTAACACAATAAAGTACAAACCAGCCCATTGTTGCTATCATGGTCCTACCACTTTTAAATAAGCATGACATTACAGCATTATATTTTTACAACAAATTCTATTTTGTAGAGTGACGATCTACGCAGGACGAATAGGAGAAATTATAGGGATGGCTGGCTGTGAAGGGCTAGGTAGCGCGTTTTAAGGGAGGCCTGTACTTGATGAAATTATTGATATTATATCCAACAAACTCGCTATAGAGTATAATAATATTACATTTATACGCCTTAAATAATTGAATAGCAATGACTAAGCGTTACTCATCACTTTATTTTTAACCGAAGGGAATAATTCATTCATAGTGATTAATTCATATTTTTAAAGCAAAAAATTCAACTTTTATATACAAAATTATCTTGAAACATTGTATAATTATAAAAACTTTAGAATTTTTAGGTAATAACTACTTTGTATTTTTTTCGAACTCGTTTTGATTTCGTTAAAGGTATAAATAAAGGCTTTAATATTTAGTGTCAGATTAGTGTAATTACAGGATATTTTTATATAATGTACATTATATAAAAATATGTTGATTATGACTATACTTTTCTACAGTACAGTATATTCGATATAAGTACGTTACTGTTATAGGTATAATTTTATTCGCCCGATTTTTGTCTGAAAATGATCCGTATCTATCACATCGAAGATCTTACATGACAATAGTTATATTCTTTGCGGCAATAAAGCCTGAAAGCAGGATTCTTTTTCGAATTAAGCGTCAAACATCTTTCCCCTTTAAGCCAAGCCTTGTACCGGAATCAATATGAAGGTCCAGTGTAGCAATATTCTAGAAAGTAAGTCCAAGAAAGGCCTTTAAATTTGAGTGTGCTTTGTAGAGTGAGACAGAATTTACACAGGCCCATTGCCTACAACTTCATACATTCAACTTGTTCGTGACTGAATACAACGTCGGATAGTTGAAATCGTTGATAACAATCTTTGAAAAAAAAGACTCTTTTTCTTCTCTTTTAATGTGTATTAAATTAGACAAACGAGCTTTAAGGACATAACTCAAAGATATTTTTTTTGTGAATTTCATTTTAACAATTAATATTTGTAAACATTAGAGCCATCTAGCGACGAGTTAGCTGGTAGTATCAACGCGTTGTCGTTATATCGAAGTAATAACTTCGATCTCTCGCTGGATGGCACTAGTGTCGACGACACCGTTGTTATAATACGGTGTTGTCTACCCGCTTTTTTGCATTTACGAGTATATTCATTCAATCTGTTCTCAAAAGACAATCCAAATAAACACAGCACAATATACTTCATTGTAATAATACATATTTATTCCTGTCCTAGTGCTTTCTATAGGGACCCTCAATTCTGTAATTATCCAGGTAGCTAGAGACGGTGTCCTACAAATTTCCGTGTCGCAACCTTCGTTAGATCAATTCTATAACAATCGGACCTTTACCCCTAAGATTATATTAGTATTTTGACAATCTAAATTTTGGTAGTTTTAATAGCTTTACTCGGCTTCTTTTAAAAAAATCCTCCGTTGCTGGGAAAATCCTATGTTCAACAGTGGACTTTTGTTGGCTGTTGTATGTTACATAGAATAAATTACATAAAAATATCGCATAATGTGAATATTATTAGCTAGTAATAAACTGCCACTCTTTTATCTCCTAAGTTTAATACTAAAGTCGTTTGAAAGTTTGTTTTCAACGACATAAATTATTTATGTCGTACGCTTTGTGGTGATATGTATTAAATTAGATATTACTATAAAAATAGAGTTTACAAACCAACTGACATATTGATTTAATTTTTTCTTAAATTTTAACAACATTATAACAACATAATACAACGAAGTTACGTTTATCCATTTTTCTTTTACCTACACTATTGCTTTTTAGAAAAGCTTTAAAAAAATTAAGAAGATTAATCGAGTCAGGCATTATTTTGCGGAAATTCATTACTATGCGGAGTGTTAGAATCCCTAATGCCCCCTCGCCTACAGAGTCAATGGTTGCGGGTTCGATCCCCGCATCGGAATAAATGTATGTATGGGCTACAGATATTTATTCCGAGTCTAGTAAACGCACCAAACCGCATAAGACAAGCGTGGTGGGTTAATGTCTATTCCTACAGAATATGGGGAGAAAATCCTACGAAAAGTAGTCAGTAGAATTGGGCTGAACGTACACGTGCTGCATGTTAAACAAATTTTGTCTATGTGTTTAAGGCCAAGACAGTGTATTACGGAATAATACGAATATGAAGCATGGAGAGTGCTTAATATAATACTAACACTGTGGTAAAATAAGATAAATGTTCTTAAAAATATATTAAGTTACTTAATTAATTTTTTTTCTCTTCTTTAAAAATCCTTATTTATATATATATATTTTTATAAACAACATGTTTACGTTAACATTCTTATAGTGCTAGTGTATGGATTAGTAATTAGTGGAAACTTTATTGATTTCAGTTATTGTTATTAGAAATAATATAATGTAATATAAAATTGTATGTTTCCCAAATAAAAATAAAATAAAAATTATATATAATTGATGGTAAGCTGGACGCACATAACATCTACATTATTAAGGGCACTGCAGACGACACTGTTTAAAATTAATATTGTCTACCTTAAGGTAAGGATAAAAATAAGGGGAAGAGAAGAAGGAAATAAATAAAAAAATAAAGAAAAGGATTTGAGTCTCCGATCCCTACAGTCATTAAATTAGTAAGACTTTAATTTATTCCGAACTGTATTGAATGTAAATTACCAGGCGAGAATCATGATGTTAAAATATCCCACCCGGTGACACTGCAGTAAGTATTTCCCCGAGGCACATTAGCACGCCGTGTATATGTGGCCATTCAATTCCGGTGTTACATTACCTGCGCTTCTATTACCGCAACCAGGAGAACATGTTTATATACATTTGCTTTGATACAGTGCGGAGGTGCATAATATACGTATTAAGTGCCATTTGCTATTCTGCCAAATGTATGCTATTCCTGTAACCTTTTGTACATTTATAACCACGTATTGTGTTTATGTATTATATTTCATTCCAACAAAGGACGTTATAACTCCAAAAGTTATATTATAGTTTTGGCCTCATTTGATTTTGAAAGTAAGTTAAAAAAAAAATACAAGTAGGTAGGCAATCAACGGCGCCAAAAGATGTGTTTTTGGAACATTTCAAAGTTGTATCACTTCGCAAATACCGCTGAAGGTAGCTGTAATAGTTGGCACACTTGACATTACTAAGAGTTTTTACAATATGTACCCGTAGGCAAATCAGCAAACACTATTATTTTCAATATATGCTCTTAACACGTTTTCCACAATTTTCACGTTATAACTTAGAGTAATATACTCTAAGTTATTTTCTAGAATTGAAACATCTTATGATTTTAGAAATGACATTGAATACAGAGAGTGCGTTATTTAAATATTTTATACAGGAGCTGGCGAATGTTATTCCCCCGGAGTGCTGGTATGCAGATGATTCAGTACGCTTCTATGACTGCAAACATAGGAATACGTTTACATGCATTTGCATTGATTTTGTTCTAAGGTACATATGACCATTTGGTTATATTTTGCTGTTCCTACATAGCTGGCTCTTTGATAGCCAACCACAGGCGCAGAATCCATTTGATTTGCATAGAACAGCTGATATTCACATACACACACATGATGTGAATATCAGCTGACGCTCTGTTTTTATTTAAATATAAATGTTAAATTTAATTTGTTGAACTAATTTGCTAATTAATTTACCATTTTAGGATTTAGTGGTCGTCGGTTTTGCAGTGAATATGGATGTATATTATTTGTAGGTATTTTATTCTGAGTCTGATCCTACAAATCCGATTTGGATACGCATAATGGGTTAATGTCCATTGCGCCAGAAATCTTACTTACTACGTACTTTACTTGTTTTTATTTGAATTTCCTGATTGCATTTATTTTGATATTAAAGCACTATTCCTGATTATGAAAATATATGTATATCCATATACTTCTTTGTTTAATTTATAATTTAATCAGATATACGTACATAACTTTAAAAACAATATTCTAGGAGATTGATATTTGATTTATGTCATAGATCTTACTCTCAACAAACTGTCAGAGAGTTCTTTAAAAATGACCATGCAGTCAACGTGTTAGTTTATTTTGACATTCTGCCTAAAATGGTTTGAATTTCAGCGTCAGCTCGACAAATATATAAATTACAATCAAAAGAGGACCCTATTTAAACACATCGATGAAGATGGCATGGAGTAATCCCATAGGCCATATAGCATGCTGTGCTGTCGTTTACGGATGATTTAATTCACCTGGTATATATCCCGCGCTTGAATTACCCTTTCATAGGTTAATGTTCTTATGCAGTTTATTTCAAGTAATGTAGGTATATTATTCACATTATATGTAAATATTTGTAATCTTTTTCTGTCATATATGCTGTATAAAACGTTTATTAATCCATGGTAATACCAATCACCTGATTGAATGGCGAAGTAGCAGTACCGCTCAGAACCGTGTTACCGCGTTTCGTACAGTGAGTGTAGAGATCCTGAGGCTCTATTTCTTTCCCCTTCTTTTGTTTCTTTCTCTTCTACCCATCTTACCGTCAGGTGATCCGCTTGCTCGTTTGTCTATTACTTCATTAAGAGTTCATTTTAACTGCTTCTTTCATGATGAATGAATGAAACAGTATTTCTATATTTATACCGTTGTATTATCACGTTATTAACAAGAAACTGTTGACATGTTGAAGATGTTGTTAGAAACTGTTTATCTATGTGGTGGACAAGAAACTGTTTATCTAGAGTTGCGTTAACAGTTTAACGATACGGATTACCTTCTACTAGACTATTGATAACACAATCACTTTTATTAAACTAAAAGAAGAAGAAGAAGAACGGTTAAAAAGAATTCTCATAATGTCTTATAATTAGGAGGGGCCTTGGTGAAGAAATGGACATTACCCTCCACGATTCTGAGTCTGAGTGTCCAAGGCGGGACACTCAGGACACTCAGACTCGGAATAAATGTCTGTAGGCCATACAAATATTTATTCCGGTGCGGGTATTGAAATTCGCCATGAATAGTAACTATCACAGTTGGTGGATTGACTATGATACATTTTAATAAAATTACGATTACATCAAAGCAAACCTATCCACTTGTGTGTACGCCTACTTTATTTTTAAAAAGTATACTCCACCTGCAGTCGGATTTAAAACGCATGCCAGCATTCTATTTCAAAAGCACCGCATTCAGAATTCAACGCGGCCAGTGCTTAACCCCGTGAGAACGTGAAAACTTGAATGTGCTCGAAATGTGACAGTTGTCGGTGTATTATTTTCATAAAAATCAGGTGTTTTCATATCTGTTACTAAAATATTAACTTAGGAACTACAAAAAATTCCAAAACTATTAAGGCTGAGAATAAATTCATGTGTAATTAGAAATTACACTTGAATTTATATTATTTTACTTACACTAAAATAAGGTTTAAATCAAGTAATTTTAAAAAATACATTTCACATAATATAACAAGTAATATAAAAATAAACTAAAGTCGATTTGTACTTTTATATCCTGATAAATATCTCATGTAAGATATTTTTTTTTTCTCTTATATAAAACTAAAATAAATTAATTAATAAATATTTAAAAAATCTGTATTAACATCAAGTGTCATCCACGTTTAAACAAATGTATTTGAACTTGAATGGGTGAATAAAAAAACATTGCATTAACAATTGAAAAATTGAACAAGATATAAATAAGTACATATAGGGAGAGTGTGCACTAATAGTCACAATTGAAAAAAATACATTTGTTAAGAAACACTGCACTGCCCATCTGCTAGCTTTTGCTTCTCAATCTTGCTTCAATAATCACCTTATGCAATGCCCGGGAATCACATAAAAATATGATTTTGAATATGATGTTATGTAAAACGATAATATAGGACAATTTCTTATGTGGGTTACATTAGTTTTACATATACTTTTTTAAACACTTCTTTTCTAATATTTATTTCGATTTATCAAATAAATAAAAATTTTAATATCACAAACCATACATGGTTTGGAGGGGTAAGTTACTTTCTACATTTTTTTTAAACTGGCAAACGAATCTCTTTTTTCTTTTTAAATTGTTCTCATGGTAGTGACTTTTTTTATAGCCATTAACTCCCATTGCTGGGCATGAGCCTCCCCATTTCTGGCGGAATTAACGTCTACGCCATTCCGCCAGAAATGGGGAGTCATCTACGTTGCCTGTCCAAGGCATAGAACTTAGATTCAGAAAAAAATACTTGTAGCCAATTAGATCGTCGTAAGTCGTGACTTACTTGATAATGAAAATTAAACCTAGTCCAAATAATTACATTTTACGCTCATAATAAAGCTCATAAAAAACTGTTCCTACTCGTTAATTTCAGCAGGCAATGTAACAAAGTTCTATTTACACGTAAATATTTTACTGCGTCTGAAACTGACTTTAAAACGACTTTATTTTGTAGCGTGGGATAAAACCGTATCAGTTTATTACTCGTTAATAATGTATATGTGAGAAGTATGCAAAATTTATTAGCTAATTCATTACGCAATATCCTTATATTGTCTTGAAGGTTGTTAAGCTCATATGGTTGCTTCTTTTATAGCATAAAAATATACAAGAGTTCAACCAGACTATAATCAAAAGATTTTTGTTTATATCTTTGCTCTAATAATTTGAGATGCACGTCATACTTCATCTATGACTCGAATCCTTTGTCGAAGAAGGAATTCTGTTCTCATGTCTGGGCCAGAACCCTCAATTCCAGCTTCTACCTCTAGATCAAGATTTTTAAACCGATACGAACGAACGTTCATGGACGGCGTTGATCGCTTTCAATCAGTCAACATGATTTTTCATTTGCTTTCAGTTCTCATAACAAAGTAATGTGACCCCTGGGTTTTTAGCGTCTGTGATTATTGAATTTGGTCATTCGTATTTCATCTTTACTTCAAGATTAGCTCGCAGCCCCTTTTGTAATTTGTGTGCAAACTATGCTAGATATATGTATACACAATTACCTTAAGTATGTGAGTAAATAAAAAACCGTGGTTCTTTTTTTATAGATGATTTAACCCTTATTTTTTCTTGTTAATTATAAATTTACATTCTATACATGAGATAACTAAAAGGAATCGTTTTTCAATTATAGGACCGCCTATGATACAAAGTTATTTTTGGTATGTTTATTGTTATTATTTCTACTAATCGCCTTTGTAATAATATACAGAAATAAATATTTATTACTTAAATATTTATTATTTATTATTGACTGTCCATATATTTATTAAAGGGTAATTATTTTGTCATCAGTTTTCATATATACAAAATACACTGTTAGGAGTCAAAACTTAAAAACCTGCAACTGTTGTTTATGAATTAAATAAGAAACATCAATACAACTTTTTGTTACGCTGAAAAATCGCTTTAAAACAAACGTTTTATAACCAAGCTCGCCTAAATATTTTAAAGTCGCTCGAAAGTGACTTAAACGACTTCAGCTTGTAGCTCGTTATATAAATGTATGACAGTTTATCACTCGTTAGTATCGTAAGGGATAGAACTTATCATACTATGTTTCATATATGTATGTAGAATACATTAGACAGTAGCAATATCTTATTTAGTAAGGCTCGGCTTGACGAAATAGTATATTATATTATTTTATAGTCACAACTTAAAGACAACATTAGAAATTAGCATGCTATATCTATTTCATATTCTAATTAATAATTGTAGACAAAGAAACTAAGATATGATATCTTTTTAAAAAAATAGGGTCGCGATTTCCACGATCGTTAATACATTTGTTCACCTATTCTTAAATTTCTTATGTCCTCTAGAGAGATGCAACACGCCGTGGGTGCCGGTCGATTAAGAAATAAAGTTAGCTTTTTGTAACAAAAATTGTACAATGATTTACTAAACAATGCTAAAAAGCATTTAGCAATTAGAAGTGACTACAGCTTCCTTATTAAGATGATTGTCTTAAAGTGTTACAACTTTGCAAAGGGAGAATATAAAATCCACCTTCAACTATTTATTCACCCTTACTTGACTAAATATGCAAAGCGACTTAACAGGCGAATTTTCTAACCTTACAACCTTCACAAGCAGAAAAGACTTGGGACTGACAGGCGCAGAGGGGAACTGGTGAGATTTCGTTTTAATAGAGAAAATATATTTGAAAGAAAGTACTGCGTTGATTCATTTTAACTTAGGGTAACGCCTAAACTACTCCTCCTGTGTGAGAATTCTACGGAATGAGATAATCAGCATTCATCACCGCTCAGAATCATTTACAAATTATTCAATTACTGAAACTGTAATTTTATTTTATATTCACAATAATAATTTAACTATTTAGTTATGAACTTATCCATATAGCGCAGTGGCAAAATGTTTACTTTCTACGGCAAATGTCGTGGTTTCGATTCCCATATAATAAGTATATCTGTGGAGTCTGGGGGATTTGTTCCTTTCTATTTTGTGTTAAAATGGCACCCACAACATAGTTTAAGGATATGAGTGTAAAGCGTAAAGTTTTGAGAAAATAGTTATAGAGCCAAGCTACCACACAAATTAGTTGTTTCGACCTGAAAAGTAACACATTCCTTACAATAGTGGTTTCTAGCCCCCGGGCCACGAACCGTAGATCAAATAGTAGCGAACCACACAAGACACATTACATTATAGTTTTTAATGTTTAGTACAGGGGTTCCCAAACTTGATTCGCGACGCACTTACGGCCTTAGAATTTTGTTTCGGTGCACTAGTCGAAATAGGGTACACTGATACTAGCGAGACCAGCCAGCCAGACCATTTATTATTTAAATGTTATTATAACAATGCGTTATTAGGTACTGTAGTGATACATTGATAAATGTATCACTACAGTACCTAATAACGATAAATAAGAAAAGATTAGCGTCATATTTTTTCATATTAGTGTCTCTCGTAAAATGAAGTTATCTAAATAATAAAGAAAAAGAAAGACGGCAATTATTTTAACAAGCCTTAATGAATTTTCATGGCTTATTCTAAAATTTTGAAATAATGAGAACTAATAAAAGCTTAATATTGTTCTAAGGACAAAGAAACAGAACAAAGCCCTACCTTGTAAACGAATGCACGACTACGTTTCATGACTATTTTATGTCAATCTGAAACGTTAAACCAAAGTTTAAATTGAAACTGAAATTAAAGTAACGTATTAAGAAATTCTTAAAGAGTTTTCAATCTCGATGTTTAACATTCATTGTTCATTTCAAAGCGACATAAATATGAAATAAATTATACTTAAATAATATAAAGTTGACCTTATTACCTAATAAAACTGAGCCCTTTGCGAAGCTACTGATTTCGAAATGAACAATCGTGAGTTTTATTCAATAAATAACGATAACAACTACTAACTGCCAACTACTTTAAATAAGAAGGATCAGAAAAATATGTATGAGTGCGCAGCTATTCCAATATTTCGAGGTGGGTCAAAAAACGTCCCACCATGCGTTATTACGCATACAAAAGACGAGACATTTTTATACCACCCCAAAGGGTTAAGCAATATGTGGAGGTGCCCCGGCAGAAGCAGTTCTTTAAGAGATCCCGGGTCTCTTCCTTGATGCTGATAGCGGCCGTCGTGGGGTTTTTGTCGGTACACGCGCACACACGGAGTCCGACATAACCCGCCGTCCCCCCTAGAGCGGCAGGGTATCCGTAACGGATTTTCCCACGTAAAAAAATAAAGCAATGTGTAGGCTTGTTTTTTGAAGGTTCCAATTTCGTATTGGTTCGAAAACTCCGCTAGAGGTAGTTGGTTCCACAGGGTAGTGATGCGTGGAAAGAAGCCTCCGAATGAATATTTCCTACAAAAATTGAGGGCGATTTTGACGCGATTTACTCATAGATGGCGCTATAACATAAATTGTTAATTTGTATTAACAATTTTTGTTTTACTTATTGTAGTAGTAGTACTATATCGACACTTATACATGACACCTATTATACCCATTATACTTAATTTCATTACTATGCGCCATATACTGAAAATTTTAAGACGTTTTTTAATAAAAAACTTTAACAGTTACATTTTTAAAGAACTTTTAGGCAGTTCGTTTGAGATCTATTTGAACATTTATCCGACTTTTTCTGTAGTCCATATGAAATCTCAAAATCTTCTAAAACAATGTTTTGTATCTCATATAAAAATAATTTATATCTCAATAAATAAACATTTATAATATTTACATATATGTTCTGAGTTACAAATTTTTATTTTTACAGCGAATATTATTCTAACTTTAGATGGTTTTGCACGCAGTTACGGCACAGAAAAGTAAGAAATATTTATAAAAAAATACGTATCCATTATATTGTAAATATTTATTGCTTTTCGCATTTGTGACTTTCCGCACAGAGCGACAAAATACTATTTTAGCCACTGCATAGAACGATAGAACAGTAAACGATAATTATCGTAGAGTAGTACATAGATTTGCTAATATATTTCCTAAAGTGAGCACTGAAAATAGGAGCCTGCCTTACTCTCTCCCAAAATTCCTTCTCCGGTATTTCTACACGTTTTTCATAGGCACGCATCACATTATCACACATAGGAATCCTGGTTGCTTGTTAGTTTTTGGGTGTTTAGCTTGCTCGTCTCATATAAAAAAGTCGAATGTCCAGTTCAATTTACATTTCAGAAAGGTCGGTAAAGCTTTCCAATAACTATGGCACTGCAGATGTTTATGGATGGCATTGAATGTTTTCCATCTGGTAACACCCATAAAAATATTATGATCTTAAATCTAATGATATAATTTTCCTATCCCCGTTTTTAGCCTAAGTGCGCAAAATTACACTAAGCGCTTTACGAAAACCTTATAACAAACCTTCACAATCAGAAAAAGCTGAGTCTGACAGGCGCGGAGGAGAACCAGTGATATTTCATTTCTACATAAAATAATAATTTGATCAAAGAAAAATATTTATAACAAAACTATTATAGTGTGTATTAAGAATTCTCTATTTTACATTTTTCGGATTGCTGTGTGGTGAAGAACAGTGTTGAAGTGGATGAGAAATTTGATAAGGACTTAAGAATTCCTTATATAATATTTAGTCATAAATAAGTACCCTTAACCAACAAGTTTGTATAAAGGGGGTGATGAGTGTGAGAAAGTGTGCCGGGATTGGAGAAGATGGAGGTGTGTGGTCTCTGCCGATCCATACAGGAAAAAGGCGCAAAAAAATTTTTTTTTAAATAATTTTCGCGGATGTTAATAAAGTCAATTTGAACTTTCTATGTGACGATTCCTGCGAGAACGACGATTTACAAATGGTGTTTTGTACCATGAAAGTCATTGTGCAGAAAATTAAACACGTTTAATTCTACACGTTAAAATAAATGAAAATAAATTAACATATAAAATAATTCCTTCTTTAAAACAAGAGATGTATCAAACTGTAAACACATTACACAATCCTTAAAGTCTATTTACACATACGCAGTTTCAGGAAATGGATGGAAGTGACAGGTGCGGAAAGACGTGACCGCCACATATAAAATCAATACAAATTGGGTTAAATTTAGAGAAAAAATATTTCTTATGAATATCGGAAATATCGAGTATATTTGACACGAAATGACATACATGTAGGTTGTGATTTCGAATAATCCAAAATCCGATTAAAGAAAAAAAATATGTGTAATAAACTTGAATTTATTTTGGCAAAATGTCATTTTGTACAACTATATGTCGTTTCTTATTTCACGTATCGTGGCAAAAGAAACGCACATTTTTCACCTGTTTTAGCAAACGATGCAATATTTGGTGAATATTGTGTATAAAGATGTATTATCCATCGTTTATTCATTTGTTAACCTCCTGATGCAGTCCACTACTGGACATGGGAGGATTAGGAGGCGCTACCTTGTCCGATTTTCAGCTTCACGCATTCAATTTCTGCAAGCCACCCTGCGCAGATAATCTCTCCACCTGTACTGTGTAAGAAGTAGTATCTTAACTGTGTAGTGATGCAACAGGAGTCTGGTTTAATACTCCTTTACTATACCAAGTGGACCTTATTATATATATAACTGATGAATGGCGGGAGAAGAGCGCGGGGTGCGGGAGACGCGGTCGTGCCTGCACGTGTGCAGCAACAAAGCGCGTTCCACGAATGCGGAGAATCAAAGCGCATTCCACGAATACGGCGTAACAAAGCGCATTCCGCAAGTGCGTAGTAACAAAGCTTGTTCCGCGAATTTGTTCTTGAAGTGTATATTCTGTAGTAAGCAGCTACAACTGGATGAAGTTATCCGTTCTCCTACAAACGCAACCAACCCATGCCACTTCAAATCAAATTCTTCATTTTATTCATTTTTATTTATTCCAATTCTTCATTTTATTCATTCCAAATCAAATTCACCAGAGAAATTCCGAGCATAACCTCCTCCATAAGTTTCTGAGTGACTGTAAGCTTGTGAAGCAGACAAACTGAATAGTGCTTATAATGATAACGATGCTTATTACACTCAAAAATAGGTTACAAGTTGAAGTTTGACACATCTTATAAACGATAATACATACATATATTATTTGTCACCTGCCGGAGTATTTTTGGCCTGACTTTTTAATGAGTCTTGCAGCTAAACTGGAAATGCATTTTTCAAAATATTTAAAAAAATACTCCTTAGTATTTTTTATCAATGAAAAAGATCTCACTTTCCATTAAATTATAGAAAAGAAACATTTTGCTTTTTCTCATTGAAGTAGGTTGCTTCAAACCGCATATAACAGAAGCTTAGTAAGCTGTTTGAAGTTAAATTCGTTTTCGTCGACAACTGTATTTGAAACACGTGAAGTTAACTTAAATATATTCGTAATAGCACACTCAGTGAAATCACTCTAACAAAATAAGTGGTGTGTAAACTTCCTTAAAATAAATAAACTTTGAATAATTGAAAAATGTTTTAAATACAATTCATATAATTACAAATGTATTATTAATATTATAATACTAATATTAATAATACATTTAAACGAATTCAGATTCAAAATACGTTTATTATATTTATTAAACAAATAGGTCTTTTAAAAACCTTTTGTATATTCTCAATAATGTAGGTTTTTAAATGTGTTGAATCTCTCTCTCAGTTTGAGAAATAATTTAATATTATAGGGAATGCACAACATAATCCATTTCTAAAAGCAAAATGTTTTTTCGAAATTCGTACAGACAGTATTGTCAGTGAGCTTAAGTCAGCAACACATCGTCAGCTTCTATATAATACGTGCTTTGTAAACACTAAGCTAACGAAATGTGAGATGTAATTTCTGACTGCAGAGTTGAATTTTCAGACGAAACATTTAATATATTTAAAAGACTGGATGGTTTGGAATAATTTATATATTTTTGTTGGTTTTATTTCTGTCTAGCATATTCCCGTATGCTTATATTTTATTTTTTTAGTTTTAACAAGAAGACAAGCAATATTTTAATATAACTAGAATTCTTGTTAACCATTCTAACTAAGCCAATGGAAGATACGAAACTTACAACGTACAAGTCGTAAGTCCGAGCGTAACCAACTGAGTTATAGCTGCTTTTTTATTTACTGTAATGTTATTTTCTTTTATTTTATATTTCTATTATTTTTTTATATTCATTCATATCAAATTTTATTCGAACTTGCAGAATACTAGATAACACTATTTTCACATTAAAATAATAACAATAAACGTTAATTTTTTTTAATATATAACAGTGAAGACGGACAGGTGCAACCAGAATTTCCAAACCGATACTAAATTTTTTTTTTTATGGGATGGAGGGCAAACGATCAAGCGTGTCACCTGATGGAAAGCAATCAGCGCCGCCCATAGATATCCGCAGCGCCATAGGTAGTGCGGAAGCGTTACCGACCTTTAAGGAAAGTGACATTATGGAAGTGGGAAGGGGAAAAGGAGTGGGAGGGGGAAG
Source organism: Baronia brevicornis (assembly GCA_031353405.1). NCBI lineage: Eukaryota > Metazoa > Arthropoda > Insecta > Lepidoptera > Papilionidae > Baronia > Baronia brevicornis. The sequence goes on from JASFAT010000734.1 coordinate 324,251, forward strand.
GGGAGTGGGAGGGGGAGGGTGTGGGGCCTCCGGAACTCAGACCGCTCACCGTACGAAGCGCGGTAGCTAAGCTACCTCTCAGACGCCGGTTTTCTACAATATATTAGAACCTCGAAAAAATAAGTGTACACATATAATATATCAAAGGCCTGGACTGGAGGAACATTACATGAATTACGACTCTTCTTGAAAATATAACATTGAGAAGTTTTAGATAATTTGCAGCAAGTACAAATGTTTACTATCACTCTTATGTCACATTAATGCTGTAAGCTTTTTCGGAGTTTACAGAAAATGTTTACCAATGGGACTACCTACGAGGATGAGACTTTTAGCTTTTCATTTCTCTTGTTGTTTTGCGATAAGAATAATTCAGAACTTAAGATTACACCGTCATATGATTTATTGTATATTTATTCCATGTACGAATCTTGCATTCTTTTAAATTTAAGATACAGTAAATATGGTACAATAATAAACACTTCTTTATTTTCTGGTGGGAGAAAAATGTTTTGGAGACATTTGACACAAAGTAAATTTGAAGTTAAGTAATTTTAATTTGATGCCAATTTATCAATTCTTCTTCTCAGATTGCGTCTCCGACTAGCAGTCAATTCAACACACGAGGCTATGCAGTTCTATGATCATATATATATATATATATATATATATATATATATATATATATATATATATATATATATATATATATATATATATATATATATATATATATATATATATATATATATATATATATATATCATATACATACATACATAAATTATAAAAACAAAACATACGAAATAAGGAGTATAGAAGTCGTCGTCATATTTATATTCATATGTCTTATGTTTTCCTCCACCAATCCGCGACCAAAATTCATCCAGCAATGAGTAGACCTGTACCCAGCCGTGGCACACATACTTTCACTGTGAAAAAAGCCGTCTTGCTAGTTTCAAAACGTCTCGGTAAGTAAATATAGTGAGAAAAACTAAACTGCGATTTCCAATCCGCTCGCTAAGCGTAGGGATTATGGGTTCAGCAATGAATTGTTACGAGTGTATTGATTGAATAATTGGAATTGACTCTTTACGAGTACTCCGAAAAAATAACAGTAGTACGCCAGGTATCAATCAATCAATCGGGGACATCTACACCCTGTAGGGGTGTAGGAGCGAGCCTCGGGGTTGAACCCCACTACTCGGATCTATGCTCGGGAGGCGACCGCCTCCCGGTCTTTGCGCCGCCGTTGCCAGCGGCTTTCTGGCGTTGTGTATCTGGCCAACCCCCTCATCTTCAAACCCGATGAACAAGGTAGGACCAAATAAGTCATCGCCGTGTTAAAGTCAACACCGGACTCCATCACGGCGACGAGCTTATGGAGCAAACTGGTGAGCAAGCTGGCGGCCGCTCCATATTGTGCAATCCGCTCTACTCCATACTGAGCAAGCGGGGTGGGGGCCAGATATAGCGATTGTCATTTAAATTCTTGTTGCCGGGCAGCGCCATCTACAGTCAGTGGAGACCACTTCCCTGTGGTAATATCGTTAAGCGATTGTGGGCTATAAGCTAGTGTTTGTTGTTATCCTTGTCTTTAACATGTTTGTAAATAAGTAATTCATGTTTTCGACATAATAATAAATCCAATAAAATACAAATGCAAAAGATTAAATAAATAATTCAAGTATTCCTGCGCAAAAATAACACAAAATAATACACCTGCTTTGTTTTAAAATAATCAATTGTAAAGCGTCTTCCTGAAAAATAATAATCTTTAAAAATATATTATTATATGATTTTCCTTCCTTATAAATGTGGAACTGAAAATTGTCGTTTTAAAGTTTGTGAAAAGAAAAACAAAAGGAGATTTAGTAACGTGTGTAACCACGCCTTACTCGAATCGCTTAAAGTAAATTCTTTCTTGTCGACAACTGTATTTGAACTAAATAAAACCGAGTTAAATCGGATTCTGCTCCCATCGTGCACACACGGAACCCGCTCAAAATAAAGTTTTGTTTGGCAAAAGATGAGATAAACATTTATGAAAAATATTTCTTATTTTATTGCTTCTTATTTTATTGCACTTAATTCTTGTAAAGAAAACAAAAAAGCAAGTAGTTCCTTCTTTAAAAAACTTTTAAATTTCTCAATGTTACACCTTCGATTGCCCGCAGGCCCAGTATTCGATAAAGCTGTTAAAAGCCAACAGTCTACCAGCATTAACATCTTCAAATCATACTATACACCATCATTCTACAGTTGGACTGTTCGAGGAAAAAAGGTAATTAAATAAAGGTAAACTATGAAGGTAAAATATTGCATGACATTTTTCCGTTATTAAATTTTTTGCAGGATGTAATTTTTAAGGACCTGATCATATTGTTACGTTTCTATCGTACATTATCCGCAGGTGTACCGATCATACCGTTTGCTTTTACGAGTTCTTAAACGCGTGCTTCTGGCTGCCTATTTTCTTTTACTGAACATTTTATTACGTTCTAGCCTTTTCTCTGCGATATCTAAAGTCTCATGGTTTAAATATTTAAATACAGTAATTGTTGTTGTTGAGTATTTCAACAGGCCTCACTCAAATATTATCTACTTTACCATCGATTATGTATTTTAAGATTGTGTATTTATAAGCGATAAATCGCCCTTTGTATACACATAATATTATAATTAATTACTGTATTATAATTATTTCCGGTGTACAATAAAGAATATAACTATTTATTAACGTAATGTGTAATGTAACCACCTGTGTGTAGTCGAAGATGGGGCTAATTGGTGAGCCTCTGGGAAGGCGTATTTCTAGCAGTGGTAAGCTTATGTCGGAAAATAATAAGATGTATTTATTTATTTAAAACTTAATTCAAAACTTTCAAGCTAAGTTTTACAAAAGAGCATACTCAGTTAACATACATAGTCTTTATGTTTTACTGGTTGTTGTACCCGGTGTTGCTCGGTATACTTTTTTTGGGCTACTTTACGGGTGTAAACACAAACCATCTCATATAGGGTAAATACATGCTCAACACAAATCTAAGTTAATCATGATCTTATACTAGTATTGAAAAGAGCCAATATGAATAGTTTAATGGCAACCTTATTGTAACTGACGAGGTGAAAGGAAATGGTAAGCTTTCGGAAACAAGAGCGATAAGTTTAAACACCGTAATGAAATAAAAATTTATATGGTCTATATGAATAAAATATATGCATATAAGGATTCAAAAGTATTATAAGAAGTCTATTTCAGTAAGGGCATTTTATTTCGATTTGCTAAGATTATATTTGATCTATAATTTGTAATTTATATTTTTATTCGAAATAAGAAAATTTTTATACAATAATATAAATATTTATACAAAATTGATATCTTGCATTTATTTAATCTTATTTATTAATAAGATTGACTATGTTTGCTAAAACTAAGATAAATAATAAAATAATTATGAAGCCAATAATGGATTTCTATTTTTTTCTATAATTCTTTTAATTCAAATGAAATAGTATTTGAGAAACACAAAAATATTGTAACATTTTCTAGTACTATAACGAATAACTCACAAATAGCCATAAAATATTCTTTAATAACGCAAATACTTCACCAACACACTTCATACTATTACTACTATACTACACTATATACTACTATTACTATATACTAAATATTATCATTCTGTCTCATGAATAAATGACAAATTTAAACGAATCCATGTACATAAGTAAAACTCTTTTAGATTTAAAATTGTATATTGAAAATATATTAGATTTAGCTTATTATACAAATTATTATATTATATATGTGCGTAAATTAAATAATAATGTGGTGAATGTTTATGCTTATTACTAATTATTATTAATAATAATCTTCTTTATAATATGCTTAAATTATAGAAGATAAACTTAAGTATTACTAAAGTTTCATAGAGCTGGTCGGTTTTCAAAATTTGATAGTGAAAATAAGTTAAAATTTGAAAAAACAGGTAGAGAAATTAGTTAATATATTATTGCCTGACTTAATTCATTACATATGGCCTACCAAACAAACATGAACTTAATATTAAAAAAAATACGTTCAAGTCTACAATAAATGTTAAAATTTTAGGTTTACATTAAATATAAAGAGTTGCACATGTATTGAGAAATATTGATTCTAACTCAGCTAATATATATTATATTACATTTAAATTAATCATTAAAATATTTTCATTTACATTTTATCAATTAAGCAATCATCAGCTAGCAGCAGTCTCCTGGTTAATATACGATTGCCCCAAGAAGCGCCACCTAGGTAGATTTTCGACTTTATGCACCCTTTCTACCAGCTCTTCTAGCAGTTAGTTTCTGTTCCTGCCAACCGCAGATATAAAATATTATATCATTAAAATATTTTAATTAGTAATTTAAACACTTTAGTAACTCAATTTGTATACAAAGCCAAACCATTAAATATAATCTAAATAAATCCAAAACAAACTTAAATCTCTCCACTGTCGAGCTGTCGACTTCAGTTACCTGTAACCGTTGCTGACCCTTGTCAATCAGCAAACCCTGCTATTGAAACACTCGAAGTATCAAAATGAAGTTAGTTCATATTAATTTTTATTTATCAAAGCAATACAACTGATAAAATTATTTAATATTAAAAAAATATTCTTATAACTGTAAACAATATTGTTCCATTGGTTCAACGTGATAGACGGCAGTATCTTGGCTTGTTTATTCAATAATGTCCGAGAGTCATTCAGCCAGTGCTCAGTTTGATGGTGACCTACCGCAAGTAACTATTATTGTATGTATTTAATAAAAAGTGCCTTTTATGCATGTATGCAAGGAGTGTATTTTTTCGCAATAGCACTTCTTAAAACACTATTAAATATGTGTATATTTCTTAAATATTTATATATATATTTTTTTATGGGATAGAAAGGCAAACGAGCAGGCGTGTCACCTGATGGAAAACAATCAACACCGCCCGTAGACTTCCGCAGCGCCTGGGATGGGAGTGGGAATAGTAGGGGGAGGGGTAGATGGAGTGGGAAAAGGGTGTTGGGCCTTCGGAACTTGGCCGCTTACCGTACGAAGCGCTTTAGGTAAGCTACCACTCAGACGCTGGTTTTCTGCGGGAGTGTGGTACTTCCCCGGGCGAGCCGGCCCATTCATGCTACAGACAAATATTATGCAATTCTTGACAAAGTATTTATCTGCAGCGTGACTCTACCACTATTAAATTGTATTGTTTATATATTGGACATAATATTGTTTTTTACTTAAAATTCCTTATTTGTACTTAGAAATCTAATCAAATAGTTGATTTTATTATAAACTTTTTTATATTATAAAATAGACAACAATCTCTTTCTCATTAGATTGTGTAAAATGATTTGATCGACTTCAAGTGGGGTTCCTATTCTGAGAAATGACTTATAAATATATTATAAATGAACACGCCGCATATTTGAAATTTTTTATATTGTATAAAGTACCGTAACGACTCAATGTATAATATAGTAACCCTTCTTATACTTTAGTTCTGGAATTATGAGGAACGGTTATAAAGGAAGTGGACCTGGGAAACATTTTTTAGGAAGTCTTTTGAAGAACATAACAAATATTTCATTGAGGTATAAAAGTGTAATACTTTCCCTTATGGGGTACTTTCGCAGATATGTTAACATTTTTGTACACTAAGATAAAAAACTGAACCCCTTTTCATACTTAAAAAACGGAACCCTGTTCATGCCTTCATATCAGTAATAAAAAATAACGAACCATTGATAGTAAAACTCTGGAGATCAGGTTATGTTATATACGATATGTTATTACAGCATTGTAGTGATATAATCTTAAAATATTCTCACTTGATCCATAACTTTAATACGTAACTCTTTTCAATGTAGAAATTTCCATTTTCTTCTATCCATAGCCAGCACTTTGAACTCTCTATACATCTTCGCCAATTCTTTTAGTTTCTTTCTTCTTTTGTCTTCCTATTTTTCGTCCCCTTTCAATATTTCTCTCTTTGATGTCCAAATGCCCAATCATATTTCAACTTGTTATTTTAACATTCTGACTCATTCAAGACTAGCTATTTGTCAATAAGCCGATGAAATATTATATTGCTTCTATATTAATTCTGTCATCTCTGATGGAGAAAAATATACTGTTTAAAGATATGTGTTTTGTAGAGTGATATAATGTTTAATTTTAAATTTGCTTCAAATTAAATAAAGTTTTAATACAACTCATAGAACATAAATATGAGTCGATAATTTCGTCATCATTGTCATCATACGTTAATCATTATCAATACAAGTGTAACAGTTAAAGGCTGGATATTTACCAGCATAAAAACTAAGGGAGGTTGTTGTGATGCCCTCGCTTGGCGAGCGAATTGGGGATCGTAGATTGGTTTTCATTCTCAGGTAGACGCTACTGTATATTGCCTGCCCGACAATGTTATTTGCTCCCATAAGTACAAACGGCCTTCGTTATTTATATTTAATAAACAATTCAAACTAAATTGCAACATTCAATTGAGACGTTTCGACGCTAAAAAAGAAAAAATCTTTACAATTTTTTAAAAGCGCGTCTTGTTAAGCCCCGGGCTTGTACCTTAGCTAAGTACTCTAAGTGAGGATTGTCGGGATGTTGGAGTGACACTTCACGTTTCTTCACACGTTAAGCTTTGCCTGCACGAATCGCAGTTAACTCTGAATAACTAGTAACGTATGCACTTGAAAAGATTACACGAACTACAACACTGCAGTTTGAAGAGGTTTGTCTGAACACCTTATTACTTTTTACACAAGCTGCAAAATCAAATTGGTTTTGTGTTACGTTTGTTGATTTTCTATCGCAGATTCGTGTCTAGCATTAATCTATTGGCGTGGGAAAGCGGTTTATTTACCACGAGACACGCTAATCACTACAATGAAAAAAATGGATGATTTTTTTTGTTTGAACGATGAATTGATGATCAAATTTAAAAGAAATAAGATGGATCTTATTTCTTTTAAATTTAAGCCCATATTTTATATATAAATATATTGTGTGGGTAACAATAATAAAGGCAATAAACATGAGGCACAGTATCATCTCGTTATCTCGCCTGAAAATAATACCCTGCTTTAAAACGAACAACGCTCTGACAACAATCTAAAAGATTTCATTTTTCATAAAACATTCTAACTAACGAGCTTTAAGGAATCAACGTAGATCCTCCTGATATGGAAGAAACTTTAATGCAAGACTGACCAGTCTTGCATTAAAGTCCATTCTAGAGTCCATGATGAGGATAATTTCCTGCTTAAATTTCAATATCATCAAAGCATATTCAAAAATATTCCCATCATAATACATTGACAATATGAAAGACATACGTCGAGTTTAAAGATGTTTACTGTTACGCAAAAGATACGACTTTCAGAGGTGAATAGATTCATTTCGTTCCTGAGGATATCATTCAATCTCGAGTGTAGCCAAATCTTTGCATGAGTTTGATTTGGTTCTATGGATTCGGTGTCAATAGTGTTGAAATTCTCAATTTGAAACATGTAAAAATGCAACAAATACTACATTTTAAATGTAAGTATAATGTAATGTATAAACGTACTACGTATATTATTTTAGAAAGACTTCCGTGTATAGACAGGGTTATTATTTAGGCTGAAATTATAAGGCTGAAAGAAAAATTCGCTCTCGAAAATAAACAAACAATAATTATTTTACAAAAAATAGTCATCATATACATCGATGCGTATGTAGTTGCACCATGTATATGTGTATGTGCCCTTGTCGTCGTGATTTTGTAAAAACAACTGAAAATAGTTATCTTATATTACTACAACTGTATTGTTAATTTTTAAGCTATACCAAAAACAAAAGTCTCAGTCATATCATAACAGTCCATTACTCATTGACCCCCTTGAAATGAGGAGTGTCGTCGTAATCACTTATTATTATAACTCAGAATGACGCTGATTTTACATTTTCCATTTCATTAGTACTTACTGCCATAATAGCCTTTTACGTTACTCACGGGAACAAATCACGGCATCTGGAAGGAAGCTTAACAATTTTATTATAATAATTTAATCATTATTTACTTTAATAGCAGACCAGACAAAAAATTAAGCACAAATTGACATCTTTTGAACTAGACAGGCGATACTTTTGTTACAAACAGTAGCGTTCTTTGTGTTTTGTAATTAGCGCTTTTGTATCGACTTCCTTCGACGAGAGAGAATTTCTACTATATAGGTGTTGTAGTATATAGGTGTAGTAATAGGTGTAGTAATAGGTGTTTAAACAGTAATTGGGTTTTAATAAGTACATCTCATCTTTCAGCATGTTTTATCTTATTTACCGTGGTGTCGTGTACCATGGCGAGGAATTGTTCGGAATATTTCCTGTCGTTGGATTCCACTACTGTATGACTAACTTGAAGAATAATGTCATCCCTGATGGTAATCTGGATGAATGTGCTTCTCATACGATGCGTTTATACGTCCAATTTCTGTCGGTCGTCGTCGCTCCATCTGGAAGCAAGTCGTACCATACCACGTTTGCTTAGACGTTCTCGTCTCCAACACTCGTCTACTCCAACAGTTGTCGATTTTTCGATAACTCCTAGCCCATTGCTTTCCTATTGGTGAACTATGAGTAAATAACAATAGGTATTATTTTTATTTTTCGTCCAGCTAGCTAAAAAGATAGCGTTATCTTTATATACATCTTCATTTTTGGTACAAAACATGTTTAAATCATACAAAAATAATTAAATTCTATCCTGTAAAAATAATTAAATCCTACCCTATCCTATGTCTAACGCTCAAAAATGTCTATAAACTAAAATACACGCATTTATATTTAAGCACGAAATAGCACGTAACAATGGCCGACAGGACTGACTTTTCTGTTCCATGTTCTATTTATATGCAAGTAAACAAAAAACTCAAACCAAAATCCGATCCATAGTCCTTTTCTTTTTCAATCGAACGAACGTAATTGAACGGTTTTATCGTTCCATTCTTTCGAATCACTTGTATTGGGTTAAAATGTTGATTCACCTCTCATCGTCTGCGACAAATATTGTTTAGTACCTAATTATAAAACACATACGCTACAAAAATAGTCAATAGTGAATTGATTGCATTACAATCTATAAAATTGGTAAGAGTCAGATTTTTTCATTAAAAATGGAATTTTTTCATTTACCATCTTTCTAACTTAAATATTATATTAAGTCACCGACATAGCCTTCTAAGACTCCGAGTCAACAGCTAACGACTGCTTCCATAGAATGAATATATTTTTAAAAATATTTAAAAACATTAACAACCGTCACATTGGGAGCGTGATAGAGTACAAGCCTTGCTTGTAATAGTTTATACACAATCTGTTTCATTAAATATGGCGGAAATTAGCATTAAAAAAATGCGGTATCTGTACTTGATTGGTCTTTATGCGTCAATCAATTCAGTAATTATATATTCAGTTCTAGAATATTCACGGTACCGACCTTGTCAAACCCGTGCCATTTTCATTGCATTTAGTTTATTTCCCCAGACGACTGAGGACGCAAACTCTGTGTGCATGCCACACTGATTGATTGATGGATCTAAATTATTTCACACCACATACGTACTTTTTCAATATATTTAAAAGATTTTGTGCGGTGTGTAGTAAAATATGTTAACGAGATATACATCATCATCATCTACTGCGTCTGATGTTCGAAGATTTACTAGATTATTATAGAAAATTAGAGAAAGTGAAATATAGATTTGTTGTTTCAAGAGACTCCGTGATAAAGCGTTTACTAAGCCTTATGTATTTGAAAATTTATTATAATTATTCAAAAGGAGAAAATGGTTTATTATAGGTAATTTAAACCCAGAACACTAGGATCTGAAGTCACGTACTTTAATAGAATACAATACACTAAACAACAATAGAATAGTAATGTATATATTGTATGGATACAATAATAAGCAACCATTAAAATAAAAATTACCAATTGGCTCAGTGGCACGGCCCTCCGCCCGTGGAGTCAGTGGTCGTGGGTTCGATCCCCGCATCGGAATAAATATATGTATACATTACAAATATTTATTCCGAGTCTTGTAAACTCGCCAATCCACATTGGACAAGCGTGGTGGGTTAAAGTCTGTTCCTCCAGAAATGGCGAGGCCCGTGCTTAGCAGTGGGACATATATGGGCTGTTAAAAAATAAAAATACCCACTGTACGCGAATGAAACCGTAGGTAAATCTAGAATAAAAATAAATATAATTCAAACATACATACATACCTACATAGGTACTATGAAACATTTTTCAAATACTCATAAAAGTTGTCTAACAGCTTACGTCCAGAGTTCTTCCAGATATATTGCATCCGGTTTATTGGAAATCTCAAATGCAGACTGCCTATCCACATTTCACTCATTTGAAGCTAGCAAACTGAGGCAGCATTGAGATCCTTGAATGTGATGCTAGAGCAGAAAAAAAACGTTAAGATTTGAAAATTTAAAGTTTTAATAATAATATATTTAACTTTTCAGTGTAAGCGTTTAATTTTTTCAATTCTCATGTTGTTACATATGTAGTATAGTATTTTAATCTATTTGTAAACAATGTACAATGTTTGTTTTAAATAATTACTATTTTGAAACACAACAAACTAAAGAAAATTAATCAAAGAAGTCATACTGTGAAGTTATCGAAATTAAAAATTGATTTTATATCATTGGTTGGACGTTTAACATATGTCATTTGTCTATAAATCATTACAAATTTGAATGGAAAGGGTTAACATAGTTAATAATGTGTTAAGTATAATTCAAGGTAAAGTTCAAAGTTTACACACCATTATGCGTGAATAATTAATTTAATATTTTAAAAAGTTTTTAATATTTCAAAATAGTTGTCGAACAAACTTTGTTTCTTTTAACGTGAATTCATCTATATATTTTTTTTTATTTTCTTTTATCTATGTATTGTTTTTTAACTGTTCTGTTAACTATTGATTGCCTCAATTTAAGGATAAGATTTAACCAGAATTGTTTTAATAACTATATACGTATGGTATGTGCCATTACTGAGCACGAGTTTTTCCATCTCTAGAACGATCGACTTTAATCCACTAATATAAAAAACGCTTATTCAATATGAATTCGCGGGAAATCCAGACTCTAAATATATACCAGTATTTGTAATATAGTATATATCGAGCAATTTCTAGGTATTTCAAAAACTGGCAGTAAAGGTCAGCTTATTTATGTAACCTTAATCATTATGTGGGTGGGGAGATATTGCTGAATTTGTTATAGTAGTGATATTTTATTTTCAAATGGCACAAAATAACAGAACTAACGGCATTACCGTTAATTCTGTTATTTAGTATGTTTAGTTCTGTTATTTACATGAACCACTTTATAAATGTTATACACAGATTATATGTTAATTAAAATGACTACTACAAATACATACATAGTACTCATTTAATTAAGATTTTGTCTTTCCATCAGGTGACATGCCTGCTCGTTTACCTTTGTATACCATACCTGAAAGACCGGCAACGCTTCCGCGACTCCTGCGGTGTCGCGGTTGTCTATGGGCGGCGTTGATTGCTTTCCATCAGGCGATTATTAATAGAAATTTACCTACAACGTGAATCTAAGACGTATAAATACTTTTGTGAGTTCTTAGATGTCGACAAAGCTGGACAAGCTAAAAAAGCATCATTTATTTATTTGCTAACGATATATTCCGTCGTCATAATTATGTTTACTTTAAAAAAAGAGGCTAACGGAATCGAAATTAGCGAAACATCATTTACATTGTAAAATTTATTTGTGTGTGCCACAAGCAAATACAATTTTATACGTTTGTGATGCAAATTGGGTGCGATCAAATTATGCTTACGAAAATATGGATCCACACATTATTCTGCACGTAGATTATTACAGAGAGCAATTTTTAACACTGAAATTATTAATTATATAATAATAAATGGAATGTAAGGGGGTGCAATAAAAAACATTGGTATATACGTCCACCGAAAAATGATTTTTAAAATTGAAACAATTTAAAATCTCTAATTATCCTTATAGCCTTGCTAGTGTTTTGAATTCAGGGATTTTCAAATTTATACAATAAATAAAACAACCATCGAAAGAGGTCGCCTCTGATAGAATGAATGAATGAACACGAGGAAATTCCATAAGCGAACTGTTGTGTTATTTTAGTATGTAGCAATGTAAGAGCGGAATACGGTTGATTCCTTCTTTATGAACTCGTGGCAAAAGTTATATTTTATGATGGAATGAAACAAAAAGTACTTGAAAAAAAAATTCCACGAATTTACGAGCGTCGTAAAGATAGCGCTATCTTTTTTAGTTCACGTACTCGCTACCCGGTTATAAAATATGATGAAAGTATTCGCACATAAACACCTTACATAAACTCCTTTGGCAACGATATTATGAACATAAAGCATTTTCGATATACCTGCATATCTATTCGTTTCGTTTAAATATCACGTTGCTATTTTATGATTCCTCACCTAAAATTTCCACCACATAAGAATTTTTATTTATTTATAATAAAAATCTTTGTCTGTCATTTAAATAAATTAATTAATTTAGTTTTAACCATATTCATATTCATCATCATAATTTATTATAATACCATTACCGTTACATATATAATAATTACCATTACAGTTTGAACTGGCTTCTTCCCATTTTGCGTGGGGTCTCCATTGTTTGTGGTTTCATTGAAAATGAAAATCCCTACATAATGTTAATTATGTATGTTTTTTTGTTTCATTTCATCATGATAGGGTTTAGAAACATGCTTTTAATTTATCTTGTCTCAGTGCTTATTTAGAAAAGGGTTTTGGAAAGATTTCTGTCTGTTGTTGTCGTGGTTTGTACTTTAATTTTATTTTAGGAAATCTGCTACACTGTTTGTCGGTTGCAGTTACTTCCGTATTTCACATTGCAAATTCCTTCTCTGCGTAAACACTTTAGACACTGGAGCACAAGTTTGCCGACTTGAGATGCTATGTTTGGAACAAACAAGTTACTAACACCAAGCAACAAACGCTGTTGATTTCTTTTCAATAAAAGAGACACATGTTTGTAATGGTATAATTTTATTTTATCCGGAAAAAACAATGTTAAGGTCATGCTCAAAATATCAATATAATAATAAATCCACAATAGATAGAAGGTTGGTACCGCCGTGCGATTCGGTCGCAACTTTCTGTCACGAATGCTACAACTGTGAAACGATTTACCGTCATAATTATCGGGGAAAACCGTAGGTGTTAAACCTACAGTTTTGCCCAACAATTGTAATATTGGGATATTCAAAAGATGCGTCCACTATAGGTCATCAACGCATTTTTAACAGGTCGGCTGTCTGTCTGCAAGTGGTGATTCTTTACTATCAGGTGCTCCGCATGGTGATTTGTCTGCCCAGCTATAAAAAACTTACCTTTAAATCCATATCTAAAGTCATCCATTGGTTGTTGATCCATGTCGACAACCAATGGATGACTTTAAACAGAAAACACCCAAAAATTATGTCGGTTCCAAGAATGAACATTTTATACTAATAACGATGAAAAAACTCAAGTAGTCCGTAATTAAAAATATCGTTTGCCCACGCACAGTGTTAGTCCATCAATAGACCGTCGAAGGCCGTTAATGATAATAAGATTGTATTCCAATGTATAAAAAAAATTCAATTTACATACACATATAATCCACTGTTTGGCATGGCCATGGCACTTTTGTCCAAGTTAATACACACATTGATACAATAGACGGAACTGCAACAAATAAATAATAATTTTAAAAATAACAAACTATTGTCATGTACCTGAACTAAACACAATCGTTTTACCAATGAGAACTATAAGAAATTGAAACAATTTATTTAATTACAAGAGGAAGGCAAAAGGAAGAGGAAGGAAAAGGCGTCACTCAAATTAAAAGGTGAAACTCAACATTCTGGCTCACATTTACTCTTTGAAGCTTTTTAAAAATAATTTCTATTTGGAGAGGTAAACTCGACGGAAGCAGTAGACACAAAGGCGCTAATTACAGCGTAGTAATCGGACAAAAACAGCTTCTCTTCCTTGTAATGAAAGTATCGTGTGTCGCGTTGGACCGTTGTCAATTAAAGTTTCCGCTCGTACTCTTTGTCATCAACTTTTGCAGATAAAATACAATGTTCTAATTATATATGAAACGGCAAATAGGCTAATTGGGTTTGCGCTATTTCCAGACTGAGCACTATCTTTATTGAATTTTTTGAATAAAAAAAATTATGAAGACAGAAGAAGGACCTGTAAATAAGAAATAAATACAGGTCAATTAAGAGGGAATTCAGTAATTTTATTATCATTGCCAGTCTTCATCTATGGTTTCGTATACGTTTCTTGCAAGACCCACAACCTGATCCGATCTTCGGCATGCATGTAGCCGAAGATCGGATTTCCTAGTCTCTGCCAGCCGCCTTGTGCAGATCAGCGTTTCATATAATGGCAAAATAACCTAATATTAAAATTGTATATAGTTCCTGTTCTGTATAGGACCATCACATTTCTATTCGTGGATGTTATATAATGTAATTTTCAAAGCAAATATCCATAAACGTATAGCAGCGCCCAGTCTAGTATCGAATGATTAAATAATAAATATTATTCATTTTTTCTAAGTTTGATAAAGAAAATGAAACTTCAAAGGCATTGTGAAGCCTCCTACAAGTTTTGTAGCTAATAATATTTACTTAGTTACGTAGCGTGAAAAATAAAATGATGCTTTTGATTGGTTAGCAAATTGCGTGTTTATTTGTTGTTTAAGAACCATCTTCTCAACGAGAAAAAGAAAAACAAAAAAACATATCTTTGTATTATCAGTTTCATCTAAAACATAGGCTCAGAATACAAAACAAAATTGCGATAAACCTTAAGTCAAATGTGCAAAATAACCAATAAAATATTTGTATCAGAAATATACATTTACTACGTTACTATCGTAACTATTGACACAATTCAATTTACTTTCAAAAAATTGTATTTGACAGATTCCAAAATATCAAAACATTCAATTTGCGCGGCAAAATTTATTGATTGTCCGCTCTCGGTCAGCCGACAAACAAGGTTTTACCTTTGTTATGCAAATTTGAACAAACTCATAATAGACACCAAAATATTCAGTCACAAATTTGTCTACTCTTTGAGTATCTTTTACACAAAGTATATACTTATAAAAACCTGTGAAAAATGATACTCTTAAATTCTACGACAGTTCATTAATAAAAAAAAAGGTAATGAACTGATTAACAATCTTTATCAATCGGCTACCATATCAAAATCTAATAAAAAAAATTATATTAACTCTTACTTATCTAAAAATTTGCATTCGCAAAACAAAATAAATCAGCATTAAATCTTAATATGTAACAAGAGATCTAATAACCTCAAAACGTACTTAGTGCACTTCATAGCTGTTAGTCGTAAGGTTTTGAACTTCAGTTAGGATCTCCAATCCGTCTGGGGACATGGAGATCACAGATATATCCCTCAATTTTGAGGGAGTTCATTACACCTATACATTATTAATGGAGTCAGGCGTTACTTTGCGGAAATCCATCACTATATGGACAGTCAAAAGTTTTACTTAGCTAAGATCCGCGACAAGCAAAACAATAAAAGAAAATTAATAATGTGTGTTTTTCCGTTGGGTTAACTGGATTTATTTGGAACTTAAACCAAAAACTTACCGAAAATCGGCCATCAATTCTCCACCCACCAACCACTATACACAACACCAAACACACATTATTACTTTTCCATCTTGTAAACGACACGTGTTTCGCCCCAACACGAGGCATCTTCAGGTATAGTAGACTCTACGGAAGACAACCGAAAAGTGACCCGCCATTACAACGGGCGCATTATACAAACAACCCCCACCCACAATTGGCAGGCAAAATGAAGATCACTGATTAGTTTTTAGTACTCAGGTTAGACGTTACTGCCTATCTACTGGTACTTGGCCCCATAGTCGCTTCATATGATACATATGAGAATCACACGGGAAAAGTTTATTGCATACCTTCATATAAATATGTTCACATAAAATTTTCCATTTCCTAAAGTTAATACACTCGGCATAGAGTGATCCGCAAACACGGAGGGAGATACTGCATAGATCCAACGTTTGCAATATACCGCGGAAGGCAATATATTTGAAGTGGCTGGGTAGTGCGCTCTAAGACACGTTTAATAAGCCATTGAATGCATGTATGTATATATCAGTAACGTTATATGTTCTTGAGAAGCATTATCGGCTTTCCAGTAGTATAAAGCATTAAGCTATCTACAATTAAGGCTGCCAGTTATTAATTCAAAGAATTTTAACATTAAGTTTGCGTATACATACTAAAAAATTTGTACCACGAGTAAAAAGTTTTAGTTTCCAAAATGCGCGCTGCAGATTTTTTTTCGACTCAAAAAACGCCATCTAGTAGTATCTGCTCCCGTAATGACCTCATATGATACATTTCTCAGGCACTCGGTATCTTACTTATTTATAAGTTTTTTGTAGAATAGTCACGAGGAAATTGTTATACTTTATAGTAGTAGCGAAATGTATACTCTCAAACAAAACTATTTTTGGACTTCACCATTGCGTAGAAACGAGGTAGGGGTGAAGGGAGCAGTACAACTAATTTCCCTCGTCTTTTCACTTCTTTTTTTTTCCTTATTATACATGGTGTATAGTACGGAAAAAAGCCTATTGTACCTATTGTATTCCACCTATTATAACCCTACGATTCTATAGTAAAACATTATATTGATAATCCCCATTTGTTTATATTTGTTTGATATTAAGAAGGCTTACAAAAAATAAGTTATCAAACATTCAATCTGTTTGCATAATGAAGAAAATCGGAGATTAAACTTTTCCAATACTTAGCAATACAAGTTGAGTACAACACATGTACTCGTAAGATGCGAGGAACAAACTAACTCAGAAAGCCTCCTTACGAGTATTATGTCGAAGTTTGCTTGCGGTGTTTGTCTTGTCTGTTGAAGTTGGAAGACTATTATATCTTCATTATTTTGTATTCTTGCATCTTCTTTTTTTTTCACTATTTAGATACCGTAAATATTTCAGCAAATCGAACAGAAATAAAATGTCTCTCTTTAGGATATTGCCGAGAAACAGATAGTTTTATTTTTTTAAAAAGAAATTCATTCACATTAAAACAGAATTCACAGTTCAGCCAAAAGCTTTTTATAGGTAATTTCTTTTGTAAAACTTAAACTGTCTACAGAAGTTGAAAAGAGCGCTAATTACAAAACATTTACACGAAAAAATACGTTCAGTGCTTTGTAATCAAAATATCTTGTATCCTGTTGGACCGGCGTGAATTTCTGTTTTCGTTTATAGTTCACGCCATGATTTTAGTCAAATTTATAAAGATCAAATCAATTGGCGTAGTGTTTTTTTCTTTAAAATAAAATTATGTAGGCGGCTTTAGTCTAATTACCTAAAATCTAAGATAGTGGGTTCAATTCTACCTATTATTAATTTATTAACATATTTTCTTAATACTGATATCTATCTTATAAGGTTGTAATCTAAATTTGATTTTGTGTTCATCATCAGTTATACAGATTATACGTTGAGTAATGACAGTTTAAGAGAATGAATTTTGTGAGCCAATTAATTATATTTATACTTATATTGATTTCCGTTTTGATTGGTTTAATTTTAATTTAAATACTAGTTATTCACATTGTTTTTACCTTTAAGTTTTTTAAATTTATTTTGTGCTAATAATTTATAGTGGTTAAGTTCATCTTAAATTATGTAAAATGTGTGGTAAACCTGTGGCGGTAGGTGTTTCATGATACAAAAACTAGTCTCTCTTTGGCCTATACGTTTATTGCAAACGATTCATGAAACAATTTCTTCAAGGCATCGCCTCTCGTGGCCTTGCAAACCGATGCGTGAGCGGTACACCCAGCCACAGGCTCAACAGGATAGTGTCGCCGCCCCGGCGCCTCTTTCGTCTCCTGTCCGCGAGAGTCTCAAACCAGGCTGCGTCACTGAACTTACGATCCTCCAGTAAATGTCCGCGCCAACTCGTCCGCATGTCAGCAACCCTCTCCCCACCGCGGTTGTCAATTTAAAGGTTGTCATGTCGTTCTTAATGCACTCTTTAAAACGAAGCAAAGGTCTTCAAACATCCCTCTTTGCATTCGCTATTACGCCCAGGAGAACGCGAAGATGACGTAACGTGGCAAACGAGAGGACCCCATCCTGTGCACACACCCTAGCCAGCGCAGTCGCCTCTGCCTGAGAAGTGCGAACAAGCTAGGTAGCTGTGTGACTTCCAGGATCCTCTTAGTGACTTTATTTCACTATTACGAAAACAAGTGAACAAACAAATATCTGTTACATTTTATTTATATACTGACTTTGCACAAAAAAGAACATTATATTAAAATACTATGATTATGTTCAAAAGAATCTCTTTTTTAATAATATTATATAATCATTATAATCAAAGACGACTAATTACCTCAGTGATGGGACTGCTGCTACGAATTCAGTGGTTACCGGTTCGATCCTCAAATTTTGAGTCTAGTTAGCCCCACCAATCTGCATTGTAGGTTAATGTCCGTCCTTCCAGTATGGGGTAGGTCCGTGCCCAGTAATGGGGCAAATATGTGCAATGGCCAGTATGAGACTGTAAAAAAAAATTATCATCAATGCAGCCGTAACAGTCCAGTGCAGATCATAAGTCTATTTCAAACTTTAGGGATGATGACGTAATCCCGCGCTTATTAGTCGGCTTGAGAATTCCAGATTGATTTTTATTCTGAGGTAAACGCTACTGCTAATTTATGAATATTCGGAAGGCATTCCTCTTATTGTATTCCCCATTTACCGTTCTTATTGTATTCATTATTCTTTGTTTTTTAAAAAATAACTGAAACAGGTAATTGTATGATTACCTGTCTACCTGCAGTTATCGTAGAATAATATTGCATGTTTAACATTACCTAATCATTCATTCATTTGCAGGCCTAGTGAGAAATAATGTAAAATAAGATACTATATTATCTTTATACAGTATTTTTTAAAAGAAATCATATCGAAGATACTAACTAATAAGGATATTTCAGATCACAAGTACATTTCATTCCATTATTCACGTAAGATAGGTACTTCTAAGCAAGCAACGTATCTTTTAAGCCATTGGTATTGTAGTTTTCGACAGCCTCAAATGTCTTCCTCTTGCATAAACTATTGCTTGAGGGAAAAAAATTATTAAAAGTGACGAACCTTGAAGTAAAAAAGTGTATTACGAACAGCGTAAAAGATAAAACTTTTCCAATACTTGGCGTTATAAGTTGGTGAGTACGCTTCGTAAATGCGACGGATAAAACTTCTATCACGTTGAACAGGCAGCCCGATTTAAATACTTCACCTAAAACTTATTAATATGAAGTACTTCACCTACTTACTAATTGATTACATCAAAAATTATTAAATTTATATTAAACATGCACTATTTATATAACATTGCAATGTAATTAATGTTAAAGTGGAAAAATAAATAATGTTCAAAATGAAGCTGGCAGCATAGAACGCCTATATAAAGTTGGCAATTATAAAAATCAATGTCTTTTTTTTTAGTGTTTTATTTTATAATGGCGTGATTCCCACGACCGCGAGAAGTGACTAACGGAGAGCCGTTTCGTTACGATGAATATCAGAGGAAGGATGGATGAAAAGATGAGGAGAAAGCAAGAGTGTGGAGGAAGCAAGGAAGGTGTGTCAGGATCGTAGCGGATGGAGATCTGTGGTCTCTGCCTAGCCCCTTCGGAAAATAGTATGTACGATATGTATATATGTTTTATTTTGTCTTATTATTCAATTGTCTGTTATCAAATAAATTGCACAGTATGGTAATCTATAGTAAAGCAATTTTTATTTATCACGGTATAAAATACATGCAGAAAAAATTAGCAATAAAACTAGAATAAAAACAAAATATTGTTTTAAAATACATGAAGTACACTTTATATAAAATATTATTTTTTTTATATAAAATATAGTGTTATAAAATAATAATATTTATTTTATGTTTTTTAATATTTATTATGTTTATAATCTTTATCTTTACTTATAATACGTTTAACGGAAAAATATATAATTCTAAAATCTAATTACTGGTTTAAATATTCTTTGTGTTAAACTCCTCATACAATTTTAAAAAGTGGCAACTAATTAGCTTCTCATCACTATAGTTACCCTTTTAAATTTTTATTCTAGTTTGGAAGTTCCCAAGCTATGGGCCGCCTCGTTGAGGTAGAAATGATTTAAGTTTTTGCAATTAACTTTTATGTCATATAATTTGCATAGCGAAGAATGATATATTCTCATAGTGCTCTTAATTCTGCGGTCTACAAGACTGTCTACAAGATCGATCAAAATATTTTATTTTAAATATATAATTTAGGCTTAGTGATTTGTGGATCTCCATTGCATCTTGAAGAAAATGCGCCCAAATTTCTTTTTAATCGAATCGAAATATTTCATATTACTAATTACGAATAACACACTGGAGGGACTTAAATATTACGATTAAGTATGTATGTATGTTAGGTATGTGTGATATATATATATATATATATATATATATATATATATATATATATATATATATATATATATATATATATATATATATATATATATATATATATATATAATCAGTTAGTAGGCGTAAAAAATAGTTTGACATTCCAAATGACGCAGTTCTAAAGTATTCGCTTTGAGTTCAAAGTAGTGGATTTAATTCCCGCATCAGAATACATATTTGTATGGCCTCGAAGGATATAAGACAAAGGATATCTTATTTTAAGGCCGTAAAGCCCCATATTTGTCACATGTGGTCAAATTTATGCGACATCCTATCCATGTGACCCAATATGACCCCATGTGATCACACAATTTCGCAATTTTATGTTAAAATTATTAAATTACACCATCGCAAATTTTTAAATATTTTCTTGATGGAATTGGTAAGTTTTTCGTTCGAGTTATGTGACGTCACAAAGTTTATGACTCGTTCCCCCTCCCCCTGGCCCCTCTTCCTGGCCGAGGTCACACTTTGTCACCTTCTCTACTTCTTAAAGTGTAACATAATTTATGGATGACCCATAAGCGTAAAGCTTTTTTTAAACACACGATTGTGCGATCAACCTGTTTATGTAATTAACTTTTGTTGTAAAGAAAAATAAATACAAAGCTATTTGAAATGGAATTAGTAAGACGATTAATAAACGCATAAAAAACAAACGATACAGCTAGCATTTTGTGCAACAAAAATAAAACAAAGAAAAACTTGGCTAACTTCCGACTGCCATAAACATAATATGGGTACGGTATAGTTCTGTTTTTACTTCATGAACATGTTTACCCTGTAGTAAAATTAATGAAAGCACTCGCAAATAAATACCTGACATAAAACTCAGTTGGCAATAATATTCTAGACGTAAAGTGAGTATTTTCCGCTTGCACTCAAAACTTTTATAATGTTTAAAGCTTTATACCTCACCTATTTTATTGTATTCAAATACTTAATGCTTTTTATGATCAGGAATCAATTTAAAAGTTTAGACTCCATCTTTTATATTTTTCCTTTTCCTTCCTAAATAAAAAAAAATATTATATATATTTGCGTGAAATAGCACTGTTGATTCTAGGACCTTCACACCGTTGTCGAAAGAAGTCAGAGCAGGAGGCCTGCTAGTTGTTGATACAATTTCCGTTTGTCAACTATGGACTGAGTAGCTATAGAAAAACTTCCCAACATATCCATTGATATTTATAAACTATAATTAAAACTAATAAAATTTACTGTACCTATGGCAATGGGTCGATCACCTTTGTCGGAGTTCCGACAACCGCTTTTGGGGGAGGCCTATGTCCAGCTGTGAACTGACGTAGCGTATTGATTGTACGTATGTAGTATATATGTATAAAAAAATTAAAAGAATCGATATATGATGTCGCCTATAACGACCAACCACTGTTAGCAACGTAAATGCAAAACTCTAGTTTAGTTTTATTCAAAAAAAAAAATAAAACTCCAGTTTAGTTTTATTCTCTCAAGTTTACTTTATAATAGGTCGTTTTGTGCTTTGTCTGGTTAATACTATATACGGATTAATATCCAATCCAATATGGAAATTGATTATTAACTTTTCAAATATTATAAGGTGATGAGTGTGCATGAATAAATAAAATAATCTTATGTAACAGTTATTAAGAATAATAATCAAAGATTATTAATTAAAAAGGCAAGGCCTAAAATTTAAATATAAAATTTTATACGGGATAAGTATAAGTAAATTTCCCTGTTCCTTACTTTTGAATAGAATGCCTACTGCCTAAAGAAATTCAAAAAGCGTATTTTTTAAATATTAAAGTTTTTAAAGTAACTAATTAATAAATATTAAACGATGGGGTATGAATATTTGTATGGTATATATCGTTTTGAAGCGTATTGGAAATAAAGGTGAAAAAGTAAAGAAAAAGACAACGACGAAGACCTCTCTGAAGACGGAGTCGTGTAACTTTATTGTAAGTTGTTTTCTTTATTTTTGTAACAGGAACCCCCGTAGCAAATGAAAAAAACAGTAAAGTTAAGCTGACTCCTCAGTGCGCGTAATTGCAACTTAACTTAATAAAACGGTAAAAAATAAGCGGGAGCTGCTCGCTTTAATACTTTACCGAGAACTCGTTAAATCGTTTGTGTACACAAGGTATTTATATCAAGAATTGTGATAAATTTCTGTTACTCACTTTGTAGATAGCCATATAATGAAAACGTTTATATTATTATGTATATCATACATATGTACATATAGTCACGCCTGTCTCCCTCTAGGGTTGCACAGAGACCACAGATCTCCATCCGCTACGACCTCGACACACCGTCCTTGCTTCCATCACACTCATCCATCTTTTTATCCATCCTTCCTCTCACATTCGTCGTAGCGAAACGGCTCTTCGTTCGTCGTTTCTCGCTCTCGTGGAAATCAGGACAGGGAAGAGGTCAGCCCCAGCAGAGCCCCGCATGCTGAGGTAAGGCACTATAGTACCCGGGGGAGCCCGACCCTGGAACGGTCGGCTCGCTTGCGACTAAGCTCGCCTCTAGCCACGCATCCTTTAGCACGGCAGACCTTGGATTGGCGAAGACGAAGGGGAAAGAAAAGAAAATATGGATTTAGACAGGATGATAGGGATATGATACCACCGCAACGGAATACGAGGAGTTATTGTGTACTAGCTGTTGTATTTAGCGTAGTACTTGTTGTTGTATTTAGCGTTACCCGGCTTAGTAACATTAATTTTTCAGTGGCGGGTTAATTTTAAATAAGCAATCTTAATAAAAATTTTAAAGCAGAGCAAACAGATGGACTGCTCGGGTCCCCCGATGGTAAGTGAATGACAACCAGTGTCAGCGGTTGCGTGTGTGGATATTGGCGATGATAATATTATGCCTGAAACCTTCACGCAAGCGCCACTCGCGTCGGACTAGTGAGTAATCGGACTAGATGGCGCTTATTAGAGTACAGTCTTTTTCTAGCAGTGGACTATTGCAAGCTGTTGATAATGATGATTATTCACATTATCACCTTAAATACAAATAATCTTATCAAGAAAAAAATCAACAAAAACAGATCACATTTTAGTTTACGTACACAACCTCTTCGATCTCTATAAAAATATGAAAACGTTTCCGGATATACGAAACCGATGGAGTTTATGTTTCGCTCTAAATATTGTAAAAATAAAGAGTATAAGATATGCTATCGTAAATTTTATTTGCTTTGTGCAATGTGCCAAACTTTCATTCGTCTGTTTTATTATTCACCTACAGACACCACGGAAACAACCAGTAAAAATGTACGACATCTCGCTTACAGCATGTTTAGTTAACGTTCTTTGAAAATAACAAAACAAGAGGAAGTTCTATTAATATGTTAATAATGAAACCAGATACCGTCATTCTACCCTTTGTGAGATAACTACATCTTAAATAGTTTAACGTATTATTTAACCACTAATCTCTGTTACCAATCAAAACAACCGTAACAATCCTCGGCTGGACATTGGCCTCTTACAAAGTTCGAGAATGTTGCCATTGTATTAATTATTAAGGCGTACTACTAGTTCTACTATTCTAACTTACTACATCTAAGTATAGTTTAACGTGTTAGTTCACCACTAATCTATACATGTAGGCGAATGAATATGTACGTCTGGGGACTACATAGATATGTTACCAATCAAAACAACCGTAACAATCCACGGCTGGAGATTGGCCTCTTGCAAAGTTCGAGAATATTGCCATTGCACTAATTACTAAGGCCTACTACTAGTAGGCACTTACTACTAAGGACTTTATGTTTTACAATACAATAAGAAACTAGAACCATAAAAGAAATAGCAGGAAAATTCTGGATTAGGATAACCAGGGATAGGGGTCAATGGAAAATGGTGGAAGAGGCCTTTTTCATTAGACAAACAGATAACAAGGATGTTGATGTATAACATTATTGAGTATATTATGTATTTTTTTCTGAAGGCTTATATTATTATTATTAAGGAACTAGAACTTGTTGCTTTACATGTCTAAGATACGGTCTGATACGGCCTCTCGCGGTCAATCACAAAGAAGGGGTGAAGACGCCCAAACCCGCGACTGCTGTGTACACGGTACTACATGGTATATGGAACACATGGGATATTGTTGATATGACGAACATATTCTGTTAAAATAAAAATGAATAAAGAATTTTATCCATTTTTATTTTAACAGAATATGTACATTACATTGTAATTTTAAATTAAATCAGATGTATATAGTATAAGGCAAATTAACTTGGTTTAAATTTTTAATATATAATTCATTGTTATAAGCATCACACAATAATAGAAACCCGTTCGTTCAAAAAGTTGAATACTGAGGTTAGTTAATTAACTCATAGTTAGCGCTAAATAAACATCTTTGATCAACCGTGTTGACCTTTTGTCCTTGAACATATAATGGTTACAAGATACGTTCGACGCGTTATTTAAACTTCAGTTTTACATATTTTCGGTTCAGCTATGAAATAACATTTATAACCTTTTGTATTGTTTATTATAATGACCATAAATATCGCTTGGGAAAATATATGTATCTAATTAAAATTTAATTTTAAAAAATATTAATTAAAACAAAAAATGAATATGACATTTTTATGAAAGTTTATTTCCAAACCCTTAAATATTATTTTTATCTAATCATTTGCTTATGAATTAAAATAATGCTAAATAATCATTATTTGCTAATGAGGTAGGTAATTTGTTTTATTTATTATCTAATAAATAAGTCAAATACCTCATTAGCAAATATCCCGATATCGAGAATTCATTGAACGCCTTTGTTCAAAATTTTCTAACAAAACTTTCCATTCCAGTTCTACACCTACTTACCTACACAGAAAATTCTGAATAAAACTTTACTCACAATAATATTATGGAACAAATGGGTTATAATGTCTGTCAATTAGTTACTCAAAACAAACATACTATGCATGTATGTATATGTCTCAAAACAAATATACAATCAAACATACTATACATGTATGTATATGTACATATAAGTAATGTATCATAACTTCACTTGTATACAACCGTCTTTATGTGGGGACTAAAATTAAATCATGTTCGCATAGACTAGTGTACTGTATTAATCCCTTAGTAAGCTTAACATGTGAACAAGTAAGAATTAAAAAAACGATAGAATGAAATGCCTTTCAATTTTACGGATATAAATAACAAAGAAAAATATTATATTTGTAATATTATTAAGAGTTTCTCTTATGTAAGTGTATGAAACCAAAGTTTGGTTGTTCTATTTTATTCTATCTATGCTCGTAAATCCTTCTGGCGTTGTTGTAAAGGTATTAGTGCCAACTCCATAATGATACCCGTCTACTTCCATTTCTGGTTTTCACGATAAATAACTTCTTATTAGTAAAGTCTTCCATATTTAAATAATAAATGTTTCTTTATGCCTCTATTTTAGGTGGTTCCTTAGATTATGTACTAAATTCATTATTTTCAATGACACCACTCAATCCTTTCCCTACATCAATCAGAGTTGGTTTGCAACAGAACCAACGCGGCAACCACTTGGGAAATACACTAAAAGGTATTGCAAACTTATACATTTTGTTGGAGTTGAACAAACCAGGTCAGATGATTTTTTAATTTTTCTGGTAATCCTAAAAATACTTAACGATAATATTTTAGTTAGTAGTCAGTTTTGTAAATTAATTATACATAATTATTATCGTATCAAAATATTGTACCCAGTACGTACTCGGATGTAACATATTATCCAGTAGTCATAGTTACTGTTTACTATGGCGTGCCTGCCGTACTGCTTACGGTGACACCCGGGATCTTTAGGGGGCTTCCTCCAATTAAATTCTTCAAAACGATTTTAATTTATTTTTCTTGTTTCATTATACGTTTATATCATATTCATATTAATTCTTTATTATATATATTTTATTAAAACATTTTCAATTTACATTTCATATATGTGCCGGACGGGTGACATGTCTATATAAAAGACGTCAGATGAACTAATGTTTTGTTTTAATACAAAACAATTTGTGGACAGTCAAAAGTGTTACTAAGCTAAGATCCGCGACAAGCAAAACAATAACAGAAAATTAATAATGTGTGTTTTTTGTGCTGGATGGAGTGGATTTATTTGGAAAAACTTACCGAAAATCGGCCATCAATTCTCCACCCTCTGATTATCCTGACTCTTATTGACCACACACCTGACTCTTAGTATCCCAGAAAACAATTTATTTCAAACTTTAAATAACGAATGAATACAAAAAAAGAAATAATAAAAAAGTTTTATTGCATTAGTGATACATTTATTAATTGTAATATTCCTCTAATACAAACTACAATACATACGTATCAATTTTCCCGTAGGGGTTGGCAGAGGCCACAGATCTCCATCTGCTATGATCTAGCTACAGTTTATATGCTTAATCCACACTCATCACTCATACTCACATGGTGTTTAAATCGTAGTTCCTATAATACAAAGTACACAAACTAGAAGTATCATCCCTTATTATTTGTGATAAATTAAGCTTTTTTTATTTATTCACATTAATTCACGTTAAAAAGTCTTTAATATTTTAGCGCCGAATTGTAATACTTTAATATTTCCTTCCTTTTGGAACTTTTGACAAGAGGCGGCGAAAGCACAATATTCCCCGCCGTCGCAATATACATAAAAATTTCGTATGTTGGACGGTTTATCCCAAGTGATAAATTGCTTCAATTGGGCACAACCCTTGAAAAATAACATCGGTCACTCACGTCAGCGGACACAAACATCGCTTGAGCTTTGTTAAATCTGATTTTTTCTTTCATATACATATATTCATATATTTTTTTTTATATGTTAGACCGAAACCTAACTTATATAAATTATTAAATGAAACAGTACCTTGACTCAGTGGTAGAGTCACCACTGTCGGAATCAATAAACAGGATTTCGATTCCTGCATTACCATAAATATAGTACGACCTAGAGATTCCGAGTAGTAATCCACCTAAGACAAACGTAATTGATTAATGTTTATTCCTTAAGAAATGGGCAGGCCTGTTGCACTCTCCTCATGAGACATATATGGGCTTTACAAATACAATATATCATGGTGCATAGATCGTAGATAAATAATTTAAATCACATAAATATAATCATTATAATCTAATGATCTCATAGCCTCTCATAGGCAATTACATGTTTCCCGAAACTTCTTTCCACGTACTACTACTATGTGGAACCAGCTACCTCGATACGACATTCTTAAAACTTCAAAAAATCTTACAGATTTCTCAAACGCCGGCAATACTTCTGCAAGGCCGATGGTACTGCAGATGTCTATAGATGGCAATGATTGCTTTCCATCAGGTGACACGCCTGCTCGTTTATCTTATCCCATAAAAAAGAAGTAGGTATATTCCATGACAGTTAAACACATTTTCGCCTAAGTCATTCAGTAGCTACAACGCATTTTGACTCCATCTATCGTATTGTTTTGAAGGCGTCTACTGGTTGTCTTTTAAAAGCAAACAAACTAACTATCAAAATAACTATTATAATATAAAAGTGAAATTTTTAGCCTAAATATTTTAATCTATACTACAGTATTAGCGGTCATAAAAGTTCCATAAAAGCGATGTCAACTACAACACATGTCTGAATGAAAATTTTAAAAGTAATGCAATTTTATACTCGACTATCTAAAAGTTTTTACCTTTACAGCAGTGCAATGTTTTTTATAACAACGAATCACATTTATTATTATTTAAAGAATTTTAAACTAAATAAACGACAGTAAAGAAAAGGATTGTTTAAACTTTTGACATTTGATGTTATTTTTTGATGGCAATTAGTTACAACTTTGATAAAACTAAAGTCATGGTCAATGATCATTTGGATCCACAACCGACCGTCGTCAGTGGTAAAACTCTCGAAGTTGTCCAGGAGTATATCTACCTCGGGCAAGTCTTGCAATTGGGTGGAGACAACTTCGAGAAAGAAGCCGATAGAAGGATTCAGTTAGACTGGGCAGCATTTAGGAAACTCCGTCCGGTCTTCTCGTCGCCCATACCTCAGAGCCTGAAGACGAAAGTCTTCGACCAGTGTGTCCTACCCATACTCTCCTACGGCGCCGAAACGTGGACGCTGACAGTCCGTCTGCTTCATAAGCTCAGAGTCGCTCAGAGCGCTATGGAGAGAGCTATGCTCGGAGTTTCTCTGGTAGATATGTTTCGGAATGAACAAATCCGCCAGAGAACTAAAGTCACCGACATAGCCTTTCGAATTAGCAAACTTAAGTGGCAATGGGCTGGTCACATTTGTCGGAGATCCGACGATCGTTGAAGCAGACGAGTGCCGAAGTGGAGACCGCGTCTCGGTAAACGTAGTGTGGGATGCCCCCCGGCTAGATGGTGCGACGATCTGCGCAGGGCGGCTGGCAGAAACTGGATGCGTGTAGCCGAAGATCAGGCTAGGTGGCGCTCCATGAGGGAGGCCTACGTTCAGCAGTGGACTGCCGCAGGCTGCTGATGATGATGATGAATTAGTTACAACTATTATGCCAGTCTCAAGTAATATAAAAAAATATCCAATCTCTTGAAATGTAACAAGTCAGCGTATCACGTTACGTCTTAATAAAATGGTGGCAATTTTATCAAAAACCTTCTATGGACTTTTTCAGTCAACTTAAAAAGTTACGATACAAGCATTTATTTCATATCACTTCACTTATACACCTTGATCGAACTATACTGTATAATATAAGATTATGAAAATGAAATAAAAACACAACGTCACTGATGTAAGTTGGCGGGAAAAGTCCTTGATATTATTTATTTTATTTTACAACATTTAAAAGTAATATTATAATGAGACGTACAAGCTTCCGATGCTAGCACCATTATCGGTGATACAACACTGATGTTACAACTGTACTAAGAAGTATGTTGTCTGTGGTGAGGCCGTGGCCTTGTTATGACAGTTTGTGAACATAATAAAGTTATTTAAAACATATATAAATTGTGATCATTAAAATATTACAACAATAGTACTTGAACTTATTTTATAAAATTGAACTAATAATGATGGATCTATACTAGCATCTACCTGAGAATCTGCGATCTACAATCCGCTCGTCACTAATTTCTTTTAAAGTAAATTTTAAAACTTTTTATAATATTATATTACAAGGGTAATGTAATGTCATATTACTAATTAGATTCCGTGCAATCTGCCTATGACGTAATAAGTACTTCTTCATAAATTTAACATCAAATCATATTTCACACATTGAAGTCTTTACGTTTGTTTTCTACATCAGGATAAGTATTTGTGTGGCTTACAATTTATTTTTGTATTTGTATGTTTGTCCTTGTGATTTGTTTGCAAAGGAACTCGCGATCCAGAGGATTCTAGCATGTACCCAGGACTAGGAGTGTAAAGCGTCATAAATAATTTATTAGTTAGCCCATACTTCTTCTTTATGTGCCATCTCCATACCGGAGGTCTGAGATCGTTTGTCTGTATTTAGCCCTATCTTCAGTCATGCGAATCAATTTTTCCCACCTTAAATCAGTCTTTTATATTTTTATTCCATGAAAATCTTCTACCGCGGCTTCTTCTACCTTCAATTCTGCCCTCAATAATAGTTTTTCATAAACTGTATTTCTCGTTTCTTTTTTATTGCGATATGTGCACAAATTTGTAACAAGGGAAAGTGATTGTGTGTCGATTCAGCTTTGATAAATATTTTAGTCTTTCAATTAAAATTAATGAGTCATAGTTACCGTTTTAGACTTTTGTTCATCCCTTAAATTGAACGGTTTGTATACCCCATAGAAATGTCTTAATAACATCATGCTTTCACATAGACTCTAATATAAAATGTGTATAAATTTCCTCAATACAATTGTTCTCCAAAACATAATTAATCGAAGCTATAGAAGTTCTTTTTCTGTGCCGCTTGCCTTAATAAAACCACAAAAGACTTTATTATTCGAGTCGACTTAAAGCTTTTGTTTAAAACTTTAGGAAGTTTTTGAACGATGTTAATAAGTTATTGTTTATATTAATTACTTTTCCAAGCGTTTATTTTAGTTACAATATTGTGAAGCTTTATTACAAGTTATTTTTGTCAGCTATGAGCTAACTTATAGATCAACTTACTAGGAGTTTACTGCACTTCTTATGGTTAAGAGTAAAATACCTTAACCTTTTGGTTTTCCTCAACAATTACGATAATGGGATATGCAGATGGCTGGCGGTAATCACTTACCAACAGGTAATCCGCATGCTCGTTTGCGTGCTCTGAAATAAAAAACCCAAAGACCCAACTTCTTTTTCCGAGGAAGTCTTTGGGTCGCTTTCGTTCTTTCTTCTTTACGACAACTAAGCAATGCATTTCAGACAATATTTTACACGATTGAAATGGAAATGAATATAGGTAGCTTTGTGTATCTGCTTCTTGTCATAGTCATTGTTTTTCAATTCAAATTTAAATCTTTTTACGAAAAATAAACAATTTGAAAAACATTGACTAATATGTTCTTTATATTATTTATTAAAATTAAATCAATTATGATACTTTGTTTTCGTACCTACTACTACTATATTTATAAATAAATTTTTAAACCTATTGTGTTGATTTCCCCAGGCAGGCTACCTTATCGGTTCTGCTGTCAAACGACACTTGACTGATCGAAGGAAAGGATTAAAACGAAGGTCCGAATTTTTAACCTAAATAACATCAGGGAAAATTATTTTTATATGTATATTAAAGGGTAGTTAGGTGATAGTGGTTTAGAAATATACCATACAATGGGGTTGGTAAATTACGCAAACGATGTTTTGGATAACAAGTGGTCGACAAAGTTTATTGTTAGTTCACTGGTAGACCTCCGTCTCAAAGTCTATTGTAAAGTCTCGTTTATCAAGCGTCTGGTTTGTTCATGATGTTATTGTGCCCCGATACTAAATCTTGCGTAGCCCCAAACAAGTGCATTGTTTCATTCATGCGTGTTCTTAACATGTGGACAAGTGAGACACAATAGGTATGATTCAATGTGGGTAGTTCTCTGCCCATGAGTTCCTGTATGAATATAAAAAGCATGTTTTATTAATGTCTACCATTAAATAGGTATATGATTATGTTAAATGTTTGTATGCGTTATGCCAATTTATGTGATAGTTTTTTTTTTATGGGAAACGAAGACAAACGAGCAAGCGTGTCATCTAATGGAAAGCAACCAACGCCGCCCATAGACTTCCGCAGCGCCATACGCATTCTTAACAAAGTATTCGTCTGCAGCGTGGCTCTACCACTAGAAATAGTGGTAGAGCCACGCTGCAGATGAATACTTTGTCAAGAATTTCATATTATTTGTCTGTAGCATGAATGGACCGGCTCGCCCGGGGAAGTACCACACTCCCGCAGAAAACCGGCGTCTGAGTGGTAGCTTGTCTACCGCGCTTTGTACGGTGAGCGGTCTGAGTTCCGGTGGCCCAACACCCTTTCCTTCCCTCTCCCATTTCGATTCCCACTCCGATTCCCACTCCCCCTCCCACTCCCACTCTCACTTCCATAATTTCACTTTCCTGTAAGGTCGGCAACGCTTCCGCAACGCCTATGGCATTGCGGATATCTATGGGCGGCGTTGGTTGCTTTCCATCAGGTGACATGCCTGCTCGTTTGCCTTCCTATGCTATAAAAAAAACACTCTCCTTATATTATTTTGTTCATATTTTTAATCGTAAATAAAGTACTTTTTTTTTCATCCAAACAACTTCAAATACATTTTTTTAAACTTGTATGACACTTGACGTTAATACAATTTTTTCAAATATTAATTCATTGATTTTCGTTTTGTGTGGGAGAAACAATTTCTCTTATATAAGATATTTAACAGTATATAATATTAGGTATATTTAGGAATAAATATCGCCAGTGGCAAAGCGTGTAGATCGCTGGAACAAAAATATTTTTCAGATTCTTTTAACATTCTGGGTTCTAGTCTGAGTCAAGGAGAGAACAAAATAGAAAATGACCATACGTCATTTTGAATAAATAAGTTAGAGAGATTGAAAGTGTGTATATGAGGGAGAGAGAGAGCGAGAACTTGACGAGAATGTGACGGTAGTTACACCCAATACAGTGAAAATTTTATAATACATAATTTTTTTTATCATTTTTTTGTTAATGTAGTCTTTCTGCTCTTTTTTTCCATATGAACGTTAACTATGCAAAATCCCACACACATCCATCCAGCCCGTGCGCGCAATTTTCTTAAAAAGGGGTATCAAGTTTTTTCTTCACGTATTATAATAATACATTTAAAAGCATTTAATATGCATATAACACAATAGCTTTCTCTCCAAATCAACAAGACGGAAATAAAATATATAAGTAAATATGTATACCAATATATATAAATATAAATAAGTAATAATAAATATACCAAAATATCACTTTTGTATTCACGCTACACCTAAAAGTTACCCAAAACACAAAAGTAACTTCCTTAATTTTAACATTTTGCCATGCGCAGTCTAGCTGCTGTTCGCTACGTTAGTTTCTTAATTAGCAGCAGCAAAATTAAAGTTGACTAAAAGTGTACACACGAGAATTACATGAGGATGCACAGATAACATATATCTAATTTCTGCTAGTTCAACTAGATGGCTCTTTTTGCAAGGACAGCAGTGAGTGTTACAGGCTAGTGACGATGAATAATTTTTGTCAAAAATTTCCCTGCAATGGGACTCTAGGAAGGTAAGTGTATTACAATTTTATTATTTGACACAGTTTAATAAAAAGCAAGCACAGGCTCTTACCATAAGTGGCAAAAGGATAAAAATGGAAACAATAAAGTTAAGCCAGCTATCCGGTGTAATTGCAGTTTAACTGAATGAAACTCTGAAAAGCAAATAGAAGTTTCTGCGTTATATGTTCTGGGTAATATTACATTTTACTGCAAGACACTTTTTGCTGGAACCTTATTTTAATGTATAACGAATTCGTTCATAAATACGTCAAGTATTTAGCAATTTCGGAACACTTCATATTTCTTATGCAACAACGCAAGTACTGATATTTTAATTCTTGATTTAATACCTAAAATAGTTGTTTAACATCACAAATCCAATTGCCATATATGTGTTATATAGTGTTATAAGTCGTGTGAATTCGACTTCCAGTCCAACTTTTTCTGATATTGTCATTTTAAGATATAAAAGATTTCATAAGAGCGCAATTCCCAATGTATGTGCTTTCAGAGTTAATGATGATGATGATGAAATTTTCACATGAGAATTCCAAATTATTCAGGGGTAAAAAGGAATCTTTCAATTTATTCTCACAAAGCTCGCAGCGTGAAAATATTATCAAAAACAATATAGCTATTTTCAACAGGTTATAAATCATGAACTTAAGGGGAACTTATTAAGACTTAAAAGCATAAAACAAAACACACACACACGCACAAATATGAACGTACATATATACCGTATACAGTACATGGTATAACATATAATGAGTGTGTATTTTCAATTGCCTTACTATGTCTGAATCATTTTAATTGTTCAATAATATTATATTCGTTGATATTAAGTTTAAAAATTGTTGAAGTGTAAAATAAATAGCGTAACACCTCATCCATGTTGCTTGAGATGTTTGCAATACAATAGCTGCATAACGCAGAGGCGTCCATTGTTAATTCTTCTTTTGTGTTCTACACCGACATAATCCTTTTCAGCGAGATCAATACAACAACAACAACATGCAATGAATGTAGGCAGCGCGTAAGTAAATTGTCTTCCAACCTTCGCATTCGAGAGGCACTCTTAGAAGAAGATTATACATAAATAGGTAGTAGAAAATTAATAGTTATATCTGTATTAGGTGTAACGCATGGACTTTATCGTTTCGGTCACATGGAGAGGATGGGAATCGAGCGAATCGAATGGTGCAGTCAAAACGGCATACGTGGCACTACCGTCCAGTCGGTTGCCCTATTATCAATGAAGCCACGCAGTGATCGCTGACCTGAGCGAGTTTCGAGTAGACAATTGGCAAAAGGCCACCCAACATGGTGATCAAATGTGTGTTCTCGTATCGAAGACCAAGACGACACACTTTGGCTCGTTGTACCGGCAAAGTAAGTAAATATTCGGTTTAACA
This sequence comes from Baronia brevicornis, assembly GCA_031353405.1. Classification (NCBI taxonomy): domain Eukaryota; kingdom Metazoa; phylum Arthropoda; class Insecta; order Lepidoptera; family Papilionidae; genus Baronia; species Baronia brevicornis. The sequence continues at coordinate 359,182 of JASFAT010000734.1, forward strand.
ACATCTTTATTCCTCGACGGGACTTAAAACGCTGGTAAACTTACTTAAATCTAAACGAGAACTTGCCATTGGTGACTGTCTTATACAGTCTCTTCGTCCATTGTTGGCTTGAAGCTCGTTCAAATCGGAGATCCCCGCATTGCTTCCACGATAATTGGGTCGACAGACCGGACGATGACCGGTACATGTAATGAGGTTCCTGTAGACGGAGGAGAAGCGGCGACAGAAACTTCGCAGGATTATTTTATTTATCACATTTTCCTCTGTTATAATGCAGTTTTTGATTTTTTTTACATTTAAGTTTTTATAATAAGCACATTTGTTATGAAAATGATCATCAACCATATTTGGAAAAATAAATCTAAAATAAATCTAAAATAAATCTAAAAAAATAAATCTAAAATAAATCTAAAATAAATCTAAAATCTAAAGTGGTTCATCAGGGGGTGCTTGTTCCGACGCTTATATACGGTAGTGAAAGTTGGGTTTGGCAGAAGAAGCATGAAAACAGACTGAATGCGGTGGAAATGAGAGCATTAAGAAATATGTGTGGTGTAACCCTGAATGATAGAATAAGAAATAAAGATATAAGAGAGCGATGTGGAGTAAAAGAAGGTGTTGTGACAAAAGTAGAAAAAGGGATGCTTAGATGGTTTGGACATATAGAGAGGATGGATGAAAGACGACTGGCAAAAGAAATTTACCTTGCGAATGTGGATGGAAGGGCCGGAAGAGGAAGACCACGAAAAACATACCTTGACCAGATTGCTGAACTTTTTAAGAAAGGCCAGGTCAAGAGTACCCTCAACCGGCGGGCTTGCATGAGGAGAATAATGAGTGTGGAGGAAGCAAGGGAAGTATGCCGAGATCGTAGCAGATGGAGATCTGTGGTCTCTGCCTACCCTTACGGGAGACGGGCGTGACGATATATATATATATATATATATATATATATATATATATATATATATATATATATATATATATATATATATATAATCTAAAATGGAAAAAACGTTTTTCTTACTTAAATATAAGGATAACAAGTTCAAAAAAACAAAATTTTATTTCTAAATTGTGATTTATAATATATATAATATGTGAGTTGTGATGACTAGGTATTTTCGAAGCAGTCAATAAACTCATTTTTTTCCATCACACACATTTCTCATTAGTAAGTAGCAAAAAGTAAAATAAAATGTGTTGTACTTTTAGAAATAATTTTACGCCTTAGTCATTTTTCTGTGACCGTAAAAGTTTTTACTTGTTGCTGCAAAAAACTTTTCCATGAAACTGATAGTGAAATGATATAACATATCGTAAAACATTCAAATACATGTGTTGCATTGAAATATCATACACATAGGTAGTTTGTAAATGAATCGCAATATATCGTTCAACGCTACCGGTCTATTTGCGCCACTGTACCGTAAATTACGCACGTATGTTAATTATACGGAAAATTGCCACGTATAAATTCACGTATTCCACATGAAACTCCAGAAAGCTATAATTGTGAATTAATAGCGTTTCTTCTCTTTCAGTAATATTATCTATCTGTATATTATTCAGTATTATCTTTCAGTGATATTATATATCTATATCAGTAATATATTTTAATATTTCTGACAATCCGTATGAGGTGACGGGGGCCTAAGGCGTAAGTAACCCTTAGTAACATCATATTTCGTGTTTTTTCCGTAACCGTTAGTGAAATTTTCAAATTGATACGGCTTTGCAACCTTCATTCAATGAATTTCTGAAAGACCTACATCGCATCCTTTATCCACCTGTTTTGTGGATGTTTATGGGCGGCGGTTGATTTCTTATTATATAGCAGTTAAGTTTGCCAATTTGCCTACCTGTATTATAAAAAAGCTAAAGCAGCTTAGAAATAACACGTTTAATGTGGTATATCAAAGTTATGGAGTATATACAAAGTGCAGTATATTAGCTTGCTATTACCGGCCCATTTGCACTATTATACAGTAAACTAGAAGCCGACCGACGTAAATTACACAAATTCTTTTGTATGTATATGGTATTGGTAAAATGAAATAAGTATAAGGTAAGGTAATGCTTTATATTTGTCTTTTTCCTATTTAAGATTTTATTTCGGTTACTAACCACGAAAATGATCTATTCATAAGTGATCTCGATTTAGTTCTTCAGAGCCGATTTAATTCTTCAGTGCCGTTTAATTGAAATAAGATTTTTTCTTTTGTATACACATATTTGTAGATAAGAAAAATATATATAACTAAGATTTTATCGTTATCTCTCTATTGATATATCTATTTATCTAACATTTTAATGTAAACCAAAAATATTTATAATAAAATATTTATAATATGGAAGCGATTGATTTCAGACAATTTTTATACGTTTTTCTTTGTTTTTTGTATGTATTTAAATTAATTTTATAATATTTTTGTTTTTAAATGTTTACTTTGTTCAATTTTCTTTTTAAGAAGTAGAATTTTCGTAACCCTATCTTCGATCTTTACATGGTTTGCTATAGGTAATCTTAATTCACTTTGTGTCGTTTCAATTTGCGTCGTGTTTTTTTGGAACATAACCACGACGCAAAGTGAGGTATTGGTGTATTGTATTACATTATAACATGAAGGTGTATTAAAACTATTGTACCATTGGAACATTGCATGCCAAGTACCTATGTATTATTTTAATTAAAATTAAAACAATGTTTTAGAATAGGAACAAGATCTAATTTAGTTCGTTGGCTTGTTATCTAATCCAGGTACAGATTAACGTACAAACTGCTCCGTAGGAGTTGATTACGGACCGAATGAAATTAAGCCAGTGAAATTAACTGTCAGCACACATATCTAATCTGAAAATGTAGCAGCCGCGTCGCTACGAGCCGGTCTGTATTCCGCGTCTAATTCACATGTGACACTTCCTTAAGGAATTAACAGGAAATGAAATATATTCACGTAAAAATGTGTTAATAAATGCGATATAGCAGGATGTAATCTTATCGCCTCTTTATAATGTACTGGCTTTTGCCCGCGGCTTCTCTCACGTGGAATTTGGTCTGCCACATTAAGTTTCATGACAGATCATTTAAAATAAATACATTTTTTTATTTAATTGTAAAATCATATAAAGACCAAAATTACATAAAATCATTACAATTTGTAGCCTATATGTTATTCCAATGTTCCGAACCAATATTACTGTAAAGCTCCATCCAAATCCGTCCAGTAGTTTTTTCGTGAAAGAGCAACAAACATACATCCATACTCACAAACTTTCGCATTTATAATATTAGTACGAAGTAGGATGTGCTCTTTATGATGTTTCTCTTATTGTATATTATACATATGTACATTACATTGTATAATTTTGATGGAGACGTAATTTGGAGATAGTAATTCTCATTCTTTATAACTACAGTCCTTTGCAAAAAAAAACAGGCGGTTTTGATTTTTCATTTTTTTAAAAAATGACTTTTGAAGTCACTGCAACATTTCATTATAAAGAACTTATTCATACAATACCGAGCATCAAACATTTTATATATATTAGTGGGATATATCTTATATTTTATAACTTACGACCTAATTAATTCAGTGGGAAAACTACCGCTTTTGGCGTGAATAGTGACAAGTTTGATTTCCGAAGCAGGACAGATATATGTACATATATATGTATGGCCTACAATAGGCTAGGTGCCTGCCAATCAGCCTTGGAGAAGCGTGGGGAATAAACAAAGTAAAACTAATAATTTGTTACCGGCCCCTCTAGCATTATGGCCATCAGGGCAACCAAGCAACACTATCGCATAGCAAATTAAGTACATGTAAAGTACGCAGAATGCCGGTAGGGCTGACGGCTGCAATGCATTTCGCCTGAACACATACAATCTATGTTTTCATTAGAAGCACTCTTTATATTTATTATTCTTTGTAACTTTTATAGGATTTTATTCCAGTATACATAATGTCTTTCTCTTGTTCAAGGCGAATGGGCTGAAAAGTCAGCCTGTACACCATTAAAATTGACCCAAAAAAGCTAAAACGCTGCAAATGATACAGATGTTAAAAAATTTTATTGCATAGTCGGATCAGAATAAAATACTTCGTCGAATGGTCTCATAACTCTACGACTGATATAAAATTTACTATAGCATTGAAACTGTGAGTGTATTAAGTTATCAGACATAATTGTTCAGAAATCTTAAAAGTTTTTTGGCTCTGTGAAACTTACCCCAGTTTTCAATTTGCGGTTTACTATGTTCTCTTATTTGCATTAAAGTATATTTATCCCACCGCGTGAGCAATGATTCTGAATGTAGTAAATTTGTCACCCCGCCCATTACGTCTTTCGATGAAACTTAAAATCCCAAGCCCTATAATATCCTAGTTAGCCTTTTCCTCTCAAATTATCCTATATATTCAAAAAGTAGGAAAAAGATTTAGAATTTTCACTGTGTTGCAGATATCTACGGTAATAATAATTACGTGCCATAAGGCTGCTCGTTTGCCTACATCTTCGAAAAAAGGTAAAATTAAATTAGTCTGATGAAACAAAAGTCGTTTCGAAAAAGAAACATTATAACAAGCTTATTAACTTGTCAGAGCTGTGAGACTGTGCGGTTTGTGAGGCGGGCAGTAAAGTTTAATTAAAATATTATTATTTTATTAAGAAAATATTTATCGAGAAAAGCTAAATTATCAACATGGATTTGTACATTTTATACAGAAAATATATAGTTTTTTTGGTATATGAAGGCAAACGAGCTGGCATCTTCCTTGTGGAGAGCAATCATCGCCATACATAGATATTTGCAACACATTGGGCAATGCAGAGACACTGCTGACCTTTGAGATATATTTATGGTTTGTTTTTTTAAAGATTCACATATCGTACCGGTTCAAAACTATCGCAAGCGGTATTTTCGTTGTTCTTCGAGCGTTGTACCTTGCTATAGATAAATCCTAAGATCAAAACATTCAAAAAAAAATACTAAAATCTTTTAAATTAATCGAATCAACGATTATTTATTTCTTTTTTAAACATTATCCAAGATACGTCGGTTGTAATATAAAGAATACTAAGATAATTTCCTCTCGTTTAGAATGATTTATTTGAGTATAGGATTATAGATAATTTTTTTTTATCAAAATAGGTTCATCAACGCTGCTGTTAACCTTCTATTTTACAATTTGAAGTTTAATAGTAAAGATAAAGTAAAAGAGGGAAAGGCTAAAAGAGACAACAATAGTTGTGTTGTGAGTGATAGCATTTTGCAAAAAGTGCGAGATTAAAATCTAAATGAAAGAGAGACCAGGAACAATGGGATGAAACAAGATCATTCATTTCAGCGAGCTTTCAATATACCATAAAATTTTCTTTTGTTCTGCCCGTGTTTCAATACCTTTAGAAATCTGTTGTGGAAGATGTCACATACAAATGCGAGATCATTAATAAAATTAATTGAAATAAGAACATTTCGCGATCTTTATATTTGTCATCTAAACATCATCCCTTTTCTCAAGTTATTTAATTTTTTTTATGGGATAGAGACGCAAACGAGAAAACGTATCACGTATTATGAAAGCAATTAACGCCGCCCATAGACATCTGCAACACCAAAGGCATCACACACATTGCGTTGCCGGCCTTTAAGATGTGAGTAAGCTTGTTTTTTAAAGGTTTCAATGTCGTATCGTTTAGGAAATATCGCCGAAGGCAGCTAGCTGGTGGTGGTGCGTGGAATGAAGTTACGGAAAAACGCACCGTACTGGATCGCCACTCATCCACTTGGGAATGAAACTTTGGTTTTCGGCGAGTTGTAAAGTAGTGGAATTTAGTAGCAGGAATTATTCCGAACAATTTCTCGGGGCACTCCCCATGTATATCTCCATATAATGGCAGATATAAAAATTGTTATTAGTACCGATATGAGCCTAAGAATCAACTAGCTTGTGTTTAGAGACAAGCCTCTACACAGTGGGCAATCATGGAATTCCACGTCGGTTACCGACTCATGACCGTCCTCCAAGGATGTAGGAATATCAAACGAAATTTAGTGGTAAATAACTGTCTACTTAGTCGGAATATATTACGTTATTATGAGGTACCTTTTAAAAAATTTCGTTGGTTTCTAATATATAATAGCAAAACATGATAATGAATCATGAAAACATGATAGTTTAAGAATTTTATTTTCATTATGAAATGAAAAAACCTGTAATTAGTATCGTAGAACCGAGATTCCACTATAATCTGTGGCACGTCACTCAGCGTCATTTACAAATCTATTACAGCGTTACAATTTTCGTTGTCACGCTTACGCGGCTGCCCTGCAGCGGTGGCATTGGGAATGCTAAATGACTTTGTTCTTGAATAATAAATAGATCGTCCGAATTACCTTTTAAATGTAAGACAATATTTTATGACAGTGTTACCAGCTGATAAAATTACTTTAACATTGTGGTAAATTATATTACCTTACCTTAGGAGAGGCTCATATCCAGCAGTTAACTGCCGCGGACTGATGATAATATTTACAAAAAAAAATTCATTTTACATGCGCTGAGTGAATCGAGTTCGCACCCTGACGCCCAAAGCGCACCAACTTAATGTAGAGTTATTGTGGACAATTTATATTTGTAGCAAGAATGGTCTAGAGAAATATCACGTTTTAGCAATGTTTCTAAACAAAAACCTATGTATATACATACATACATATCGTCACGCCCGTCTCCCGTAAGGGTAGGCAGAGACCACAGATCTCCATCTGCTACGATCTCGGCATACTTCCCTTGCTTCCTCCACACTCATTATTCTCCTCATGCAAGCCCGCCGGTTGAGGGTACTCTTGACCTGGCCTTTCTTAAAAAGTTCAGCAATCTGGTCAAGGTATGTTTTTCGTGGTCTTCCTCTTCCGGCCCTTCCATCCACATTCGCAAGGTAAATTTCTTTTGCCAGTCGTCTTTCATCCATCCTCTCTATATGTCCAAACCATCTAAGCATCCCTTTTTCTACTTTTGTCACAACACCTTCTTTTACTCCACATCGCTCTCTTATATCTTTATTTCTTATTCTATCATTCAGGGTTACACCACACATATTTCTTAATGCTCTCATTTCCACCGCATTCAGTCTGTTTTCATGCTTCTTCTGCCAAACCCAACTTTCACTACCGTATATAAGCGTCGGAACAAGCACCCCCTGATGAACCACCAGTCGGGCCGTTTTTGACACATTCTGACTTTTCATAAAGGAGTGCAGGGCTCCGTTAACCTGATTACCAACTTTCACTCGTCTTTCAATATCTCCTTCACATTTTCCATCTCTTGTAAACAGTGACCCCAAATATATAAACTCATTCACTTGCTCAACTTTTTCTCCTGCAATCAGCACCTCACACTGCGTCGAAGTGTCCTCCCTTTCAAAAACCATCACTTTCGTCTTGCTAACATTCATCTTCATTCCTTTCCTTTCTAACGCTCCATGCATTATGTTCATCATCTCCTGCAACTCTTTTTCCGACGAAGCTAGCAGCACCTGATCGTCAGCATATAAGAGGCATTTGATGAGTACTCCATTCATTCTTAAGCCACACTGACTCTCTTTCAGGTCTGTCAGGCAACTATCCATGAAAAGGTTGAAAAGCCACGGTGATGCTACACATCCCTGTCTAACACCTTTATAGATATCAAACCAGTCTGTGTAAGCCCCGTTTATTCTGATACACGCACTGGACTTCTCGTAGAGAGACTTCAGCGCATGAATCATCTTCCTACCCACCCCAAACGTGGATAGCGCCGACCACAGTTCATTCCTTATCACTCTATCGTAGGCCTTTTCCAAGTCTATGAAGGCGCAGAATACCTTCTGGTTTTTCGCCAGAAACTTCTCAGTTATGCACCTTAAGGAAAAGACCTGATCCGTACATCCCATCCCCTTTCTAAACCCTGCTTGTACATTCCATATCCTGCTTTCCGTCTCTTTCATTACACGTTCAATCAACACTTTTGCATACAGTTTTCCGACGACACTTAGTAGGCTGATGCCCCGGTAATTTTTACAATCTTGCTGCGACCCTTTTCCCTTATACATCGGTACTATAACGGCTTTGCACCAATCGTCCGGTACTTTGCCAGTACTCCAGCATAAATTGAAAAGGTAGTACAGCTGACTGACTATTACCTCATCACCTGACCTCAACATTTCGACAGAAATCCTATCATACCCAGCAGCCTTACCTAATTTCATTCCATTTAGGGCTTTTACAATCTCATCCATGCTAATTATATCTTCATCCTCATTTTCATATGTCGTACATGACTCACTGTGTACTTCTGTTCTATCAAAAAGACTTTCGAAATATTCTTTCCACCTCTTCAAAATGTTTTTCTCTCCCTTTACAATACTTCCATTGTCATCTCTAACTGTAGTCAGCTCTGAGGTAGATGTTCGGCCTCTTGCTGATCTAATGGATTTCCAGAACAGCTTTATATTTGCTCGGAAATCCTGAGACAACTTCCTGTCAAACTCATTCTTCTGATACTCTTTCTTTCTATTTACTACATTCTTAACTATCTTTTTCACTTTCTTGTATTTTTCTCGCGCATCATTGACATCGTCATTTGATACTTTCTTCATTCTTTCGTCAGCTTTTTTAGCCAACCAATCACGCCATGCTTTCTTTTTAGCGTTCACTGCTTCTTGCACTTCATTATCCATCCAAACATTCTTCATCTTTTTTCCTTTGCGTTTGGCAACACCACAAACTTCAGTGGCCACACTGACCACTCCCTCCCTAAACACCTTCCAGAACTCCTCAACCACTTTAACATCATTCAACTTTTCAAACTTTACATTCAGTTTACTCAGATACTCCTCCCTCACATCTTCTTTTTGTAATTCTTCCACTTTAATTCTCTCTAACACATTCTTGGTTTCTCGTGGCCGGTGTCTCCATCCCCTGAACAGACCATTAATGCGGCTTATTACCAGGTAGTGGTCTGAATCAACGCCTGTTCCACGGTACACCCTTGTATCTATTACTTGCTTCCTCAACCTTTTGTCGACAATTACAAAATCAATCATACTCTTTCTCTCGCCCCTTTCCCAGGTATACATATGGATTTTCTTGTGCGCAAACCAAGTGTTTAACACACAGAGACTCCATTCCAAACATACATCAAGTAAACTCTTTCCATTCTCATTCACTCTTTCATCACCGAAAGTGCCAAGAACCTTTTCATATCCAACACGCTTTACACCCACCCAACCATTAAAATCTCCGAGCATAACTATTCTTTCGTTTTCCTTGCATTCATCTAAAACTTCCCTTACATTCTCCCAGAACTTCTCGTTCTCCTTGATGACTTCTGGGGAACTCCTCGACCCGATATCTTGCGGCGCATATACGCCGAGGACAAAGACTCGAGTCAGGCCAACCTTCATTCTGACCCAGAGAAGTCTTGGGCTCACATACTTGTATTCTTTCACACACTTAGCCATTCTTGCGGAAAGGATTATACCCACACCCTGACTACCTCTGCCGGTCACAGGTACTCCAGACCAAAACGCTGTATAGGAGTCATGGGTGTTGGTATGATTACCTTTCCGTTTCGTCTCATTTACACACAAAACATCGATTCGTCTAGTATCCATCATCTGATAAATCTCATCTATCTTGTCATCTATTCCTCCTCTCACATTCATCGTAGCGAAATGGCTCTCCGTTATATAATATATAAAAATTATTATATATTGGTTTTTTCCCGTATATGCTATTCAGAGTTATTTATACTCTAGTTAGATCACTACACCGACACTGCTTACTGATTCAATTGCGATAAAACTTTTGTGGGTTGTTATTCGCTTGCTCAGGAAGGTTTTAATTAGTGCAACCATTTTACAAACGTAGTGTGGGACGCTCCTCGGCCAGAAGTAGTAACGATGAAGAAACTGGATAGCCACAGCGCCTTAGGGGAGAGATACGTGACATATGATGTGGATGATGATTCAATTTTAGTTTGAACATTTCCATCACATATAATTTACACATTTCAAAATACAGTGACCTTTAATCTGAACTCAAACACAAAATTGTCTGCAATGTTAAATCAATTTCTATCGACTATCGTAATTGAATTTACGTTTGTAATTAGACAATTCAATTAAATTGCGCTGTTTGTTAGCCAGTCGTCAATTAATCAGAGCAATAAATAAACAAAAATTTAAAAGCATACAATTTATGCTTTTAAATCTTAGTTTATTATTTACCTATTTGTGAAATTTTTATTATTATATATATATATATATATATATATATATATATATATATATATAATATTTTAATGTAATTTTTATTTTTATAACAACATAAATATTAAAGAGGTGGTTTTATGATGTGGAGCAATGTATTTTTTTATCTTATTCATTTATTTTTCCAGGTTGGTTTTGGAATACAATTTTTCTTTGGACCTTTGAGACTTTTATAGCACCTTTAATAAAAATTAATTAGAGGATTTTATAAGGAATCATCAAATCTACTTTTTTTAAAAAAAATTAAAGAGGTATAAGATAAGATGACCTAAATGCTCAATAACAAAGAATTCAGTTTTGGAACAAAAAGTCACGGGATTGATTTCTGGATCACAAATAATTTTTGTATTACGTACAGATATTAATATCCGGTCCAGATATCTACCTGTCATTGATGTGTTGTATTAGCACTCTGAATATATGGAGAATTGTAATATATGTATGTGTGTGCATAGTGTGCACACACATAGATATTTAACATGTCTATTTCTTATTTATAAGTTTTAATGAAAATAAAAATAATATTTTTGTGATATTTGTGAATGTTAGTTGCTATCATTAATCAAAATTAATGGTATCATTATATTCCATTCCCATGTGAAAAATCAATTATTAATGCAAGCACTTACGAGCAAATGACACCCTGTCACAAAATCGATACAAATCTAATAAGGAATAATGAGGAATGATATTAAAAGCGATATCTCTTTCAATAGTTAGATACATAGTCGAGCAAGCGGATTAATTCTAATGATTTATTTTTACTTATAATATTTTATTTTTGACGACCCAAATATTACCTGTTTGAATGTCAAATTGTTGGCGTTCTGAGCAAAATTACTCTCGGTCTTAGGTTCGATTTTATTCATTATTATGATTTAAATAAACTTTATAAGAATTCAAATATTAATAACTTCATAAAACAACAATATAATCAATTAAATATATAATATCATTAAATAATTAGATATTTTAAAATAAAATTTAAATATCAAAATTAAATAAATACAATACAAAACAAAAACTACTCAGCAGATATAGAATTGGCCAAATAGCTGTACTGTTCATTGTTCTTGTTCCCATACTTTCAATACTTTATTGGAAATTGAATCACAGCTCAAAGGATAATAATGGATATTCACATTTCCTTCCGTTACAATGAATTCGATACGAATATGGAGCTCTCACAAGCTTCCAATATATTATATTTGTTACTACCTATGACGAAAAACTTGTGTGTAGAAACATCCCTTTCTTTTATAATATTTTGATCTAGTCAAGAGAAATTTATATCTTTGTAATAAAAATAAATTCTAAAGTTGTCGGAACTTAGTATAAGGATAATAAAGTTTCCAACAATTTCGAATCTTGCTATGCTATGCTTGTTATATAATTGGTATCGGAATTCACATCACAGTTGCATCAAAGTTTTTGTATTTCAACGGAGAACCGAGTTATTGTGAAAAAATGTATATATATATATATATATATATATATATATATATATATATATATATATATATATATATATATATATTGCAGTATAGGTTGCAATTTCGGTCTACAATTTGAAGTTAAGCTAATTGTAGCCCCCCCCCCCCCCCACGTAATATCCAAAAATTAGCGTTCTTGGTTCACATGCATTTCCAAATATATATAATGACTGGACTAAATGTGTTTTTACTAAAGTAATACTTAGGGTTAGCTATATTTTTACCAAAATCAGACAGCAAAAAATTATATTAAATGTAAATTATTTTCAAAATGCTTATACAAGTTAAATATTTTTTAAATTATATACAAATAGTATTAATTTCTGAGACATCCTGAACTTTTCCTCTTTGACTACCATTTATTTGTTATTATAGTTAATTGGTTGTTATTATACAATATTTTCCAACATTTCTAAAATATATGTAATTTAATTATGATTTTTATTTCGAAAAAACGAAACATATACTTTATTTTAATGTATCTTTTTAGATTTTCAATCATATTTTCAAATATTACTATTTTTATTATTATATTCAAAAAATGATTTTAATATAAACAACAACTCTTGCTTATTAAAAAAAAAGTGTTATTATATTTTAATCGAACAGATTTAGTTTCATTTTGTTCCAGTTCTAATAAAAAAATACCTTTTTTGCTTTTGTAGCCGCAAAGTCGACTTGTAATTACAGTTTAGTGACGTAACCGCGTTGTTTTGAATTTTTGCTGGACTCTGTAACAGCAAGTGCTATAAAATAACGAAGTGAAGAAAATAAAAAATATATACAAAGATAACGCCACGATTTAATTAATAAGTAGAGTAAGTAAGAGTAATTCTAAAGTACGAAGATAAAACTAATATAAAAATAAGAAATTGATCTTCAAGCATGATTTATTAATTTCATTTTTAAAACTGATGTTAACAGATTAATTGAAATAAATATCGTATTATTATAACAGTTTTTCTTTAGTTGTTTTAACCTATAAAATTGATCTGTAACGGCTAAATATAATAGCGAAGTGTGTCTATATTTATGTTATTGATCAATGTAATAAATATACATATACTCTATCAATAGATATTGGAACGTTCATTTTTCGCAAAGGCTGACAGCATTTGTGCAGTGCTTATGGTGTGGTAAATGTCTATAAGCGATAATGATTACTTTCCAGCGGGCGGTTTATCATAAAAATTTCAAAAGCACACGTCGTAAATAAAACGTATTTCTAAAATGAAAATTGTTCTAGTTGAAACTAGAAGGAGTTACTCAAAAATTGATCTTAGTGAAATATTCTTGAGTTTGTTTTTCAGTGAATCCGTTGATTACAAAATAAATAAACAACGTGCCGCTTGTTAACAAGTGAGTAAATAACAGGAATAAAAAGTTAACTGTACGATATATTTCATTATGACATTAAATTATATATTTGTATTATTAACTTAAGGAAATGTAGCATTCAGTTTAAACGTGGTTGTAATATGTATGATGTCAATAAAATTGATTTTTTTGTTAATCTCGTTCATACTTCTAAAACTTTCGTCCGATTACTTTGAAAATGGCTGATTTTATTTGCACGCCTGGAGGTATTTTTAGAGATTTATGTAATCAAGGTGGCGACGTTACCACTTTCGGAGTCAATGATTGCATTGTCAATGATCGCATGATATTTATTTCGAGTTTGGATACCCCGCTAATCCATTTTGTACAAGCATAGTGGTTTAACGTCCATTCTTCCGAAAATAGAGAGCCCTGTGCCCAGCAGTAGCACATATATATGGACATATATAGGCTTAAGCTAAAATTAGTATGGATCTTTCTTTTATAAATATTTTCCAAATAAGCCTCATCATTTTTGAAAGGATTCGAGTAATGTATAGTTTCATCGATTCATAATAAGTTGTAAGTCTTTCTGACAGCGCATCAAATCTCCATCTCTGACAACAAAAGCTCAGTAATCTGTAAGCTCGACCGGCGTGAGGTTACGAGTAATTACACGTGAATACACATCATGTTTCTACGGGAGTTACGTAGCGTAGCGTTATTACCGTAGAAACATGATGTGTAATATCTACCAGACACATACAATTCTTATCACGAACTTATGTATATTTGAAAAGCATCAAAAAAAATGAAAAACGTTTGTATACGCTTTTTCGTTTAACGTCCAACGTCTTTTATAGAAAAGAACCTTCTTCAAACTTTTTTATCACCCATATGATCTGAAGACTACATTTTTCGACCAATGTATTTTGTTTCTCTAATGGTGCCGAAACGTGGACACTGAGAATCCGTCTGCTTTATAAGTTCAATATAGATTATATTTACGTTTCTGCATAGCTCCAAGAAGAGCCCTTTGCCTATTATCGGAACTTCTGTGATAGATAGATGATTCATAATTTAAAAATCTGCCCGGAGAACTAAGGTCACAGACAAAGCTTTTCGACGACGACCTCATTGGCTCAGTGGCGGGACCCTCCGCCCACGAAGTCAATGGTCGCAGGTTCGATTCTCGCATCGGAATATATATATATATATATATATATATATATATATATATATATATATATATATATATATATATATATATATATATATATATATATATATATATATATATATATATATATATATATATATATATATATATATATATATCCGAGTCTGGTAACCCCCCAATCCGCATTTCCGTTCCTTTCTTCTCTATCCTTTCCCTTCCTCTCCGCCAGTCCATGGTCTGCCGTGCCAAAGGATGCATGGCTAAGGGCGAGCTTAGTCGCAAGCGTGCCGACCGTCTCGGGATCGGGCTCCCTCAGGTACTATGGTGCCTTACCTCAGCATGCAGACGAATTAAATATACCTAATTTGTTGAAAAAATGACGGCAACGTGGTTCCGCCACCCGTCACGCCCTGATTCTCACGAGGGCGAGAAGCGACCAATGGAGAGCCGTTTCGCTGCGATGAATGGTAGCGGATGGAGGTCTGTGGTCTCTGCCAACCCCTGCGGGAGATAGGCGTGAATATATAAAAAACATATCGAAATTTCTCTGATAGATATGATTCATTATTTAGAAAACTGCCCGGAGAACTAAGGTCACCGACAAAGCTTTTCGTGGTGGTAAATTGATTGATTGACAAAGGATAATAGCGATCCAATGTCACGGCATATTATTATAAGTGAGAATGCTTATCATGTCGGCGACGTGGTTCGCCACCTGTCACGTCCTGATTCCCACGAGGGTGAGAAGCGACTAATGGAGAGCCGTTTCGCAGCGATTAATGTGGGAGGAAGAATGGATGGATTAGTGTAGAGGAGGCGGGGAGGGTGTGCCGGGATCGTAGCGGATGGAGCTCCGTGGTCTCTGCCAACTCCTGCGGGAGATAGGCGTAAATATATAAAAAAAATGCTTATCTACAGTCAACATATAGTAAAGTATACAAGTTTAGCTATTTACCGCTTTGCCGACGACGCTTTGCGGCCAGCGCAGCCTCCAAACCAATGAACCAAGCGAAACACAACGAATTCTCCGTGTGGAAATAGAAATTACTCGCCACAAAGGAATGCTTGCTTTAAAAATGTACTGATTTATAATTAAAAGAAAATATTGTATGATTTAATTTAAAATGTGGACAGGCAAACGTTTTACTTAGCTAAGATCCGCGATAAGCAAACAATAACATAAAATTAATAATGTGTGTTTTCCTGCTGGAAGTAGTGGATTTATTTGAAACTTAAACCAAAAACTTACCGAAAAACGGCCAGCACCACTCCACTTACCAACCACTATACACAACACCAAGCACACACTACCACTTTTCCACCTTGTAATCGACACGTGTTTCGCCCCAACACGAGGCATCTTCAGGTATAGTAGACTCTACGGAAGACAACCGAAAAGTTTTAGAAATAATTAAGAAATAATTATGGGAATTAATTTAGGAGCTTGTAGGAGGAATTTTAAGCAGAACTTTAAGAATTAGTTAAATAAAAATAGGTGCCTTTTGTGATAAGTCGCAAAAAAAAAAATTTTTTTTTTCTTTTTACAATGTTGTATAACCCAGTACCATAATTTTTAAAGCTTTCCCATTTTTACTTCAATTACAAGTTAAATTACAATAAATATATGCTGTGAAATTCACGCATAAAATCGGTTGATAGATACGCAGGTAATAAATACGAAAGGATGTTTCATTTCTCAATATTTTTTATCGATTTTATCATGGGGAGAGACGTGTGTGGGGTACATTGACGATTCTACGATATAATTGACGAACTTCGGGAAATGTAATAATGCAAAAGTGATGTCATGGATAGTTAATTTTAAAGGAAATATTACCTTGCAGCTCGTGGGATTCACTATGACGAATTACAATAAACCTAATTTGTTAAAATGACGGCGACGTTGTTCGCCACCCATCACCATTTGGTTCCCATGACGGCGAGAAGTGACTAACAGAGAGCCGTTTCGCTACGATAGTGTGAGATGTGAGAGGAAGGATGGATGAGTGTGGAGGAAGCAAGGAAGGTGTGCCGGAATCGTAGCTGATGGAGATTTGTGGTAGAGACAACAAATCTCCATCAGCTACGATTCCAGCAGCTACGATTCTTGAATCCTGTAGGGGTAGGCCTCTGCCTACGTGCGTGACGATATGTATGTATGTAATATTACTTTTCTTCTTTTTCTTAGTCTACACTTCTGGCGGAGTGATCGTGGTGATGGATCGTGGCGTCGTTAGCAACTAACGCCACCTATGAACTTCTGCAGTAATATGGTGTTACGATAGGGATGTGAAGATGAGAGGGGCAGAAAGAAAAAGTAGGAGGGGAATGAAATAGTCAGTAAATATCGCTTGAAGTGAAATAGTAAGTGTATAAGTGAATTGATTTAGCGAGTGAATAAGATAGATACCATCCAACAAAGTTGATCTTTAAGACTTTTATACTAATATTTTAATATTTAAGTGATAACTAAATACCTATGGCGTTACAAATATTATAATTAAATGTTTATTTTATAATAAAACGTGATTTATATTATCATACAAAATAAAAATAATTATTATCTCATTTTAAAATTGAGATAAATGACAATTTCGTAATGTAAATAATTAAAAAATAACTGGACACGGGTGCCCCATTTCTGGAGGAATGGACAATAACCCACCACTCTTCCGTATCTCCTTCCTTCCTTATTCACTTCCGTAGTAGACTCTACAGAAAACAACCGAAAAGTCACGAAAACTTTTCGGTTATCTTCCGTAGAGTCTACTACGGTTTCGGCACACCTTCCTTGCTTCCTCCACACTCATCCATCCTTCCTCTCACATCTCACACTATCGTAGCGAAACGGCTCTCTGTTAGTCACTTCTCGCCGTCATGGGAACCAAATGGTGATGGGTGGCGAACAACGTCGCCGTCATTTTAACAAATTAGGTTTATTGTAATTCATCATAGTGATTCCCACAAGCTGCAAGGTAATATTTCCTTTAAAATTAACTACCCATGACATTACTTTTGCATTATTACATTTCCCGAAGTTCGTCAATTATATCGTAGAATCGTCAATGTACCCCACACACGTCTCTCCCCATGATAAAATCGATGAAAAATATTGAGAAATGAAACATCCTTTCGTATTTATTACCTGCGTATCTATCAACCGATTTTATGCGTGAATTTCACAGCATATATTTATTGTAATTTAACTTGTAATTGAAGTAAAAATGGGAAAGCTTTAAAAATTATGGTACTGGGTTATACAACATTGTAAAAAGAAAAAAAATAATTTTTTTTTGTGACTTATCACAAAAGGCACCTATTTTTATTTAACTAATTCTTAAAGTTCTGCTTAAAATTCCTCCTACAAGCTCCTAAATTAATTCCCATAATTATTTCCTTTCGCGGAAACGTGGTTTTGAAAATAATACTTAATAAAATTAGTACTCTTAGTTGTTATAATCTAGTAATTATAGATTATTCAAGCAAGAACAATATTAAATATTTTAGAAGTATAAAAATATTGCAAACTGTAATTATTCAAACCTTTATTAATCAATAAAACGTAATTTTAAATTAAATATGTAGAAATTTTTAGTTAGTTAAAACTCGTCCCATTTAAATAAATAAACGTTAACAAATACGTGATGTGCGATCGTGTAAATACTGGTTGCGCTTTTGCTGCAATAAAACAGTTGAATATTAAATCAAATTAGCAATTCATTGTTGCAAACGCTTATGTAAAATAGCTCTTCGTTTTGTTAAATAGCTTTCGCTGCATTTTACAAAAAACTCTCACGCAGTACCTTTGAGACCTCTTAACCAACCTTTACTGTATTGCGTATGAGACCTAATCAACCTCCTAGATAACTAGATATTTTTTTAAATATTATATACATTACGGATAATTCATTTCTCTATCTTTAAATAGTTTCGCTCGAAGTTATGCCATACAAACAAAAAGTAAATACGAATAAAAAGAATGGTGTGTTTTGTAATGTATTGTAAAATTTTAGTTGCCGCACCAAATGAAGGACCCTTAAGAGATATTTTAGATCTCTTAACGCACTGAACATATTAAAATAATCCAAATCTTTAGATGAACCTCTTTCTATTTTTCAAGACTTTCGCTCTACGCGTTTAATGCTAGACATTCATACAGAGTTGGAGAGACATGAGAATCTATTCAATATAAATCACGTTATTTTGGATGTTGACCGGATATGATGATAATAATTATTACATTAAATATCTGAAATAAAAGTCTTTTAAGTAAGGAGTAGCGAATTTGTAGTTTGAGGATACCGTGATGACAAAAAATACTTAATAAAGTAAGCACTTTCAGCTTGAAAACACCGCGCAGTAATTTAGTCTATGTTTTGCTCTACTTCAAATAAAGTCCTTTTTGCTTTTCGTATCCGCAGTGTGGAACTGAAATTACTGCAACTATACTAAATATAACTGAATTTTTTATATTGTGTTTATTACACACATTTAAAATTGTATTGATAATAAATATTGAAAATTATTTATTTTGTTTTTTACAACACGTTTTCTCTCAGCCTATACTCTTATACATTTACGTTACTTCATTATGGCAGCAGTTTGAATGAAATGTCAACAGTCGTCTAATTATTTATAAGATCAATATTCAAACTCAATGTATGTTTGTACAGGTAGAGTAGTTTAAATGCCTTATAAGAAATACTTAATTTTAAATTTTACCTTGAAATAAGTTCCTTAGTGAAAAGTTTAAACTCTAACAATGATGGGTGCGCATGAAATCGCGGGAAAATATTTCTTGTGAAATAAGAGCAACCTCTACGGATATTCATCTCTTTCAGTCAGAAGAAAATAAATCTAAGTCCACATAAAACTTGTCTAAATTGTTGTCCCGGAAGATGTCACCGTGCTGCCACAAAATGTGTTGCTTACAAGTTGGGATGAACTTTGGACTTGCTGTGAAACTTATGATACACTGTTTTATAGCCTTATATGTTAAGTATATCATTCTCTATAAGTAATATATTTAATCCTATTATAAATGTGTACAAAAGCTTAGTCTTGTCATTATTCAGATTGCGATAAAATAATGTCTCCAAACATAATTATCCTTTTGTAGTTTTATGTTAAATATACTTTGAATTTTATCACTGTTTCTAGTATACTATCGAAAAAAGTACCATCCCATTTCTTCTCGTGGATGTCGTACAAAGCGACTATAGGAACAATAGCGTCTGCCTGAAAATAAAAACCAAATTTCGATCGCTAGAACTATATATCAAAGCGTAGGAATTACGGCCACACAGGCTATACAACTAATGTCCAGCAGTGGACTGTTAAAAAAATTTTGAAAATACATCCATAAGTTAAATGAATGAAAGTTTGTATGAGAAAGTTCGTCATTTTGTCATCTGTCTGATGACAAAATGACGTGCAGAGCAGTGCAGAGAAGTGCAGAGGTTATAATCATTGAATTTTGTACCATTGATGGGACATAGCTTGCTACAATACCTTTACTCATAAATTTTATTCTGTAACATTAAAATCTGTTGAAACACAAGAAAAATGTTACATATGACATAATTACCTCCCGTTTGTAATGCACTTGGTAACATATTTTAGACGCTTCAGCACAAAAGTTGGATCGGTGCCACCGGGACAGCGTTGACTCCATTTTACTCGAGAAATCATTTCTGCTACATTATTTATTATTTATAACATTTCGTAAGTTTCACAACAATATAATTCGTGCATTGATATCAACTATATCGCTTCTTTATTTTGGTTTGATTTATTTATTTATTTAAATATTAATAAAAAAAATCACCACCATATTTACAATACGAATATATTTCTTATCTAACAGAAGACCGCAAAACAGTAATTGATACATATTAGCATTTGTAGCTATGCTAGGCCTTTTGTACATACAAAACATTGTAACTTATGTTAATACATTAGACCTCAGGACTTTATGTTAATACATTAGGTGCAGAATTCAGCGCGTACTTTGACACATTGGCCTCTTGTTGCCTGAGTGCTACGTGTTTTTCTGTACCAGATTTACCGAAAGAAAAATTGTTCAAAATATTCTCGGCCCAAAACGAAGATAGATGGAAGTTGGAGAATCCTACAACATGTTACGGATCTGATGCCAACATAATCGGAGAAAGAAAGACGCATAGACTCCAATGACTCAGTCACCAGGAGAGAATGTATAATATATTATCCGGTTGACGTCCAATCGGTCGCTTCAGGCATCAATGGAAAAGTGCGGTTATCGCCGACTCGAACGAACTTCGGACCACTTGAAGAGAAGCCGTGCGTCTCTAAGGTCGTTGGGCCAACGAAGTAAGTAATTAAATGAAATTCCTCCTATTTTTAAAAGAACATAAATATAAATTGACTAAAATATTTATTTTTATTTTGCATTGTATGGTATTACGAATTCCTTTATATATAGTTTTTTCTCTTTACATAAAAGATCAGTTACACTTTCTATTATTTTCAACTTTGAAAAATCACATTTTGGTTTTCATTAAAGTGAGTTCTCTGTATTATGCTTAATAATAAATCTTTCACTGAGCGTACTGCTAAGCATTGCATTTAAATTATAATTGTGATTTTGTGTATCTAAAAATCTTTTTTCACAAACAACTTCCATGAGAACCAGTTTCTTATTCTATCTACAAATACACATCAGTTATTTACATGTTTCTGAAAGGCCGTCAATGATATCAAATTTTCTTGGTGTAACAGTATGCATATAGGAGACATATTTGTAATTTTTCAAGGAAGGCCAATGTCTAGCAGTAGATTGTTAAAACTGTATTGACGACTGCTTTATTTATTTATTTATTCTTTTATATACATTTTAGCACAAAGCCGGACTTAATGCCAGTAAGCATTCTCAGCCAGTCAACCTGAACTTTAATTTGAAACAGAACCTTTATAACTGCGAAATTAGTTTTCAGAGGTAGCCGGTATATCAAAATTGATATCTTCATTTGAGAGCAATATAAATTCATAAATCCAACTCACGTACGTGTGTATGAATTACTGTAATGTGTGTATGGATCTTCACGGATATTAATTCATTTTTCTTATTCAAATCCCATGTAAATTTATACTTCACACGTTAACATATTATTTACTTTTGCAAGAAAGGGCGATATGTTATACGAGAGATGACTGTCGATCTAATCATTACTCATTCGAAAAACAATTACCTCTATATTTTAAATTTTAAAGTTACGAATGTTCAAAAAAGTAATATAATAAAAAAGGTTTTATTATATTCAAATAAAAAGTTTTTAACACATTAGTGATACAATAATCAACGTATTATCACTACAGTTCCTTCTAGTTCTTTCGTAATTCAATGTGAGTGCTAGAAAAAATTGTTTACATAGGAACAAACTTATGAATGTCCACTAATAAAGTCAAATACAATTATTTTTTTAAGTAAGGAACCTTATAGTATTTAAATTCTTTTTAAGAAGGCAAAATAAAAAATGCTTGTGCGATGGATCGCGTTAGTAACTCAATAGCAGAACCAAACCTACGATATTAAATCATATCGAACCCCTAAACCAATTAGGCTGTTTAGAGCTGTAATTGTCAGTGAATATTACCAAATAATATTTATTGTAGTTGATAACATACGATTCTTGTAATGAAAATGGTTCTGTTATCGTACAATATTTATTGAAGCGGAAATATATGTGAGCTGCTATTATTGTCCCAAACTGGCAATGATCCAATTTTATCGTACAACTTAGATGTGTTACTGTGTACCCACATAATAATGCTTCGGTACACATGTCTATGTCCACGTGGAGAAATGGACCGGATAAACATTAGAACATACTAATATATATACTATCCTTTTATTATCAAACCAGATGGTCGAAGAAGCTAAGGAAAGCCTAAGCTGAGATAGACTCGAGGACGTCCTAAAGGCAGTCGATATGAGAGGCTGGAGAGAAAAAACCAAACTAAGATGTGACTGAAAGAGTTTACTGAACTAGGCCAAAGCTCACCCGCGGCTGTAATGCGTTCATTTTTTTTATCAAAATGTCACGGTGAAAATGATCGTTTTCCAAACTAAGATGGAGTCGATTTTTGCATCTTTCACTGTGGTATAGTCTGCATGAATGGACCGACTGAGCTAGAGTAATCGTTACCCTCACAGAATATCGGCGTTAAGTAGTAGCATTTTTCTGTATTACCGTATTTAGTACGGAAAGTGCGGGGATTCAAAGGCCCAACTCCTTATTCTTTCCATTACTTCCTTTTCTAACTACAATTATTAGATACGCAATATTTCTGCAATTTAATTTAAGTTTTACAGATGTAAAACAGATAACATCAGGGACCTGCATTACTTTTCCATAAAAAGAAGAATAATTTTTTCGAGCTAAGGATAGTCTAATTCCTACCTAAGTATAAATATTTGTATTATTTTTCCAAAAGTAATCTGAGTCTGGATTTTTGTCTATATTTTGCTTTTTTTTTAATTTATTCTATTCAAGTTTTAAAGTAAAATTAAACTCAACATCAGAAAATCTTTTATTACTCTATTTTTCACAAGTTTAATATTTAAAACAATCAATTTTTAAATAATGAATACGGTGTAACTAAACACAGCAAATAAATATTATTGACCCATTTTTTAATATTAACACGTATGTATTAAAACGTATAACAATAAAGTAACGTAATGAATTATTGTTTGATGCAATACGTTCAAATCGGAAAAAGAACCTCTTAAATGCAGAAAACGTACTTTTGGCGGAAAAGTTAAAATAGTTCACTCACAAGCAACACAAAGCACGAGGTTAATGAGAAAAACTTTCGCAATAGTGGCGAATCTGGAAATGCAAGCTTATTGGCAACACAGAAAAGAGTTAAAGTTAAGACTTATACGTAATAATTAAATGATTAACGACCTTTATAAAAATACACATACAAAATAGCGCTTCTTGGAGGAGGCCTATGTCCAGCAGTGGACTGCCGCAGGCTCTTAATGCTGATGATGATACATAAATAAAATAACAACATAACCAAAATAATGCTTACATAAATAAAAATAAGACGAGTGTAGAAGTTTTCCAAAACGACAAAATGCGCACAGTAGCTGGAAGAAATTGGATGCAAGGCTGAAGGTGGTGCGTCTTAGTGGCAGCAGTCTGCTGCTACATAGTTAAGTCTATGTAGCAGCAGACTACCGTAGGCTGTTGACGATAGTGAAATTGAAATTAAAGTAAATATGAATGTTTGTATGAAAATGAATAAAAGGAATTAAAAATATTTCTAAGGTTATTCAGATAATTGCGAATAAATGGTATTAGAACAACTAAAAACTGTCACAGAGACAATCCGCTGCCGCCCGTAACTTTTGCAACATTAGTAAACGCACTCCGACCCCACGAGAGTGACAAAGTTTGATAGCTCAATTTGAAAACAATTTTCCCGAGATTAGTTAAAGTTGGAAAACTGCATCCGTTAAATATATTATCTTTTAATTTAACTATGATAAGTGATGTTTGAAGTTTTGGTTTTCGGACATCCTGGAAATTTATATTATTGTATATAATCGATAAATATATCATATTATATGCACACTTTTAAATTTAGTAATGTGAATTAAAAAATCAACACCCTGCGCATATCAGGAAAAACAAGCCTCTGCATTTTTAATTGTCACCATAGCCGAATGGAATTGCAGAACATTGTTCTATCTACTTTGGTGAGCAACAACAGTTTTGACTGAAAAATTAGATTCTTCATAATTCCTATCTTATTGTATGTTGCATGTATGTGCATATATATTGTATGTGCATAGAGTTAAATTCACAATTTGTATAGACGCACTCTAGTGCCGGCAGAATGATAAAGTTTGAAAGGAACAATTTGGAAACAATTTGCTATAAGATTTCCCAACTGACGTTTACTGCACCACTCAGAAACAGCTTTCATAGCGAATTTAAATAAAATGAGAGTATGATAGGCCAATTTTTTTCTTTTTCGTGTATGGAATGGCTTTCTTGGCCCTAGGGCCTTAAAAACTTCGTTGGAAAGATTCGCAAGCAGGAGGCCTACAAGTTGCGGACTAGGTACAAGAACGATGACTATGAAACTCAGCGACAAAGGACGTTCTTCATTCTTGAAAGCCTGCTGAAGTGGCAGAAGACAACACACGACAACAAGATAAAGCCTATTAACGATCCAAGGACCTCTTGTGAGATTGGGAAACCTTGAGATTGGGAGACTTTGGGACCAGATAATTTCCTGTTGTGGTGAATTCAGAATTATACCACTGCTTTAAGTCTTCCAATATTTTACAAGTTGAAAGTTTAATAAACGATCCAATTCCACATCTGAGTCGATGTCAGCGACGTTGAATATCCAACAGATATCGTTTCCAAATCACATTATTAATCTTCTTCTAAGAGTGCCTCTTCGACTTGCGAAGGTTGGCAGCCAATTCAGCATAATTTTTCTTCTCCTTCGCGTGGTGTAGCAGTTCTGGAGCACTCGTTATCCCGGTCCACTCCATGATATTACGTAGCCAAGACTTTCTTTTTCGACCAACTTGTCTTTTGCCCGCGATTTTTTCCATCATGATCAGTTGCAGCAATTTGTACCTGTCATGTCTCATGATATGACCCAGGTAAGCAACTTTTTTACCTTTGACGGTCTCACACAACGTTCACAAAAAGACAAAGTTCACGTTGTTGCTTAACTTGTCGGAGAACCTCGTCATTGGCGTTTGGCAACCCTTTGAGTCCAGCTGATAGCAAGCATCCTTCCATACGTTTTCTGAGGTTTTCTTTAAGCGTCCAAGCCTCACATCCGTATAGAAGAACGGGAATATTATTAATACTGTAGTTAATTCTATCCACATACACATTTCTGAAATATATTGCGGAACTTCACAATTGTTGTAAAAGTTTTGCTCATTTCAGTGCCATCATTACAAATAATGACGGCTGTTAGTAATGAAACTTCCATTGTCGTATTATTTTACTGATAATCTTGTAATTTCGAGCGTCTCTTAATGCGAAGCGTAATAAACTTTGACGGGACATGTTATATACGTTATAAGATGGTTAACAGTTTAACATATGGATTACATACGAAGTGGCAAACTTTAAATTTTGACAAAATTGGTGTCTATTAATCTATTAACAATTAGATACGCAATAGTCTATCTTTTTCTGACATCAACATTGGATTTAATGCCTATGGATTTAATTATATGATTATCTAGAGAAAACTACAAAAAGGAGCCGATAAAAGAAAAAGAGCCAAAAAAAGTCAGGTGTTCTTATTACCCATTAGTAACCAGTTAATTTCTCTCCATGAGGTGGTTCACCTGATCGTTTGCCACCCCATTCCCATAAAAAAAGAGTACAATTCTAAAATCGACTGCTGTTCATTCAATCTATTTTCATTCGATTTTTTTATGGGATAAGAGAGCGAAATATAAAAAAAATACGTATATACTAAATATAGAAGCAAAATGATTCTTTTACGGTTACATTTAATAAATGTGACGAAAGTTGAGAAAGGGATGCTTAGATGGTTTGGGCGCATTGAGAGGATGGATGAGAAATGACTGGCAAAAGAAATTTACGTTGCGAATGTGGATGGAAGGGTCAGTAGGGGAAGACCACGAAAAACATAACTTGACCAAATTGCTAAAGTTTTTAAGAATGGCCAGGTCAAGAGTACCCTTAACCGGCGGGCTACATAAGGAGAGTAATGAGTGTGGAGGAAGCAAAGAAAGTATGCGGAGATCGTAGCAGATGGAGATCTGTGGCCCCTACCTATCGCCTACGGGAGATAGGCGTGACAATATGTATGTATGTATGCCCAGTTAGTTTTTAAGGCTGGCATTCTGGTATCTCGGATATTTGGGCCGGACGACTGACACCTAACCATCACTTCAAGTCACCAGCATGCTCTTTTGCATGTTCCGACGATGGACTGATGGAGGTATAGCTAATCCTTCCCTAATAAGGGAGCCTGTTGTATTGGACTATGGTTGGCTGTTGTCTGTTATTTTCAATATATATAGATACGCTTTATTATATTTGCATCAGTTCAATAATTCAAATGGTCACACCGCTGCAGATTTGCGACGGTTGATGTGACGTGACGTGACACGCGATTACTGGGAATTCGCTAATCCCCTCCGCTAATTACACTTGCCGTTTGAAGCCATTAGTTGTTAATGCAAATACATGTATGTACATGTATGTATATTTGCGAACGTAAATGTACCTACATATCTGACTCGGATAGTAAAAAGATTACTCACTTCCTGTAACTACATAGTACATATATGTTTTTGCTTACGTTTCACGGAGTCAATTTGATATTTTTTATTGAAGAGAGAGCCTAACAAATAAGCAATTTCACTTGGTGGAAAGTATCGTTGTACAAATGATTATTAATGAACACTATAATTTATTTTTTCGGTAAAAACACCGTAATTGTAAAATGGCATCGGCTACCTGATATATTAGCGATTTTACTTAAAGATTTTCTCCTAGTAGATAGTACAATAATATTACAGGTAATGTTTTTGCTACTACAACTAAATATATAAGTATTAATGAGAACAGTCAATTTATTGATACTTTCAATGATTTTTTACACTTGAACTTCCTACAAGTAAGTGTTTACTTTTATTTTAAAGAAAGCTATAACATAAAATAGTAGATAAGCATTTAATTTTTATATTTATAATTCACTTTTGTTGTTATACTTCATTTTATGTAAAGGTAATCTAAAGTGATCTTGTAACTACCACTGGTCGACCTCGATATTCAAAAGGATTACGACAGGCTGATGAAAAGGGTGTGAGTAAAAATAATATTTTAACAGTTTCTTCCATTCATACTAAATATTCACTCGCAAAATTTATTTAAAATTCATACTATAACTTTAAATTTCAAAAAAGCTGCGAGGTGCAGTTTTGCGTCGGTAGTAATGCAAAAATGTCTCTCGGAAATTCCAACTTATAATAAAAAGCATTCCTCGCTAGAATTATCTTCTGTGATGTAGAGAATTACAATAAACTACCAGCATAGCTCCGTTGAACATAACACTTTTAACGTTTGAAATCATATTCATTCTTCTCACTTTTATATCAGCATTATTTGTCAAGTACTATTTTTACAGCTCATTTAACTTTTTTATTTTTTAGAGTATATCCTGTTGCTGGGCAGTAGGCCTCCTCATTTTTGGAGGAATGCTCATTAACCCCACACGCTTGTCCAAGGCACCCAGACCCAAAGTATATATCTGTAGAGCAAGAGGCCAGGCTTGTAGGCCAGGTTACTCACAATACAAATGTGAGATCTTTAATGTAAACATTATGTTAATAACATATGTTGGAAAATATCGAAGTGTACGGGCTCATATGATGTGATTATTTACTTTGCTCATACTATTATAAGAACTAGGAGAAAGCTTAGATAAAATTTTATCCCACGAAAATAGAGTCGTGTTTTCACAGAATGTGACTCACAACTTGCAGATAAGTTGGAAACTTTAAACTTCCTTCACTACTGTTGGCCACTGTGAAGAGTTATGGATAGTTTGAAATATTATATTTGTTAATATTAATATAATATATTTTAAAGTAGAATAAATATGTAAATTTTTAATAACATTTATTTTTAATTATGTACATATATTTTATAATGCGCTAAATATAAACCCATATTGAGTGTTCTATAAATGTGCGCAAAATATTTAAATAACCTGTAGACTTTATTTTATAAATAAATAACATGAAATAAAACTTTCTTTCGCTTTATTTTTAATCGATCTGATATTCAATCTTGTTGTTCATTATAATACAACATAACATGTAATCCAGTTTCCATAAAATACCACGGGAGACAAGTCGCAGGTCACACCTACGTGTCTCCCTCTACTGCTCTACTACTCATATATATATGCTTATCCGATGCAATACAGTAACGGTTTTTTCTTTATAGGTTATTTATTATTTTTAAATCTGGTTCTGTGGAGGGTAGATATATCGAAAAACCCTTGTTGACAGGACATGCGTACTAATCTGTGTAATCGAAAACAATGTGAGGTCATGACCTCATGTGTAATCATACCTAAACACAAGTAGAGTTGGGTATTAAAGACTAAAACTTCACCTACATTTCGCTTTCGCCTTGTCTATAGCACAGTTATATTTCTTAGTGAAAATAAGCATAGTATGTACAAGTATAAGGTTGATGATTAATCACTTTTCGCTTTGCGGAAATCCATTATTGAGATGGAACGTCAAGAATACTGCCTAAGATCCGCAAAACCGAATTAGTAAATTAAAATTGCGCGTTTACGCATCATAATATAAACACAAAAATTACTAGTCCTAACTTATCTATTTGCGCAAAATCCTGCATTTTGCTTTCATGACACCTACTTTGCTGTTAAAAAATTAATCATATAAATAATAAAATTTGTTGTGATTGCCAAATAAATTAATAACAAATCTAAATTCCTTCCCTAAAAAAACCATCACCAATTTCATCAATCTTCATTCCTGTCCTTTTGCCACTGTCACTAAATACTACAAAATGTAGCCTTAAATTTACAAAACAAATGGTATTGTGTGTTTTACAATTTTAGTATTGGACGCATTTGAACGATTAGTTTGACGACTAGCCTTTTCACTACCTTCGGTGATCATGTGTCAGATATCTATGGGCGGTTTGATTGCTTCTCAGCAGGCGATACGCCTGCTTGTTTAATTTCATATTCCATTAAAAAAAAGTAAAAAACTGTAACTAATAAAGTCAATAGTTAGTAAGTTCAAATTATTTTACTGTTAAAATTCTTCATAATATATTTGAAACAAAATAAATCTTTCGCTTTATCTACAAAAATGTTTAATTTATAAACGGTTAGTGGTATAAATATGTCGCCGTAAATCCTTCGTTGCAATGGCATTACAACGTTATGAATAGCACTTCGGCTTTCGAGATTTACGACATCTAATAAATATCACCCTTTGAAATGATTTATATTATTATATACACTCATGTGCGTGCGTATATTATATATACGCACGCACATGATATATATATATATATATAGATATATATATATATATATATATATATATATATATATATATATATATATATATATATATATATATATATATATATATATATATATCAAGGAAAAAAGCACTAGCATAGGCCCACAACTTCATTTGCAAGTGATTCATTTGAGGGCCACAAATTTATCGTTCAAATGCGTCCAATACTAAAATTGTAAAACACACAATACCATTTGTTTTGTAAATTTAAGGCTACATTTTGTAGTATTTAGTGACAGTGGCAAAAGGACAGGAATGAAGATTGATGA
Organism: Baronia brevicornis; assembly: GCA_031353405.1. Classification (NCBI taxonomy): domain Eukaryota; kingdom Metazoa; phylum Arthropoda; class Insecta; order Lepidoptera; family Papilionidae; genus Baronia; species Baronia brevicornis. Next base: position 388,897 of record JASFAT010000734.1, read on the forward strand.
AATTGGTGATGGTTTTTTTAGGGAAGGAATTTAGATTTGTTATTAATTTATTTGGCAATCACAACAAATTTTATTATTTATATGATTAATTTTTTAACAGCAAAGTAGGTGTCATGAAAGCAAAATGCAGGATTTTGCGCAAATAGATAAGTTAGGACTAGTAATTTTTGTGTTTATATTATGATGCGTAAACGCGCAATTTTAATTTACTAATTCGGTTTTGCGGATCTTAGGCAGTATTCTTGACGTTCCATCTCAATAATGGATTTCCGCAAAGCGAAAAGTGATTAATCATCAACCTTATACTTGTACATACTATGCTTATTTTCACTAAGAAATATAACTGTGCTATAGACAAGGCGAAAGCGAAATGTAGGTGAAGTTTTAGTCTTTAATACCCAACTCTACTTGTGTTTAGGTATGATTACACATGAGGTCATGACCTCACATTGTTTTCGATTACACAGATTAGTACGCATGTCCTGTCAACAAGGGTTTTTCGATATATCTACCCTCCACAGAACCAGATTTAAAAATAATAAATAACCTATAAAGAAAAAACCGTTACTGTATTGCATCGGATAAGCATATATATATGAGTAGTAGAGCAGTAGAGGGAGACACGTAGGTGTGACCTGCGACTTGTCTCCCGTGGTATTTTATGGAAACTGGATTACATGTTATGTTGTATTATAATGAACAACAAGATTGAATATCAGATCGATTAAAAATAAAGCGAAAGAAAGTTTTATTTCATGTTATTTATTTATAAAATAAAGTCTACAGGTTATTTAAATATTTTGCGCACAGTTATAGAACACTCAATATGGGTTTATATTTAGCGCATTATAAAATATATGTACATAATTAAAAATAAATGTTATTAAAAATTTACATATTTATTCTACTTTAAAATATATTATATTAATATTAACAAATATAATATTTCAAACTATCCATAACTCTTCACAGTGGCCAACAGTAGTGAAGGAAGTTTAAAGTTTCCAACTTATCTGCAAGTTGTGAGTCACATTCTGTGAAAACACGACTCTATTTTCGTGGGATAAAATTTTATCTAAGCTTTCTCCTAGTTCTTATAATAGTATGAGCAAAGTAAATAATCACATCATATGAGCCCGTACACTTCGATATTTTCCAACATATGTTATTAACATAATGTTTACATTAAAGATCTCACATTTGTATTGTGAGTAACCTGGCCTACAAGCCTGGCCTCTTGCTCTACAGATATATACTTTGGGTCTGGGTGCCTTGGACAAGCGTGTGGGGTTAATGAGCATTCCTCCAAAAATGAGGAGGCCTACTGCCCAGCAACAGGATATACTCTAAAAAATAAAAAAGTTAAATGAGCTGTAAAAATAGTACTTGACAAATAATGCTGATATAAAAGTGAGAAGAATAAATATGATTTCACACGTTAAAAGTGCTATGTTCAACGGAGCTATGCTGGTAGTTTATTGTAATTCTCTACATCACAGAAGATAATTCTAGCGAGGAATGCTTTTTATTATAAGTTGGAATTTCCGAGAGACATTTTTGCATTACTACCGACGCAAAACTGCATCTCGCACCTTTTTTGAAATTTAAAGTTATAGTATGAATTTTAAATAAATTTTGCGAGTGAATATTTAGTATGAATGGAAGAAACTGTTAAAATATTATTTTTACTCACACCCTTTTCATCAGCCTGTCGTAATCCTTTTGAATATCGAGGTCGACCAGTGGTAGTTACAAGATCACTTTAGATTACCTTTACATAAAATGAAGTATAACAACAAAAGTGAATTATAAATATAAAAATTAAATGCTTATCTACTATTTTATGTTATAGCTTTCTTTAAAATAAAAGTAAACACTTACTTGTAGGAAGTTCAAGTGTAAAAAATCATTGAAAGTATCAATAAATTGACTGTTCTCATTAATACTTATATATTTAGTTGTAGTAGCAAAAACATTACCTGTAATATTATTGTACTATCTACTAGGAGAAAATCTTTAAGTAAAATCGCTAATATATCAGGTAGCCGATGCCATTTTACAATTACGGTGTTTTTACCGAAAAAATAAATTATAGTGTTCATTAATAATCATTTGTACAACGATACTTTCCACCAAGTGAAATTGCTTATTTGTTAGGCTCTCTCTTCAATAAAAAATATCAAATTGACTCCGTGAAACGTAAGCAAAAACATATATGTACTATGTAGTTACAGGAAGTGAGTAATCTTTTTACTATCCGAGTCAGATATGTAGGTACATTTACGTTCGCAAATATACATACATGTACATGTATTTGCATTAACAACTAATGGCTTCAAACGGCAAGTGTAATTAGCGGAGGGGATTAGCGAATTCCCAGTAATCGCGTGTCACGTCACGTCACATCAACCGTCGCAAATCTGCAGCGGTGTGACCATTTGAATTATTGAACTGATGCAAATATAATAAAGCGTATCTATATATATTGAAAATAACAGACAACAGCCAACCATAGTCCAATACAACAGGCTCCCTTATTAGGGAAGGATTAGCTATACCTCCATCAGTCCATCGTCGGAACATGCAAAAGAGCATGCTGGTGACTTGAAGTGATGGTTAGGTGTCAGTCGTCCGGCCCAAATATCCGAGATACCAGAATGCCAGCCTTAAAAACTAACTGGGCATACATACATACATATTGTCACGCCTATCTCCCGTAGGCGATAGGTAGGGGCCACAGATCTCCATCTGCTACGATCTCCGCATACTTTCTTTGCTTCCTCCACACTCATTACTCTCCTTATGTAGCCCGCCGGTTAAGGGTACTCTTGACCTGGCCATTCTTAAAAACTTTAGCAATTTGGTCAAGTTATGTTTTTCGTGGTCTTCCCCTACTGACCCTTCCATCCACATTCGCAACGTAAATTTCTTTTGCCAGTCATTTCTCATCCATCCTCTCAATGCGCCCAAACCATCTAAGCATCCCTTTCTCAACTTTCGTCACATTTATTAAATGTAACCGTAAAAGAATCATTTTGCTTCTATATTTAGTATATACGTATTTTTTTTATATTTCGCTCTCTTATCCCATAAAAAAATCGAATGAAAATAGATTGAATGAACAGCAGTCGATTTTAGAATTGTACTCTTTTTTTATGGGAATGGGGTGGCAAACGATCAGGTGAACCACCTCATGGAGAGAAATTAACTGGTTACTAATGGGTAATAAGAACACCTGACTTTTTTTGGCTCTTTTTCTTTTATCGGCTCCTTTTTGTAGTTTTCTCTAGATAATCATATAATTAAATCCATAGGCATTAAATCCAATGTTGATGTCAGAAAAAGATAGACTATTGCGTATCTAATTGTTAATAGATTAATAGACACCAATTTTGTCAAAATTTAAAGTTTGCCACTTCGTATGTAATCCATATGTTAAACTGTTAACCATCTTATAACGTATATAACATGTCCCGTCAAAGTTTATTACGCTTCGCATTAAGAGACGCTCGAAATTACAAGATTATCAGTAAAATAATACGACAATGGAAGTTTCATTACTAACAGCCGTCATTATTTGTAATGATGGCACTGAAATGAGCAAAACTTTTACAACAATTGTGAAGTTCCGCAATATATTTCAGAAATGTGTATGTGGATAGAATTAACTACAGTATTAATAATATTCCCGTTCTTCTATACGGATGTGAGGCTTGGACGCTTAAAGAAAACCTCAGAAAACGTATGGAAGGATGCTTGCTATCAGCTGGACTCAAAGGGTTGCCAAACGCCAATGACGAGGTTCTCCGACAAGTTAAGCAACAACGTGAACTTTGTCTTTTTGTGAACGTTGTGTGAGACCGTCAAAGGTAAAAAAGTTGCTTACCTGGGTCATATCATGAGACATGACAGGTACAAATTGCTGCAACTGATCATGATGGAAAAAATCGCGGGCAAAAGACAAGTTGGTCGAAAAAGAAAGTCTTGGCTACGTAATATCATGGAGTGGACCGGGATAACGAGTGCTCCAGAACTGCTACACCACGCGAAGGAGAAGAAAAATTATGCTGAATTGGCTGCCAACCTTCGCAAGTCGAAGAGGCACTCTTAGAAGAAGATTAATAATGTGATTTGGAAACGATATCTGTTGGATATTCAACGTCGCTGACATCGACTCAGATGTGGAATTGGATCGTTTATTAAACTTTCAACTTGTAAAATATTGGAAGACTTAAAGCAGTGGTATAATTCTGAATTCACCACAACAGGAAATTATCTGGTCCCAAAGTCTCCCAATCTCAAGGTTTCCCAATCTCACAAGAGGTCCTTGGATCGTTAATAGGCTTTATCTTGTTGTCGTGTGTTGTCTTCTGCCACTTCAGCAGGCTTTCAAGAATGAAGAACGTCCTTTGTCGCTGAGTTTCATAGTCATCGTTCTTGTACCTAGTCCGCAACTTGTAGGCCTCCTGCTTGCGAATCTTTCCAACGAAGTTTTTAAGGCCCTAGGGCCAAGAAAGCCATTCCATACACGAAAAAGAAAAAAATTGGCCTATCATACTCTCATTTTATTTAAATTCGCTATGAAAGCTGTTTCTGAGTGGTGCAGTAAACGTCAGTTGGGAAATCTTATAGCAAATTGTTTCCAAATTGTTCCTTTCAAACTTTATCATTCTGCCGGCACTAGAGTGCGTCTATACAAATTGTGAATTTAACTCTATGCACATACAATATATATGCACATACATGCAACATACAATAAGATAGGAATTATGAAGAATCTAATTTTTCAGTCAAAACTGTTGTTGCTCACCAAAGTAGATAGAACAATGTTCTGCAATTCCATTCGGCTATGGTGACAATTAAAAATGCAGAGGCTTGTTTTTCCTGATATGCGCAGGGTGTTGATTTTTTAATTCACATTACTAAATTTAAAAGTGTGCATATAATATGATATATTTATCGATTATATACAATAATATAAATTTCCAGGATGTCCGAAAACCAAAACTTCAAACATCACTTATCATAGTTAAATTAAAAGATAATATATTTAACGGATGCAGTTTTCCAACTTTAACTAATCTCGGGAAAATTGTTTTCAAATTGAGCTATCAAACTTTGTCACTCTCGTGGGGTCGGAGTGCGTTTACTAATGTTGCAAAAGTTACGGGCGGCAGCGGATTGTCTCTGTGACAGTTTTTAGTTGTTCTAATACCATTTATTCGCAATTATCTGAATAACCTTAGAAATATTTTTAATTCCTTTTATTCATTTTCATACAAACATTCATATTTACTTTAATTTCAATTTCACTATCGTCAACAGCCTACGGTAGTCTGCTGCTACATAGACTTAACTATGTAGCAGCAGACTGCTGCCACTAAGACGCACCACCTTCAGCCTTGCATCCAATTTCTTCCAGCTACTGTGCGCATTTTGTCGTTTTGGAAAACTTCTACACTCGTCTTATTTTTATTTATGTAAGCATTATTTTGGTTATGTTGTTATTTTATTTATGTATCATCATCAGCATTAAGAGCCTGCGGCAGTCCACTGCTGGACATAGGCCTCCTCCAAGAAGCGCTATTTTGTATGTGTATTTTTATAAAGGTCGTTAATCATTTAATTATTACGTATAAGTCTTAACTTTAACTCTTTTCTGTGTTGCCAATAAGCTTGCATTTCCAGATTCGCCACTATTGCGAAAGTTTTTCTCATTAACCTCGTGCTTTGTGTTGCTTGTGAGTGAACTATTTTAACTTTTCCGCCAAAAGTACGTTTTCTGCATTTAAGAGGTTCTTTTTCCGATTTGAACGTATTGCATCAAACAATAATTCATTACGTTACTTTATTGTTATACGTTTTAATACATACGTGTTAATATTAAAAAATGGGTCAATAATATTTATTTGCTGTGTTTAGTTACACCGTATTCATTATTTAAAAATTGATTGTTTTAAATATTAAACTTGTGAAAAATAGAGTAATAAAAGATTTTCTGATGTTGAGTTTAATTTTACTTTAAAACTTGAATAGAATAAATTAAAAAAAAAGCAAAATATAGACAAAAATCCAGACTCAGATTACTTTTGGAAAAATAATACATACAAATATTTATACTTAGGTAGGAATTAGACTATCCTTAGCTCGAAAAAATTATTCTTCTTTTTATGGAAAAGTAATGCAGGTCCCTGATGTTATCTGTTTTACATCTGTAAAACTTAAATTAAATTGCAGAAATATTGCGTATCTAATAATTGTAGTTAGAAAAGGAAGTAATGGAAAGGATAAGGAGTTGGGCCTTTGAATCCCCGCACTTTCCGTACTAAATACGGTAATACAGAAAAATGCTACTACTTAACGCCGATATTCTGTAAGGGTAACGATTCCTCTAGCTCAGTCGGTCCATTCATGCAGACTATACCACAATGAAAGATGCAAAAATCGACTCCATCTTAGTTTGGAAAACGATCATTTTCACCGTGACATTTTGATAAAAAAAATGAACGCATTACAGCCGCGGGTGAGCTTTGGCCTAGTTCAGTAAACTCTTTCAGTCACATCTTAGTTTGGTTTTTTCTCTCCAGCCTCTCATATCGACTGCCTTTAGGACGTCCTCGAGTCTATCTCAGCTTAGGCTTTCCTTAGCTTCTTCGACCATCTGGTTTGATAATAAAAGGATAGTATATATATTAGTATGTTCTAATGTTTATCCGGTCCATTTCTCCACGTGGACATAGACATGTGTACCGAAGCATTATTATGTGGGTACACAGTAACACATCTAAGTTGTACGATAAAATTGGATCATTGCCAGTTTGGGACAATAATAGCAGCTCACATATATTTCCGCTTCAATAAATATTGTACGATAACAGAACCATTTTCATTACAAGAATCGTATGTTATCAACTACAATAAATATTATTTGGTAATATTCACTGACAATTACAGCTCTAAACAGCCTAATTGGTTTAGGGGTTCGATACGATTTAATATCGTAGGTTTGGTTCTGCTATTGAGTTACTAACGCGATCCATCGCACAAGCATTTTTTATTTTGCCTTCTTAAAAAGAATTTAAATACTATAAGGTTCCTTACTTAAAAAAATAATTGTATTTGACTTTATTAGTGGACATTCATAAGTTTGTTCCTATGTAAACAATTTTTTCTAGCACTCACATTGAATTACGAAAGAACTAGAAGGAACTGTAGTGATAATACGTTGATTATTGTATCACTAATGTGTTAAAAACTTTTTATTTGAATATAATAAAACCTTTTTTATTATATTACTTTTTTGAACATTCGTAACTTTAAAATTTAAAATATAGAGGTAATTGTTTTTCGAATGAGTAATGATTAGATCGACAGTCATCTCTCGTATAACATATCGCCCTTACTTGCACAAGTAAATTATATGATAAAGTGTGACATATAAATGTACATGTGATTTGAATAAGAAAAATGAATTAATATCCGTGAAGATCCATACACACATTACAGTAATTCATACACATGTACGTGAGTTGGATTTATGAATTTATTTGCTCTCAAATGAAGATATCAATTTTGATATACCGGCTACCTCTGAAAACTAATTTCGCAGTTATAAAGGTTCTGTTTCAAATTAAAGTTCAGGTTGACTGGCTGAGAATGCTTACTGGCATTAAGTCCGGCTTTGTGCTAAAATGTATATAAAAGAATAAATAAATAAATAAAGCAGTCGTCAATACAGTTTTAACAATCTACTGCTAGACATTGGCCTTCCTTGAAAAATTACAAATATGTCTCCTATATGCATACTGTTACACCAAGAAAATTTCATATCATTGACGGCCTTTCAGAAACATGTAAATAAC